>CM050163.1:434382402-434633427 GCA_027410445.1 Discoglossus pictus | reverse complement strand
GGAAATGGTAGGAAGAATGGAATCTGGATTCTGGTTCATAGGTAGATAAACTTTGAAATGACCAAATGTATTCCCATTTTCATAGGATAGTTACAAAGACTACACATCTGCTTGGCTAATATTATATATTTTAAATATATATTTTAAACATAATTTCCTCCACTTGGAGCTGATAAATTACAATATACATTAGTATATTCTCATCTAGAACTGATTATCTATTTGTGTATCCTTCACTAGTGCCTAAAATACGGTAATAGTTAAAGGATATAATGTACTTATTGGTCGTAAAACAATTCAGTATCTTTATGTTTAAGTATTTTAAATGTTCTGTCTCCATTAAAATTTTGAACATTTACTATGACAGACACCTAATGTAGAAGAGAAAGAAAATGACTTTCAGGAAAATTATAATTCATTATGACATAATTTCTATAAAAAAATATTTTGTGACTTGTATAATAAATTGTACAAATTAGCACAGAGCCAACATGAAAGATAGAAAGATAGAAAACAGGGATATCATATTAATGAAATTGAAAATGTTGTTAACTAGTTACATCATAGATTGAAATCAATCTACGATAAAAAAAATGTATTGAAAAATTATTGTATATGCTTAACTGTAGAAGCATTAATAACATGTAATACAATAATAGTATTATGGAAGTAAAATATAAACAGGCTATATGTAAATTATAACTATATGCATATAATATTATTTTCTTTTTATCCAATTGTTTAATATCACATCCTAATTTATCAAAAGAACTTGGAGTTCAATAAGGTATCAGGATGCAAAATAATTCTAAAACAAAATTTTGAATCTTGTGTGTAAATATAAATAAAACATATAATAATTTAAGGCATACTTTTCCCGTATACATTTAATGATGACAAAAATAAAGTATCCTTTTCATTACATGAAAATATGATAATTTTATATGAAGGAAACTATTCTAGTCTATGGAAAAAATTAAAAAAAAGTTTAGAAGAAAGGAATAGAATTGGTTGGGTACAAAAAAATAAGCATTCTCTAATAATTGTTGTTACATTTTACAATAAATATATCCTGCTCAGTATATATTACAAATGCACTAATATTTGCTGGTATATCCAACAATAGTGACATTTGGTCTGATCAAGTATGATATAGGTCCATGGTTTGGCAAGTTCGGTCCTGGAGAGCTACACACATGCCAGGATTTGATGAAATCCCTGCTGCCTACAGGTGAGTGAATCGTTTCTTCGGTCATCCTGATTGACTCACCTGTGCACAGAAAGGATATCCCCCAAAACAGGCCAGTGTGGGTCTCTCCAGGCTCGGACTTGGATAGCCCTGATATATATAATATCAGAAAATATCAGAAATTTACAGTATATTAGGACCACCATAACTGGAAGGCAGTCCTCTATTTTTACTACCATCAAATGTATCTACTTAGTTGTGTAAAATATATCCATTTTTTGGTACATTGAATACATGTTATATTGCACTATATGTGATACAGTGCAGTGGCGTAGCTAGAGCCATGTCCATGTCTCCTACTCTCCCTCCATGTCTCCCCTTGCCTCTCATTCCCTCCACGTGTCTCCCTCTTTCCCCCATGCCTCTCCCTCTCCCCCATGCCTCCCTCTCCTCTGTTTTCCCCTCTCCTTCCATGTCTCCCCCTTACCGCTCTCTCGGTCTATGTGTCTCCTTCTTTCCCCTTGCCTCTCTCCCCCATGCCTCTCCCTTTACTTCCTGATTCCCCCTCTCCCTCCATATCCCCCCTTCCCTTTCTCCCTCCATGTGTCTCTCTTTTTCCTTTATTTCTCTTACCCATGCCTCTCTTTCCCTCCATGTCTCCTTCTCTCCCCCATGCCTCTCGATCCTCCATGTCTTATTCTCTCTCCCTATGTCTCCCCCTCCCTGTGTCCCACTCCTTCTCCCCCATGCTTCCCTCTCCCCCCATGTTTCTCCCTCTCCCTCCATGTCTCCCCCTTCCCTTTCTCTCTCCACGTGTCCCCCTTTTCCCCTATGGCTCTCTTCCCCATGCCTCTCCCTCCCTCCATGTCTCCTTCTCTCCCCCCATATCTCCCCCTCCATGTGTCTCCATTTTTCCTCTTTGCCTCTCTTCCCCATGGCTCTCCCTACCTCCAAGTATTCTTTTCTCCCCCCTGCCTCTCCCTCCCCCAATGCCTCTCCTTCTCTCCCCCCATGCCTCTCCCTCCCCCAATGCCTCTCTTTCTCTCCCCCTTCCCCTTTTCCCTCCATGTGTCTCCCTTTTTCCCCTTTGCCTCTCTTCCCCATACCTCTCGCTCCCCCATGCATCTCCCTCCCTCCATGTCTCCTCTCCCCCCATGCCTCTCCCTCCCTCTATGTCACCTTCTCTTCCCCCTGCCTCCCTCTCCCACTCTCCCTCCATGCCTCTCCCCTCTCTCTTAGCTTCTGTTCCTGCTCCGTGCTGCCGGTCTGCTGGCTCTTCCCCCTGCTGGCTCTTCCCTCTGCTGGTTCCACCCCCTGCCGGCTCCACCCCCTGCCAGCAGTCACAAGCAGAGAGCGGGAGCAGGAGCAGGGGACCGGCGGAAGGGGAATGTGCGGTGGAAGGAAGGCGGGTGCATTTTTGCCACCCCCAAATAATTATTTAAGTTGATATTTGAGAGGTATTTGACTGACAGCTCTCTTTCCAGTATAACAGCAACACTATTAATGAAAAATATTTTAGATTTTTCTCACCTCATATAATCTTTTTCAGCACAATATATGTATTTTCCTTCTTTGTGGTTACAAGTTTGTTTTACATTGTATACAACCGTGATTCCCAACCTTCTCCTCAAGACCTACCATACAGGCCATGATTTAGATTCACTCTTTTATTTCAGGATGTTATTAACCTTTACAATGAATATCTCATCTTTTTTTATATTGTGTCTATTTCATTACACATAGTGATTTTGTATGCTTTTTACTCTTGATAACAATATGGTAGCAAAAATTACTAAATATCTCTCTTTCTTTGTATTCAGGACTACCAGACTTGAAAAAGGTGGTTGTGATTCCCTACGTCTCCCCAAAAGAAAAAATTGACATTTCAAAGATTCCTAACAGGTAGGAGATGGATTCAGAATCCAAATAATATCCCTATGTGTTTGTTTTTAGTCCTGATTTGTCATAGTTTGCTGGCCTTACAAATCAGTTTACATTGAAAAACTAACATGTTAAAATAAAAGTGCATACTCCCTTAAACGGGAGTTACTTAAATAGAAAATAAACATCATTTTACAACGTTACAGGTGTTTGCCCATCTAGTCCACCCTGTATTTCAATCATATTTATTAAACGATCTCATTCCACAAGAGGAGCCTCTCACTCTTCTGCCTTTCTTTACAAAAGACGCATATTTTAATATTGATATTTTATATCAAAATCTAGTGTCCATGACTGGTCACATATAGGTCTGTTATATACTATTAAAATGAGTGTGCCAATGGCTCTCCCGTTGACAATTTAAAAGGAAATGGAACACATTTCTTTTTTTAGTGCATTTAAAAGAGCTCTAAACATTACTAAAGTTGTGTTTTGCGCAAAAAAGTATCAACATGTTTAAATATTGAAACTAACAAAAAGTGCACACAGCATACATACATACGTCTACAGATGTTTTTAGCAGATAGGTATGGCTAATATCTATATTATTGCTCATTGGCTTGACAGGGCCAAGTCCTCAGATCACTTAAACATTTGACATTGATACAGTATTAAATAGCCTTTTCCATGTGCAGCAAATTAAAAATAATGCTTTCAATGTCCCCTGCAAGCTTTATTTTGCCAAATCTGACAATGGTTATTATGCAACCTTCCCAATTGGAAAGGTTTTGTGGCATGTTTGGGGCTGGCCTATTTTTAACAGTTTGTGCACTGAAACAACTCCATAGACAGACATGTTTATTTATTGAGGGACCATTATAAGTCATTTAAAAATAATGCGCATATGTTTGTGAGTAGTGTGATCTTCAGACCTGCATCCTTTGGAATGCCATTCTATTAAAATGCTTATGTCTCCCCCCTTCCTTCCTTCTTTTTTTTTCTTCTTTTTTTTTATTTTATTTTATTTTTTTAATTAATGGGTTTAATCAAAACTGTCGTAATATAAAAAAACAGAAAAACATTTAGAAAATATACAAACATTTTTGTTTCTATATTGCGTTGTCATTTGTATATAATAAATTTAGGACTTGTATCGTTTTATTAATTTAATAATGTTATGTCTCTTATTCCCTTCAATAAAAACGATAAAAAATAAATAAATGCTTATGTATAGAATGGTATGGTTTACCTTGAGTTCAGTTTCACTAAAAGGTTTTGACTACCCCTGTTATAAAATGTCATGTTTTTTTTTCTTCTTAGTAAAATTAATGAAATGTTACTGATTTATTTGATGTTGAATGCAGTGGTTGAAGTATAGTGACATTATTGCATTAAATGGATCTAGGATGCCCTATTTATTTGCCATATCTTATAAAGATATCCGGACCTAAATGTATTGGTCAAGGGTGTAAAACCCAAATTTGCTTCCCAGCAACCTCTTTTTGAGGTGGAAAACACTGAGTTTATACAGGCATCTATACAAATATTGATGTGTGATTATGCCCAAGCTCCTTTTTTCCTGTGTACCAGCAGACAAATTATGTATTTCAATTTGGGATGCAGCATTTTGAGGACAGTTTGCACCAACAAATATCCATGTATACTAAAGTTTTTATGTATAGCCTTAATACAAAGAATTCTCGGGTATACGTGTCACTATTTGCATATTGTATACATATTTTTGGATATTTTACCTATCTGGCCATCTGTGTGTATGAAATATGTTCTCTGCAATCTGGATGATCAATTCATTGGGGAAATAGAATGGAAGCTATCAAGAGACAAGTGCGCACATCTGTCTTACTTGATTCGAAAAAAACAACGTAGTATTTAGGTTTTGTGACATTATTGGATCATATTCACTGCATAGAAAGGACACAAGACACTTCATTACAACCTGTTGTCTCTTCATTAAGACAGCTGCACTAGGTTTTCCATATTACTGAGCTGTAAACTCCATATAAATTAAGTTACCCCTAAAACAGGATTGTGTTAAAGAACGATCACACTGCCAGCAGTTTAAATGTGATTTATAAACCAATCCAGGGTCTGTTAAGGTTGTACTAAAAAGACAAAAACAACATTAAATTAACAATGTTTTTGGCAGTTCCCTGGTCACTAGACAGTACCAAATGATTTACAGAGTTGTACATTTTTAGATATTGATTTTTTGGAGGGTGAGATGACAGTATTTTTATAGAGATATTATAATTTATATTTTATTTGTAGAGCAAACGTCACAGAATCCGGGGCATAATAACACTTTGACAAAAATTAGACATACTTTTGAAGACAGTAAAAATAAAACAAGAGGGCATACACACACATTGATACACATGATATAAGGGCTCCTGTAAAACCTTCAATCTATTATTATTATTATTATTATTATTCTAAGACAATATTATTAATATAAGACACTGATTAGTCTTGCCTCACCTATGTTCACACAGTGCTAAGCCTAAATCATGGCCTGTTTGGTGGGGATGCACTGTAGCGGTTTGTGATTCTCTTTTGATATTTCTTTAAAAGACATACAAATGAGTGTGCATTTTCATCCAAAAAGGCTTATCTAATTATTTTTAATGTATTTGAATTATTATTGTTAAAAAATTCAGATAAGGCAATACAGTATGCATATTAATAAGTGAAGTAAAGAAATATAGTTCCAGTAGACAACAAATTATAATCAATATTATAAACAGAATGTAATAGAACTAAGTTCAATAAATAGAAATAACCTGATAAATGAATAGTAAATAAAAATGTCTAAAATAATTTAAATCTCTGTTAATGTGTATGAATAATTTGGCAAAAATAGCTAAGTGTATACATTATCACATATATAGTTTTTGTAATTACGATTTGTCGGTCACGCTATGTTAATAGTTACGGGCTTGCGCATGCGCAATGAGCGCCAAAGGTGCTCATCGCGAGGCCCGCACTAACACAGAAGCCGGTCGAAAGCCCCCAAAAGATGCCAATTGATTACAAAATTAACTGACAACCTCACACACAGCACAGGGGGAGAGGCAGGGAGAATGTAAGTGAGGTTGAAAGCTAATTTGTTCTTTAATTGTCATGCTTTGAAGGTCTGAAAACGGCTTAGCGGGAAAAAAAAATGGCGGCCGTAAAGACGTAATTTTTTTCAAGGCCACCAATTGGAAGACCATTTCGGGCTTGAGAAATTGTTCAGTTTCTCAAGCCTGCAAATGGTTTCAGACCATAGAGCACAGAGCAGGGAGAGGGAGGAGAATGAAAAGTGTCTGGTTGGCCGAGGCCTGCAATGAGCGGCAAAGCCACTCATTGCGGGGCTCGCAATGAGCCCCAAAGGAGCTCATTGCGAGGCTCGTAAAGTAGACGGGTGCACAGTCCCGCAAGTTATAGGGGGTAGAGCCTCGCATTGTGTGGCAAACAGCATTGCCAGGATTAAAATTTTATTGCGATCATTTTTGGCAAGTCGCTAGTATTTACATAACCGTTATATATATAAACCGTTATATATTTGCCTGAACTTTAATTATTAAATGTTCTTAGTGAAGTCTCCATTTTATTTTATCCTTTGAAGATTCTTTTGAACATTGTATTGGTTGGCTTCAGTATGAAGCAAGAAGGCGTATATCATTTTAAGGATGTGCATATATTCATAAGACATCATTGTTCTTCACAGTACGCAGTGTACTGCATTGCTGAGAGGAATGTGATAATTTTAACTTGTACTGGCCCTTTAATACTAATTTCATCAGCCTGGAAACAGAGCTCATCTCTAGTGGCTGCCAAAGAGTTAACTGCATTTGCAAGAACTGCTAAGTTATGCTAATGCTGTGACATTTTTCATGTAAATTTCTGGGACATGCATTTACTTGAATGTCTTGAAGTAGAGATTTATCTTCTTATAATGAGTGAAAATTGAAATTTATATTACAGTTAGTAGACTCCCCTCATTTCTCCTATTTTATGTTTTTTGTGTGTTTTGATTATTTTTAAGACTTATGTAATTTCTCATAGCAAACTGCTTCACTTTCACATTTAATATATGTGGCTTAACTGACAACAAATAAAGTACTTGTGTATCGTAAAAACATGAAATATATGTGAATACTTTATGGTGCATTTGTCATTGTCACTTGCATCTTGATATGCGTTAAACATCTACTGTATGATGAATCTGAGTCTGACTAAAAGCATAATTAGCCATGGAATATGTCATAAAGCTTGTTGTTAAGTAGAATAAAATAAATGTTGATGCCTCTACTGGTCTCTAGAGGCAACCATGATACATTGCTGAAGGTTTTGTGTGAGCTCAGAGTTTACATATTTGTCGGAACAGTTTACCTTGTAACTGCTGCCTTCTGAGGATGTGTGTTGGTAGGGGGTGGCTTTTAGCTTTTTCAAGATAATAGTAGGTCTAGTCAACACATTTTGAAATTAAAGGGCCACTTAATTCAGCACAGTTTGGACCACATCAAAGTAAAGATCTCCTGAAAGCACGTTGAAATACTTTTTGAATTTTGGAAATACATGCATTTTTCACAGAGATATTTATAATGTAAAATCTGTGTTCACGTGAGTTAACCCTCAACAAATCTATGTCTGCTGAGCATGGAATGCTGGAATCGTATAAAATGGCCCCTTACCAGTGCATTTCCAAGTTCAGAGAAAAATTGCTATTAATCCCTGTCTTCACCGCGTGGCTCTATAGTCTGTTATTAATCACGCACCAGTCAGTAGGCAGGATATACAATGTTTGTAAACAGATCATTTTAACATACAATCCTGTGATCTTTCATACCATGAAGAGCACACACAGTGAGGTAAATGGACATTTATTCTGTTCTATTCTTCTTTCTTTGTGAGGAATCTGCACAAACAATCTGAAAACTAATATATGAAATCTTCTTTAGCTCTAGCTCGCTCACTAATCACATCTATATCCTTAAATGTAGTAAATGTAATGTGAAAAATCCAGTTTAAAGTCTTGTTTACAATATTGTTTGGGGATGGATAGGATTATTCTCCAGCTTGCAAAGCCATGGACCACAGGCTAATTCTTGGAAAATGTGATACACTTGCCTAAAAGTATAGAAAAACTCAGATTTCATACTGGAGGAGGACTCCTGTTTCTCTGAGACTATAGTGACTCTGAATTATTATTATTTTTTTGTTTAGAGGATAACTTTTTAATTCTTTTGAATTAATTTCAAAAGTTTTGGTGATAATTATTTAAACATTTCTGTCACATCTCTCCCTACCTGCCCTCCAATCATATCCATAGTGTCTTTCAGCCATTATTTGTTGAAGATACTATAGAACTAGTGTGATATAAAAAGTATAATGTTGATGAGCAACTGATTTCATGTGATTTCTGTGTTTCTGCACCCAGTGTATTCCTGGATGATTTCTTGGCAACTGGAAAGGTTGGGGATCAGTCCCCACAACTGGAGTTTGAACAGCTTCCCTTCAATCATCCTTTGTACATCATGTACTCATCTGGTACCACTGGAGCACCCAAATGCATGGTTCATTCAGCAGGAGTAAGTGTCCAATAAAAAAAAACACATATGTATATATAAATTTCAAGGTGTACACATATTGTAACTATTAAGCTCAGTACATGTTGTTTTTGTTGTTGCAGTTTCATTCTTACAATGCAGCTATAACAGTTATCTCAGACGTCTTACTCCTTCATAGTAACGTCAGCAGAGCAGACAAGCTAGGTGTGAATGGTACCCACTGGGGCACGAGCCTGTCTGCTGACTGCATTGTGAAGTCTCACTTTCTGAGCTGCTTCATCCTCAGCATTTCACATGCAGAATAAATATGCGGCACGTGTGAGATGCTGCAGGAACTGTGTTTTTTAACTCATTCTATGCTTGCATAAACAAAGCTGAATGTGTTAATATTAAAGGGACTGTTAACTTGATAATACTCAAAAAAATGATCTTAGTTTATTTTTTGGGGCCTAGGTGTTATTACTTAAATGCGTACCAAAATATTGTCCTGTGGATCCTATTTAGGAATCCTTGAACAACCAACCAAGGTTGTACAGAAACACCTTTTATGCAGCCTTTATTTTAATTATTATTGCCACATACTAATTTTAAAAAATTCAATCTTTATTTGTACATTTAAAATGTTGTTAAAATTGCAACGATTAAAAAAATCATGTTAAACCCAAGGTGTTTAATCCTTTGGGTTTTTTGACGTCCAGCAAATTGTTAGAGGTTTATTTAAGTTTTATTTTTGTTGTTATTATATTCTTTGCTTTGATCACAGCTTTTTTATTTAATTACTTTATTATGCTCAAGTCAATAAAAGATTTGTTTTTTCAATTCAATTGTATTTGTGTATTTTTGGGTATGTTTCCTTAGTCAAATCCTTATCAGGTACCCTGGATTTTAATTTACATATTTTTTTTTTTTTTTTTTACATAAGATTAAGATAAGGTTTTATAATCCTTTTGTATGTTGTATAGTTTTGTTTATTCATACAGCACTTCACTGGAGTATATGTTTTAAGTGCCTTTGCATTTCTTTTGTGTTAATCTTTTGTCCTGTTTATTTATGTTAATTCGGAATTCTATTTCTTAAAGTGCATTATAATTCAAGTTGTGTTATTCAAAAATTCTTATCTTAAAGTGCTTGTGCTATTTGACTTAGTGCTTATTTCTTCTTATATTACCCTTTTACCTCGTGACTGTTAGTCTGTCACAGTCACTACTTTACCTTATTCATTTATAGTGCTAATACTGTGCTATTTTTAAACAATGTATACACTCCTGATTATGCTGTTTCTTAAACTATATATTTCCTAAATGCTTCTGTCTATTGTTTTTTAGAAGGAGGTTGTGTCCTCCTTTTTCTTCAGTTTTTTTGCTTAAATTATGCTTTTACTCCTTTTTCCTTTTTCTTGCTTTTCTATTTCCTTATTCTTGTATATTACTCTATTGTTACTATATTGAGACTTTATGGTGAAGGAATTGGCTTTCTATCTTTCTTTTTAGTTAGTAGTGGACCTGGAGCTTTTGAGCTGTATCTATCATGCTCCACGCTATAGCGTGGTCTGCGCTGTGATCGCGCTTACTGATGACGTCACAATCTCCCAGTTTTATTGACTTGAGCATAATAAAGTAATTAAATAAAAAAGCTGTGATCAAAGCAAAGAATATAATAACAACAAAAATAAAACTTAAATAAACCTCTAACAATTTGCTGGACGTCAAAAAACCCAAAGGATTAAACACCTTGGGTTTAACATGATTTTTTTAATCGTTGCAATTTTAACAACATTTTAAATGTACAAATAAAGATTGAATTTTTTAAAATTAGTATGTGGCAATAATAATTAAAATAAAGGCTGCATAAAAGGTGTTTCTGTACAACCTTGGTTGGTTGTTCAAGGATTCCTAAATAGGATCCACAGGACAATATTTTGGTACGACTGTTAACTTGACCATTGTATTCTTGCATGATTAAATGTAATGATTTATCAGTGTTAGATCCATTTTTTTTTCAGATCTCACTGAAATGGAAGACAAATGTTTCCTCCATGTATTTTTTACAGATTTCTTTTTTTATCCGATTGCTATATAAGTATCAGATATTTTCATGGCACATATGTTAAACAACCAAAGAACGGCGTGATCTTTTCACTATAAAGTCTGTAAACATATTGCATAGACTTAAAAGGAAATTATCGTGTGCATTTAAAAGAGCATGATACAGATATTACATTTTGAAATAAGTGGCCTATCGGTCAGAAAATATATTATTATTATATTGTATTATATATTTTTGGTCACCTAAACTGTCACATGATAGAGTTGCAGGATTTTCTGGGAATTTTTGCCATATTTTTGATTGTTGAGCTAGCAAAGCAAACATAAACAATTGATTTAACAGCCATTTGACACGGCTTCCTTCAATTTGTCTTTTTCGATTTACAGTTAAGACTACAATCAAATACTTTTTCTCTGGGGCTATTTGTTTAGTGCTATTTACAATATTTAGAATTTCTTTAAAAAGAAAACAAAAAAACATTAGTAATGCATAGAACTTTAAAGTGCATGATAAAACATTTTTTGGAGCCGCAGTATGCAGACAAAAAAGCATTTCCTTGCAATAGTATTTTCTGAAATTACAGTATTATCATTATTGCAGTTTTGTTAATCATGTTTTTCTTATGCTTTTTTTCAGGGATCCCTAATACAGCATCTAAAGGAACACATATTACATGGCAACACGACCAGCAGTGACATTGTCATGTACTATACTACGGTAATTTACATTCAAATGACACATAATATATTTAAAGGGTCTCAATATCAATTTATTAAAACAAAATGCACATTTAAATGTTTTTTAATGCTTGTGAAGTCATTGATCTTAAAATATTTAGCCTCCTTGCCCTCTTGCTGTCTTTCTTACATGTATATTACTTTCTTATATGTATATTACTGCTGAAAATTTTCTTTTTAATAATTTCAGAATTCCATACTCCTTTTGGGTTTGTTGAGTACATATCTTTTTTCCTCCCTAATCAAGCAATTCCCATTCTCTTCCAATCACTGCTGTGGACTTGTAATAAGCTTCCACAGAGATAACCAACCAGTTTACCAATCTAAAATCACACATCACACACGGGAATTGTGTTTATTTTTATCTCACTTTTTGTTTTTTAGCACATAGGATTTACGTTCTAATATAAGCAACTTATAATATAAGCAAGAACATGAAGAGATATGAAAAACGTGAGAACATGTTTGTTAAATGAAATAATGATTAAACATATAACGAAATTACAACTAAACACATATAGTTAAAATATAACCAGCATTATAGGTAAGGAGAAAGTAGAAGCAATAGAAAAATATATATAATTAATAGCGTTTCCTTTTAAAATTTAATATTGCTATATAACGTAGATAAATATTTTTCTGAATGATCATTTACTCGGCTACATAGGTATTCCAAGTTAGAAATATAATCAATGTTATCAAAAACCATATTCAGTTGAAATTATCTTTTTGGGGGGGGGGTTACTCTTGAATGTGTCCATTTTCCCTCAAGCAGAGCTGCTTATCTCCTCCTGGCAGCTGGACTAAAAAAAGTCTGATCAGTCAGACTGAGCATGCTCATGAGTGGGGCTATAATGGCTCATGCACTATCACAGGACAGGCCTATGGGGCAGCTGCAAGCATGTTACAGTTGAGTGGTTACCTCTGTATATACACTGGAGGTGGGGCAAATTGTCTTCTCCTCCTTGTGGGCACTGCTTAGGGTGGAAACAAACAAATTAAAAAGTAAAACTATTAATTTTATGTATTTTAAACTGCAAAGTGATCTTATTAGTCTATGCCCAAGGAACAAACATATGAATATGTTTTATAGTGATCCATCCATCCTTCTTTCTATTTATGTGCTTTTTGCTGAAAGAGAATTGTATACATTTTCTCCATTATTCCTTATGTCCAAAAGTTTGAGCAAATATCTTCAAAATCCGTTAATAATGGTATATTATTATTTTATATGCCATATATTTTCCTTTGATCTGTCTATATATGACAAGGTCTTTCTGTGTGCATAGATTGTTTCACTTAAAGTTTTAATCTCAGTTCATGTGAGTTACTGTGCAATAACTATTTTATTAATTGGTGGCAGATATCCTAACTGCACCCTCTTCAGCAACCATTATAAACTCTTACATTGTGACCACTGAACACATATGTGTCTGAATTGATAAGCAACACAGATAGAGATTCAATAATAGTGCAATAACAGAGTGCAATATAATGACAAAGTATTTTACTCACTGTTATGCACACACCAAATATACAGAGTGTGCCAGCCTAAGATAGAGAACAACACTGAGCACCAGCCTAGGGTGTCACATTACTAGTAGATTCTACCTGGAGTACTTTAACATTTTCTCTCTAACAGGCTGGATGGATGATGTGGAATTGGTTGATCACTGCAGTGGCAACAGGAGCTTCTTTGGTGCTATATGATGGCTCACCTCTTGTTCCAAGTCCCAACGTGATGTGGAATCTTGTGGACCGCCTGGGGTAAGTCGCTGCCAGTAATGCCTCATTGTCTAGTGCACAGATAGGCAGCATCAATCTTCGAGTGCCAAACACAAGGATATCTGGATTCCCTGCTGTTAACAGGTATGTCTGTGGCTGAACCAGTCATTCTAAGTGAACATGCAGGGAAGTCCTGAAATCCTAGCCTGTGTCCCGCACTCCAGTACTGACAATGCCTACTTCACTTCCATTTCCAGACACGTTCAAACAAGATCACATATAGTATAACATGGCAGGCAATGTAGTGTTGTAGAGTACAGTGTATATAAATACTCTTAAACTCCTGTTGGGATTTCTCTTGTTACTCTTAAGATATAAATTTACTGTCTTGAAACCTCAGTAAATTGGAGCTATGTGTTAACATGTAGATTGTAACTGTCATCTTAGGGCTATTTGCATGCTAAGATGCCTCGTAACTTTGCTTGCAGCTGGCTTTGCGTGTTAACACGCAGGACGGCTGAGAATAGGTTACGTGGAGAGCAACGGTGAACTTCAAGCACGTAAATCCTTTCATGTCATGTCCGTAGCCGCTAATTGTTTAATTCAGCTATTAAAGTGCAACGTGGTTACTCGGGAGCAAGCACGTAACATGCAATTAGAGCCCAGAGGCCAACGTGATCTCGAGAGCACCCGCAAAGGGGGTTAAGTACAATATATAGCACTTGTAATGTAAATAAAATCACTCTACTGTACTTTTATTATAAGGGAAAGTGGCGTTAGGTCTTAGAATTAGTAGCACAACATTCTCAAGCCCGCAAATCGACTCAGAAAAATACTTTTATTTCATGATTATTTTTTGTGTTATATCGGTCCCTGCATTCAATGTGTGAAGACATATACTGTAACTCGCATGTAATAGAATATCATATTTACGGATTTATTAATATTGCGTTATTTTCTGGCCTGTTGAAGCGATCGCAAACTGGATTTGAAGCACGTAGGACTTGGAAATCTACCCTCCCCTTTTTCAGTGGTGGAACGCTTACAATCTCTCTTTCCATTGGCTCCATCCAAACCCGTAAATACAAGATTGATTAATTGTTTGCATTCGCACATGCAAATCCGATGGCCGCGAAACGGTTTATGAAATAGCGTCTCTCGCTCGTAGCTCGCAGCCCTTTCTAGTTTAATAGCAACGTAAGTCTGCCAAATTTGAAGCATGCAACTATATGTTACACAAGGCTGGAATTTAATATGGCCCTTGGTCTGTATTTTATCAACGCATGTGCCTTATGGTGTGCTCAGGTAAATAACTGAACAGTAATGTATTTATGTATTGCTTATTATAAGAGCAGTAAAATGTTTCTTAATTGTCTTGCTGTTGTCTTGCATATTGCTGCGTTGCTGCACTTATCACAGTTTGTTGCTAATAATTCTCATTTAGTTTACATGACCCATAGTGTTAACTTAAAAGAACAATGCACTACATTTCTATGTAGCAAAAGGTTTCTATTTCTAAAACCAGCAGAATAAAAAGTAAACTATAAATACATTTTCTTACAAAGTTACCCAATGGAAAAAATAAACCAGATTTCTTGAAGGCAGAAAAGAAAGGAGTGATGCTATAGAAAACTTAAAATATATCAAATGATTTAATATAGTTCAGGAGGAAAGTATCTTCCAGAAAAAGAGCAATGTGAGAACAATACGATTCGATTTGAAATTGGAAGGTTTAGAGGCATTGTAAGACGCTGTTACTTTAATAGAAAGGGTAGTAGATAAGTGGAACAGCTTTCCAGTAGAAGCTGTAGGGTGAAACACTGATAAGGAATTTCAGCATCCCTGGGTTATCAATAAGGCCATCCTGAGGATTAATTAGGCCAGTCTGTAAGGTAGATAGAATCAATCTACGTAATGGGCCTTTTAGTTGTAATCTGCTGCCAAATCTGTGTTGCTGTATTCCCAATATTGGAGTATTCCAAAATCCCTTTAAATACACTATGCGTGTGCCATTCGTGCATGTTAAGTGAGCAGTTACATGCTACTTAAATGTTCTTTCTGTGCAATGTTTGATTACGGTAAATGAATGTATTTTGTCTTGACGTTAGTGCGATATTTCCTGGCTGACATTTAGCTGAGAGAGCTACGGTGAAAGGTTATGTCCCACCGAGACAATTGTTTCCAGTGAAAGGTTAATCAAATCTTGGGGATTCAAGAGGGCTTTAACAAAATAGCTAAAATATGAACATTATATAATGTGGTATCGGAGCAAGATGAATACACTTTTAGACAAAAAGCAATTAAACTGTTGTAATCGCTGCAACTCTATTGTCAGCACCCTTTCATCATCCAGTACGGTCTCAAAAAAGATAAATGCATGATGTACTATAAGCAAATAAAGGGAGACCCTGTGCATCCTGATATATAGAGCTAGTCATGCTAATGTTGAACTCGAAGTACAGCACTCCCACTAACATGACGCACCATTTATCCCCTTCTATTTCAGAGATGAATTTCTGTTTCATATTTCCCATGGGCTTGGTTCCCTGCAGCTTTCTAGAACTATTTGAATTTTCCATTTTCAAGTAAAAAACATATTTCTTCTTTGCTACCTTTTGTCTCTGCAAGAGCCTTGTAAGCGAATCGCCATAAGTCACTCCGGTGCCTGCTGCTTGTCTACTAGATAAATAGAGCCATCCTAGCTGCCTATTAGACAGCAAGCAAATGAAACCTCAGAGATTCCCATCCATACAAGCCACTAATGTAGATAAAGCTTGGGCCTGCTGTTATTGATTACTGCAGATACATGTATAGCAATTGAAGTCGTTCATTCTCACAGCAGTGACATACTCCAAATACGTGCAGCCCCATCTACACCACCCTATGTTAATATCCTGCAAGAGAATGAGGGATAGACCTGCACTCATGCTGTATAGCACTTATGGTATTGACATGTTTACAGGGGCACTACAGGGAGTATTATAATTATTATAATATTTGTATTTGTAAGCCAACAACATAGAGCCGGATTCTATTCCAGTGGTGTAATTTGTGGTATACCTCAAAATCGTCTGCAGGAGCTTTTTTCCAAACATTACACGTTTATGCATTTCTCTCGTAATGTTACAGCACTCAGCCGACATCTGTAAATCCTGTCTTGTCCGAAAAAGATTTCAGTGTAGAAGTATGTGTTCACTCAGTATATGTCACCAAACCGGGCATTTCACCTACATTGCAGATGAGACACAGCTCCAATAGAAAAGGAGAACGCCATCACTTATTATATTTAGAAGTTGTCTGTAACGCCTGAGCAGTGTCTGCTGTGCAGGCGTCACATTTACTGTAAATCAGGGCATGTGCAGTATGTCGGTCACCACCGCTTACTGCCACCATTACGTGGCGATGGGAGCGAGAGAGACAGGACAGAGAGACACACACACACACTGGACAATGTGTGTGTGTGTCTCTCTCTGTCCAGTGTGTGTGTCTCTCTCTGTCCAGTGTGTGTGTCTCTCTCTGTCCAGTGTGTGTGTCTCTCTCTGTCCAGTGTGTGTCTCTCTCTTTCCAGTGTGTGTGTCTCTCTCTTTCCAGTGTGTGTGTCTCTCTCTTTCCAGTGTGTGTGTGTCTCTCTCTTTCCAGTGTGTGTGTCTCTCTCTTTCCAGTGTGTGTGTGTGTGTCTCTCTCTCTTTCCAGTGTGTGTGTGTGTGTCTCTCTCTTTCCAGTGTGTGTGTGTCTCTCTCTTTCCAGTGTGTGTGTGTCTCTCTCTCTTTCCAGTGTGTGTGTGTGTCTCTCTCTTTCCAGTGTGTGTGTGTCTCTCTCTTTCCAGTGTGTGTGTGTGTCTCTCTCTTTCCAGTGTGTGTGTGTGTGTCTCTCTCTTTCCAGTGTGTGTGTGTCTCTCTCTCTTTCCAGTGTGTGTGTGTGTCTCTCTCTCTCTTTCCAGTGTGTGTGTGTCTCTCTCTCTTTCCAGTGTGTGTGTCTCTCTCTCTCTCCAGTGTGTATGTTTATCTTTCTTTTTTCAGTGTTTTCCTCTCTCTCTGTCCAGTGTGTGTCTTTCTTTCCAGTGTGTGTGTCTCTCTCTTTCCAGTGTGTGTGTGTGTGTGTGTGTCTCTCTCTTTCCAGTGTGTGTGTGTGTGTGTCTCTCTCTTTCCAGTGTGTGTGTCTCTCTCTTTCCAGTGTGTGTGTGTGTGTCTCTCTCTTTCCAGTGTGTGTGTGTCTCTCTCTTTCCAGTGTGTGTGTGTCTCTCTCTTTCCAGTGTGTGTGTGTCTCTCTCTCTCCAGTGTGTATGTTTCTCTTTCTTTTTTCAGTGTTTTCCTCTCTCTCTGTCCAGTGTGTGTCTCTCTCTTTCCAGTGTGTGTGTCTTTCTTTCCAGTGTGTGTGTCTCTCTCTTTCCAGTGTGTGTGTGTGTGTGTGTCTCTCTCTTTCCAGTGTGTGTGTCTCTCTCTTTCCAGTGTGTGTGTGTGTCTCTCTCTTTCCAGTGTGTGTGTGTCTCTCTCTTTCCAGTGTGTGTGTGTCTCTCTCTCTCCAGTGTGTATGTTTCTCTTTCTTTTTTCAGTGTTTTCCTCTCTCTCTGTCCAGTGTGTGTCTCTCTCTTTCCAGTGTGTGTGTGTCTTTCTTTCCAGTGTGTGTGTCTCTCTCTTTCCAGTGTGTGTGTGTGTGTGTCTCTCTCTTTCCAGTGTGTGTGTGTGTGTCTCTCTCTTTCCAGTGTGTGTGTCTCTCTCTTTCCAGTGTGTGTGTGTCTCTCTCTTTCCAGTGTGTGTGTGTGTGTGTCTCTCTCTTTCCAGTGTGTGTGTGTGTCTCTCTCTTTCCAGTGTGTGTGTGTCTCTCTCTTTCCAGTGTGTGTGTGTCTCTCTCTTTCCAGTGTGTGTGTGTCTCTCTCTGTCCAGTGTGTGTCTCTCTCTGTCCAGTGTGTGTCTCTCTCTTTCCAGTGTGTGTGTGTCTTTCTTTCCAGTGTGTGTGTCTCTCTCTTTCCAGTGTGTGTGTGTGTGTGTCTCTCTCTTTCCAGTGTGTGTGTGTGTCTCTCTCTTTCCAGTGTGTGTGTCTCTCTCTTTCCAGTGTGTGTGTCTCTCTCTTTCCAGTGTGTGTGTGTGTGTGTCTCTCTCTTTCCAGTGTGTGTGTGTGTCTCTCTCTTTCCAGTGTGTGTGTGTCTCTCTCTTTCCAGTGTGTGTGTGTCTCTCTCTTTCCAGTGTGTGTGTGTCTCTCTCTGTCCAGTGTGTGTCTCTCTCTGTCCAGTGTGTGTGTCTCTCTCTTTCCAGTGTGTGTGTCTCTCTCTTTCCAGTGTGTGTGTCTCTCTCTTTCCAGTGTGTGTATCTCTCTCTGTCCAGTGTGTGTGTCTCTCTCTGTCCAGTGTGTGTGTCTCTCTCTGTCCAGTGTGTGTGTCTCTCTCTTTCCAGTGTGTGTGTCTCTCTGTCCAGTGTGTGTGTCTCTCTCTTTCCAGTGTGTGTGTCTCTCTCTTTCCAGTGTGTGTGTCTCTCTCTGTCCAGTGTGTGTGGCTCTCTCTGTCCAGTGTGTGTCTCTCTCTCTTTCCAGTGTGTGTGTGTCTCTCTCTTTCCAGTGTGTGTGTGTGTGTGTCTCTCTTTCCAGTGTATGTGTGTCTCTCTCTTTTCAGTGTTTTCTTCTCTCTCTGTCCAGTGTGTGTGTCTCTCTTTCCAGTGTGTGTGTCTCTCTTTCCAGTGTGGGCCTGTCTTTTTTTCCAGTGTGTGTGTCACTCTCTCATTCTCTGTCCAGTGTGTGTTTGTGTGTGTGTCTCTCTCTCTCTCTGACGAGTGTCTCTCTCTCTCTGCACAGAGAGAGCAATGAGCGTGCACACTGAGAGTGAGAGAGGGCATACAATTTAATCAAATCATGAATAACTTTCACACTTTTGTATTGTTTTGGGGACTGTACTGTCTCTTGGAATTCTTTGCTAGTGGTTTTTAGTACCCATCGTTTTTCCTTTTTTTTGATGTCACAGCTCTGCCCTATTTTGTGAGTGATCCGTAAAGTCGGATTAGAATAGGGTTTGGTGTAGACGTCATATGTAGTTGTAATATTTCTTAAGTGCAAAATCAGTGGAAACTATTGCCAGTATTTTGGCTTAGTCTTGCCGCAGTCACGTGTAGCTGTTCACTTGCAATGTTTCTGCGATGGGGGAACAGAATAGCTAGGTAGTTTTACTTGCTCCCAAACATGGTGTAATTTGTATAGGGGAATAGAATATGGCTTATATTCATTAGTGCTATGCAGAGGATAACTACAAGGCAAAATACAATATGATCACAAGAATTGGAAGCCCCTGTCTTTGAGCTTAAAATATAACATACATGGTGAGTTTTCCCAAAGATTGAAAACTCACAACCTTACAATTTAAAGGAACTGGGGGAGGCAGAAACTTAGGGAAACATTAACCCATTAGGAATAGATGGTGCAGGAAAGTAGTGAAAGTTAAGCAGGGTAGTTTGTTACTGCAGTGTTTTATCTACTTCAGGACACCACAACAGGCCAGAATCTCATATGTCAAATAAAATAAAAAATAAAAAATTAAAACATGACCAAGTTAAATACCTGATAAATATTGTACCTACCCCTCAAATACCAGTTAGTAGTGGCTTTTGGTTCATTAATTGTATTTTTTTTGTTTCAGGATAACGATTCTGGGAACTGGAGCTAAGTGGTTGGCTGTTCTAGAGGAAAAAAATCTCAAGCCACGTAAGTTATTGCCATGTGCCTAGTCAAATAATATTTACATATTTTTCTTTATAAATTTGGTTATATAATAAACACTATTAAATGGAATCAAAGGGAATTAAGATATATATTAATAATAAAAGTAGGAAGGGGTAAGGCTGGGCAGTAGGAGGAAGGAATAATTAGATTGGCCATGAGCAAGAGTAGCAGAGAACCTAGACAAGGGGGTAGAGAGACTAGACAGAGGGAGAGGGATAGTGGACAGGTGGGTTAGGGTGGGTAGGAAGTAGAGGGGGAGATAGAGTATGAGCAACAGGAGGCAGGGAGAGACACTGGGCAGAACAAAGATGGAAATCATGTTGGGAAGTAGGAATAGTGGAGAGTAATTTGGGCATAATAAGGGGGGGGGTCAGATATGAAGCAGAGGGGAGAGTGAAGCTGGGTAAGAGTAAGAGAGTGAAAGTGGGCTGTAGGAAGATGGGATAGAGTGACTGCACATGAGCTGAGATAGAGGGAAGCTATGCAGAAGGGCCAGGGAAGAGACAGGATGAAACTGGCAGACACACATAATATTATTATATTCAGATATTTACACAATGCTGTGTATATAAAGGTACCATGACAATGTTTAAACGATTTATATACAGATAAGTAAAGTTTTTTCATGAAGAAAAGTTATAACCCTAATTTAATTTGCCTCTGCCCCAGATATCTTACAGTTGAATTGTTATGTGAGCTTTATGCGAAGCGAGAAAGTGGAAAGGTGCTTGTGGTTATTGTAGGAAGATGGTCTCAGAGGAAGGATTTAGAGTGAGAAGCTATGAGCAAGTGCTAAATACAAATGGACAGATAGAGGAGCTGATTTGTAATATATACATTTCCATCAATATGTCTGGCTGGCATATAACAGAGCAATAACAGCTTGTCCTCCTGATCTGCAGGTGAAACAAACAGTCTGAAGACCCTTCATACAATATTGTCCACAGGATCCCCCTTAAAGCCTCAAAGCTATGAATATGTGTATGAAAATATAAAGAGTAATGTCCTACTAGGGTCTATCTCAGGTAAGTGTGTACCACCCAACTACATGAAGCACAACCGCTGTAAAATTGTATAGTAACCCCAATATGAAGTTTGCTTATGATATTCTTTGAGGATGCCCCAATTTTCTGCATGGAGTTTTAAAGTGACATTTACACTTAAAGGATCACTGAAGTGCCATATTTATAGTATGAACTTATGAAGAACTTGACTTGATAACGTGGAAAATATTTTAAAACATTTTTTAAATTAAATAAATATGCTTGTATTTTGAATTATTGTATTCAATGTTTCTTTTTTGAATGGAAACATTTTGTCTTTGTTCTTAAAAGGATTAGACTGCTGGGAGAAGTGGCAAGAATTGTATATTCAGATGAGATCTCTAAAATTTAGCCCTGTTGAAAAGCACACTAGACAATAAAAGACAATAAAAGTATATGGAAGAGCAATCCCCATTTGGATTACCCTCCCACTGAAACAACACGCAGATTTATTATATATTATAAGATTTACTCCAAAATGCTTTAATACGTATTGCTTAAATGGCTGGAAATGTTATTTTATTTCATAGTGAACAAACATGTGAAGTTAAAAAAGCACCGTGGTCCTTTATGTGAACTTTATTCAGTGGCAGTACAAAGTTTTCATTTTCTCCCAAGTACCTTTTAACAGCTTGATCACAAGGGGATGTAAATGATGAAAAACTCTCTGGGAGCCCAAAGAATAATGTTGTAATATAGGTTTGTCCAAATCTAGCCCCCCAAGGACCAGGAACAGGTTGAGACAGTGATCTACCCAAGATAAAATCCAGTGGCCCTTTAGGGTTGCTCAGTCATATTATTAGCTTGCCCAGTGCATGCTGTGTTTTCCTTCTATACGTGAGTCCTATAGAATATTTGAATGTGGATATAAAACACTCATCTCCCTACACTACCAACCTGGAAATGTATAGGCTGAACTTTATTAATATTTTTTTGTATTTATAAGGCACCAATATATAACTCTGCACTATAAACGGGTACAGTTGTTAATTAACATCTAAAAAATATACATTAAACAGTTACATACGCTGACACTGAAGGGCACTGCTATTGTAAGAGCTTACTAAATGCTACATGTTAAGGTGAATATGCTCTTTCTATTTCAGGTGGCACAGATATAATATCCTGCTTTATGGGCCAAAATGTGTGTATTCCAGTTTACAAAGGAGAAATCCAAGCCAGGAACCTTGCAATGGCTGTGGAAGCATGGAGTGAGGAAGGTAATCAGGTTTTAATTAACCGTTCATTAGTCTGACATTACGCTGAGGGAAATTAAGAGAACTAAACCTTAATACGATCATCAGTGGGTCGGACAGACTGAATTCAGCCTTAACATGCTTTTAGTTTGTGCTTTTTCAAATATGTTGCTACCCAAGAGGCCACAAACACATTTCATGGCAATACGCATAATGCCACTCTGGCATCGTAAGGGTAAAGCTTGTTAGTGACACAAAGCATTGCGTACTCCCTTGGAGGTTTTAATGTCAGATTTGCAATGAATATGTTTAATTAAGTAGGTCATACTCAACAATTCACATTAGAAGCTGGAATCTGTGAATTTGATACTCGGAAACCATGCAAATTTGCATAGCAAACAAACACATCTGAACTGATAAAATGTACTCATATAAATTCAGTGTACAGTGCAGGTCCTGCTTAGACATAGCTCTCTTTGTAACTACTTTAAGCACTTTACATTGTGCCGCTCCAGAAAATCTCAAAGTATATATTTTATTTAAGTTGATAGATTTCCATATTTTGCTGTGCATTCTGAACGGCATCTTTTTAATATTATCAAATGATGTAGATGTATGCATTGCTTTTAAAATAATTTTTTTATTTCCCTCAGGAAAGCCTGTGTGGGGAGAAAGCGGGGAGCTGGTGTGTTTAAAGCCATTACCATCTCAGCCCACACACTTCTGGAACGACGAGAATGGCAGCAAATATCAGAAGGCTTATTTCTCAAAATTCCCAGGTACACTATAGAAAAGGATACTCATAAGTACACATATTAATTCATAATCTGCTTCTATATTAAAGAAAGTTAAGAGGATAGAGCTTGTATTTGAAATTTCAATGGAACTTGGAATGTAACAGGATATTTTGTCATGGTTGAAATGTTTGTCTTGACAGTGGTGAGAATGTGATGTGAGAGAAAGGTTTAAAGGACCAATAAATGATGTATTCAGATGATTGTGCTTGTGCCATAGGGGATTCCATTTAGGTCTGCTAGTCTGTCCATAACTTGAGGAGGGTTACCTCTTCCACAGAGTTCGGAACAGAGTTCTTATGGGAATCCACAGTTACTCCCAGGTATCTAATCCTTTTAGGAACAAAAACAAAATTCCTGTCATCATTAAAATATAATTTAATACAATAGTTAAAAAATATAAGCTGTATTTATTTTTTTAACCTGTTAACCAAGTCAAATTCTTCGACATAATACTTAAAATATAACACTAGAGTGGTCCTTTAAGCGGCTGTGATATCCAAGAGGAGAAACAAAATAAGGCCCTCATTCAAATACGATTTGACCAATTGAATAGTGCTCTTTATAAGCACATAGCATCTTTTTTTACAGAAGTTTTTAGTTAGTGAATGCCTTGCTTTTGGATAGAAGTTCACTAACTAAAAACTTCTGTAAAAACAATTTGCTATATAAAGCCCTATTCAATTGGACAAATCGCATTTGAATGAGGCCCTAAGAGCCTCTTCCTAGTTTAAAATTTCTTCCAGCCTTGGAACCTTTGCTCCTGTTAATACAGTAGCGGAGTAGATATTAGTTTTAAAGGGATTATGTCTCTCCTATATAGGCCATATGTCCTTGAAGGGCCAGTGTCATTTCATTTGAAATAATAATTAATAATAATTAAAAATAAAGCAATCTGAAAAGTACTCACAAATTCACTCCACCAGTACCGATTTACGCTACACTCATTAAGACTCCAAAAATCAAAGCCAGTGTACAAAGTACATTGCTATGTTATCAACGTGGTCAGATCTTCCCAATATGGCTTCTAGGACTGGAACATGTACAGTGAATGAGAAGGAAGTAATGCAATGAAGTACCACCTAGGACCCTTCCATCACTGTTGATGTTGCCTCACTCATTGCACAAGAGCTTCAATTGCTGTCAATCTTTGCATTTTAGTTGTGAATTTGGAGGAGCCCTGTATACCTACATTTGGCTCTCTTTTCTGTTTTTGGTTATAACTTCCATTTAATTAGTCCTTGCAGTCAGATCAATATGAGCCTGAGGAGAAGAAATGTAGGACATGTGTTATACACGGTTGCATCTGTGACAATCTATCATTATTGACCCTTTAAGCTTTTTCATAGAAAGAGCAATTAGATTACTTGTGTCTAAATTAACAACATCCTCAGGTACTAACCTAAATAATCAGGCACTTGCCATTTCATTTGCTATTTGTTTCGAGTTGTTTGTCCTGCAACAAATTGCTCTTAAGCAAGTTTTGTCACAGCCCCCTCATAATGTTCATGATCCTCAACACCACATATGTACTTCCAGCTTACTTTCCAGGTTGCTATTAAATGATAGACATTTTATGGAAAATATATGAATACGTTCAATTATTTGATGTTTAAAAGTTTCTTTGAAGCTTACAGTTTCTTTTTCTTAAAGAAAGATTGGTACTCCCACCAAAACAAGTTTTTTTAAAGGGACTCTTTAGGTATCACATTTTAGTTTTATATAAATACTTTATGTAGGTAAATGAATTTTGATTATGATATAAAACTCACTTCTTAGAAGACCCAAAAGTAACAGATTCTTACGTTCTTGAGCTCCACATTACCAATGCCTCATGTTGCTAAGAAACAGACAGTGACATGCTGTGTGTCAGAACAACATGAGGCAGTGGTAATGTGAGGCCTCTTCCTGCGGGCGTGGCTTTAGTGCAAGAAGTCCACTTTCATGAACAAGAGAGGAACAGGATAGGCTCCAGAAGCTAAGAATCTGTTACTCTTGGGGATTTGTACAGGTGAAGTTACAATGTATATTATAATTACACTTTGGATGATATTATTAATTAATTGTTTAATCCAGATAAAACATTTAAATAAGAGAAAAATTAAATCCGTAAACACCATTTTGTTCTAAACTAAATCGTTTTTGCGATCTGTGTCTGTTGTCTTAATATGTTATTTTTGTTGCATTGTTTGCTAAACTGTTTATGTCCTGGTATCTGCTCCCAATATTTACATGCAGTTTTCTGCAATACTTTAGCACACTGTCTCACAAATTCGCTTACAAATCCTCATGGAGACAATGGTATACATATCTCATGGTTGATTTAGCTTATAAATCTATGGCTAATACAAGGAGTACTCAACTTTTGGCTTTTCCGAAAGATGAGAGTGAGTGAGTGTGTGTGGTGATGTCTGGTGGGTTGATATTTCTGCTGATAAGTATAAATCCATCTATCTATACAGAGCAACAGAAAATAGAATGATATAGATTTAGATTTTATGAAGAGAAAATGTTTTCTTTTAGGTGTCTGGGCTCATGGAGACTACTGCAAGATAAACCCTAAAACTGGAGGAATCGTCATGCTGGGACGCAGGTTTGTGTCTGGCCAGTGTAAAATATAAATATCCTAAAATGAATGGAACACTCTCAGCATCTGTTTTTTTATATTTTTAATATTGTCTGCTAAATTACTCATTTATTGTTTTTTTTATAAATGATAACCTTGCTGACTTTATCAAACGTATTCCTGATAATGTAGCAAATCTTCCAACCAAATAGAGGTTTATCGCGTATGCGTGCCTGCATCTTATTGGAGGATGTTAGTATTATTTTCAGGAATAAAATGTTCGAAGCCGCCAGAGAAAATAAAGCTGAAAGGGAATATAGGGTAGGTTAAAGTCAAAGAATTTGCCTACACAAAGCCTCTAAAGACACAACCAAAGTGTTGAAACTGCCGTTATGCTTTTTGCAAAATAAGACATTCTAGCAAGTTTAGTTATTATGTATACAATAGAAATACATGTGAGGTTCCCGAGAGGGCATTAGGAAGGGCCAAGCAATACCATTCCTGAATGTTACAGCCTGCAAGAAATGTATTTATGTATTGAAAACTGAGAGCAGAGCACTTCCAAACATGATACTATATGTGTGGATAAATTCTTTGATTTTTAACTTACCCTATTTCCCTTTCTTTTTCAATGAAAGGACTTTCAAAAATGCCATCCAATTTTTCGGTTTCCTTCTATTTAACGTAGGGAATCCAGTAAGCTTTAGGGCTTTCGTTAGAGAGCCTTCCAGACAGGAGGATCCACCAAGATCCTAAGACTAATCTTCTATGCTATCGCCTTACATAGGCTTCCTCCTATTCCCCATTTTTTATTTTGAATTTGGATGTCTGTTTTGCGTTAAAGTCCAAAATGACATTGTGTTTTTAAGGCATATAAGTGCTGTGGTTAAAGTCTTTAATTACATTACATAAAGTGAATTTTTAGGTTTCATTTTTGTTTGTTCAGATAAATGTACAACTTGTTCAGACTAAGAAAGTTAAGAATATATATTCATTTCTTCTACTGAGCCAGGGCTGATGCTGTTAAAAGAGCACTTAATGTGCGTCAGGAAAAATGGAGGGCTTACTGGTTATTTTGTTTTAATAAATTATATATCTTTTAGCTTTATTCTAATTTAAATCAAGTCTTGATGTATCCTCATGAGAGATTCCTGAGTATATCCACATTCCTGCTCACGTGATCTGTTAATGCGTTTCCTCTGTGCATTTCAGTGATGGCACTCTCAATCCAAATGGAGTTCGATTTGGGAGCTCGGAGATCTACAACATAGGTACAGTATTATGAATATAATCTTATTCAGTTGTGTTGTCACAATAAAAATGAGGTTGTAGGATGAAAGTGCTCAGAATTTAGAATGGGACGTAAATACAAGTGCTACAAGCAGATTGTTAGTGATGAAGCTTGTATCTGGGATGATAATCGTATCCTGCTACTGGATGAATATACAACAAAAGTTATTATTATTGTGTCTCCTGAGCATTTACAGATTAAACTTCCTCAACCAACCAGACATTAATTACTGTATTTTTCAGGATTTAGTAAATAGCCAAAGTCATACCCAGTCATTATTGCTAAATCTTCTACAGTTGAATTGTGTGGAGAAGTACAATAGTTACTCAGTGTACAACATTGCTAGAAAAAAATTAAGTTTTCATGTATTACTAATATATAGATCTTATGTGTGTATTATTTCTGGCACATAATTGTTTAAATTTTGACTGCTTCTAATTGTGTAATTCATAATAAACACATTTCGGGAGATCCTTTCTCGCAAGTGGAGCCAGCAAGTTATTTTGCTATTCAATTGGTGTCAGTTTTCAGGCTCTGATTGAGTTAGGGTCTCCGAGCTGTGATTTATAGTGATTTAAAAAATCGCAAGTTAATGCCCTCCAAGCCTTTTGATCTTTCGCAAGGCTAAAATCGCAAATCGCTGTTAAACTGCTCTGATTCCCCTTTGCTAACCACTCCATCAAGACCGCAAATGGCAAATATCTAACCACAAGTTACTGGTACCAAGGAGATCTCGCTAAGGGCTTAGTTTAAAATCTGAGCACTTTAAAAGCAAATAAAAAAGCAATACTGTACTTTTATTAAGAGTGAAAGTGATGTTAGGTCTTAGAATTAATAGCACAACATTTTCCAGTACTTTATTTCATGTTCAATTTTCGTGTTATATCGATCACGGCAATCAATGTGAAGTCATACGGGCTTCAACCTCCAAGCCTGTAGGACTTTGAAATCCAACCTCCATTTTTAAAGGCCTACGGCCTTCACCTACGAGTTATGGGCTTGGAGGTTGGACATGATGTTACCATTGACTTTTTCTGCATCCGGAGTTACGGGCTTGCTCCCCTAACATGTTGAAGCCCAGAAATGCGACGTCCGGCTGCATGGTGTTCCGATTTTCGGGACCAGCACCTAACTTGAGGGCCCGGACAATTGAATAGCATCGCAATCGGAGACCAAATAGAGCCCGCCACTCAATCGCAGCCATTTGGCTGTCTGCAATCAAGTTGCGAGCCCCGAATTGAATGATGCTCATTGTTTTTTGTGTATTCTTAATGCCAAAAGATCCAAAAGAAATACTTGTCTGGTTGGCTGTTTTTGATCATACAGTGCATAGACCCTAAATCTCGGCGTCAGACTGAGCAGAGCTTTCCTAGTAGGGTCACTTGTTTCTTTACATAGTAAGCAACTAAGATTAATAGTTACTATAAAAAAAAATGTTTTCTTATGATAATAAATAATAAATTAGAGTTTAGAAAAGTTAACCTTACATTTTTATCCTGCTTCACAGCTCCACTTTTCCAATTTGAAATAGATATGGCTTCATTTTTTTCAGCCAGTCAGATTTATCAAAGCTTTTGTATTTGTCAGACACCTTGAGCCTACAATAACTCTCTCTTTGAAGATACAAAATATGATTTCACATTTCTGTGTTTTTATACTATAAAACTTTCTTTTATATGAGTTGCAAATATTTGGGGATTTAACTGTCCCTTTTATAAAAGTGTATTTTAATGCTCACTTATTTTATGTTTTGCAAGGTCATTCGCTCCACAACTTTATTGTTTAATTTTGCATTGTACAGTTCTAAAAATGCGCTCTTGTTACAGTGGAAGCCTTTGATGAAGTGTCAGACAGCCTGTGTGTGCCTCAGTACAACAAAGACGGCGAAGAAAGAGTCATCTTGTTCCTTAAAATGGCTGACACCTTTGCTTTCAGCAAGGACCTTGTGAAACGAATAAGTGTTGCTATCCGTATGGCACTGTCTGCCAGGCATGTGCCAGCCCTGATCCTAGAAACTAAAGACATTCCAGTAAGTACACAGATCATTGACCCTACAGAGCTGCAGACCTAGATAAGAAGCCACCGTAGCAAGCACGTCAGTATTCATTGAATATGCATCTACTTGCATTTGTTTTAAAGACTAGTAAGGGATTAAAAACTGACCTACCACTTTGAAATTAAAAATATCAATTATCAAGGAACTCTTTACTGTCATTGAGTATATATGGTTTTGGGGGGGAGTAATCTGAAAGGGTCACTGGTATAGTCATATAAGAGGGTTATATTTGTTTATTTAGTTCTGTATTAGCAATCTGCCTCTCTCCACCGCCTTTTAGGAGATGGCTGCCCTACATTTTCTCTGACCAGTGTAGGTTTGCCTTCAATAGCCTGCAAGGAGTGGGCAAGTCAAGAATGTTTTCATGACAACAAATAGACTTCTATCAAGACAATCCCCCTTGGCAGATCTTTTCTCTCCCTATGGAGGTGTCGAGGAACAGATATATTGTAGTCTAACCCTAATCTTAAAATTTTTCTCTTCATGTATTGACTTTTTTTTGCCAATTAACAACTAAATAAACAAATGATCCCTGTTGTATGAGCACTGCAGTGGTCTTTAAGTCAAGCTTTCTAAACCATCTCAACAACATAAATTCATCCTTAATTACATTTAAGTGTTAAAGTGTTCAAAAGAGAATAAAAAAGTAAAGAACACAATTTTCTGAAAGTTTGGAAAATATTTGTGCTTGTGAATGATTATAGAACTGCCAAGTTCCATCCTGATCTCCGTCTTTTTCCCCTAAGTCATAAGCGGCTGGAAGACAGGAATTAGCATAATGCTGCCTCACTAGATTTAATGTAAAGAATGATGAGATTGGCAGAGAATTGCAGAGACTTATATCCATTCCCAAGCTTGCTCTAATATATCTGTAGAATAGGAATTGTCTTTATTTCAGCCTGTTTCATAACTTTCTATTTCACTTATTCACTTTGGGAGCTCCCAAGTGAATATCCCCATTTTTCACACACTGATCTTTAGACTGTCTTTTTCTATTTTTCTTTTGAAATACATTTTGTTTATGTCTTAAACTTGTTACTTTACTTTAAAATGGATTTTAAGGACAAGCTATATTGTTTGTAATATTCAATAAGTGTGTTGGTATAGTAACTGCACACTTAATAGCAAATATATGTTCCAGTGGATTGTTTCTGGACTATAATAGTTAGTTACATATGTATAAGTGCCTCTTTTGTGTAAGAATGTATCATGCCCTTTCAGTCTTGCACTCACAGCTGGAATGAATGCTAAAAGGACTTAGAAAAGCAATTTTATGGTAATTCTACTGGTATAGCAATTTTAAATTGGACCTGTCATGATTGATGTTTTTTTTTTCTTTACATGAACAAAAGCACTGTAAAGATCTTCTAAAAAAACTTTGAAATACTGTTTTAATGTTTTAAATACTTGCATTTTTCACTGAGAAATCAAATCAGACTGCCCATATACTAAAGGCAGTCAGATTGCAGGGGTGTCAATGGTAAGACTGCTTAAATACCCTGGGCCTCATTCTATTACCGGCCGTAAATCGGCTGTAAGGCTGCGATTCCTTGCGGGGTTCTGTTAACTCGCGATTCTATTATACGGCCCCGAAAGGATCTCCCCTTACGGCCGGCCGCATATCTTGAAACCGGCCGTAAGCTCAGAAATCTAAAAACTCAAAAATAAATTCAAGCCTGCACTGTACAGCTCTGTAAATGCTAGGGATCATATTGGGGGACATGAGGATTAATAGTAACCCACTCTCAAGCTTGCACATCAGCCCAAACCCGAGTTCAAATTAACTGTTTATTTTCCGGCTACGGCGTGGGCGTGTCTGAGGTGCTCCAAGCACTCTGGACTTTTTACATATATATTTTTTACGTATATTAAAAATAAATTATTTTACGGATTAGAGTATAGGGTAATTATGGGCTATTTTTGCTAACACCGAATATCACTTTATAGTCTCCGCAAAGTGCAGGATGGCTTTATTTGAGCTATTTTATGTGCTTAATTGGTGCTAGCGGGACCTGTTTGCTGCAAGTAAGCTGCGGCTCGTTTTTAGCCTTGCAGACAGGGTTCCCGGAGCAATAGAATCGCAACCAGGCTTTTCTTACGGCCAATTTCCTTGCGGCCGTTTTAGATCAAAGGCTTTCCTCCAGCGCGATCGGCCGCAAGAGATAACAAGGCGCCGGCCGCAAGCCTGCCGGAACCCCCGGCCGGAGGGGAATAGAATAGCCGGAAAGCTTGCGGCCGGTCCTTGCGGCCCCGCAGCGGCTGCGGCCGATAATAGAATGAGGCCCCCTGAATGTAGGGAACAGACCTTTTTTTTTCTTAGAGCTGAAAGTTCTGGTTTCTGCTCTCGTGCCTCTCTGGAATTTGAGTAATGCAGACCAGTGTTCTGCTCTGCTGCAGCTCTGTGTAGTGATCAAAACAACAACAACAAATAAATTAAGCCTTAACAAATCTATCTGTGTAGGCATAATATGCTGGACTCACCTAAACAGGGGAGTCAACTGGTCAGTGCAATTTACATTGAGTTCAGGAAAAAGCTTTTAACAATCACTGCCTTCCCCATAGGGAATCAGCACAGCCCGTACTGGACTCTGCTATCTGTTATTACTCTTACAACAGCCAGTAGGTAGGATAGACTTGTATGTAAATAGAGACTTAAAACTTCAGATTTTTCTAGCCGTTACTAGTGTAATAATTTTTTTTTATCATTTTAATATATAAACTTCAGCTCTTTCACACCATGAAGACCACTTAAAGTGAGTTAAATGGCCCTTTAATGTATGGAATGACAGAAACTGACTATCCTTTGTATTAATCCTTGCGATTTTAAATCTGTTTTTCCAGCAATCTGTTTAACTATCTATTTTGTGGCACCAGGGACATAATGTGTAAATTAGTAAATTGACTGTTTTTCCCCATTGAGTTGGGAAACAACAATATATTTCTGTTCATCCCCTTCCATTCCCCCTTGCCTTTGCTATTTGCACTTACAACGGGGGATGCTGAGCAGACATATGACAATACAGATCAGTCACTTAGTAATGTAACTTGCTTTAGCAAGTTCTTATCACTTGAGAGACAATGCTTGATATGTCATGATTTTAATTCAAGCCAAGCTGCATCCCTCTGGGAGTTGGAATTCATTATATGATGTCTCTGAAATGGCCAGACCACTTTAAATAATGGCAAAATGTAATTAAAGGCTAAATGAGAATTGAACTAACTTTTTGTTGTTCTTCAGTGCAATTCTTGGTCAGTGTACAGTGAACATTTAGGCTTTGTTCCTGTGGGTTTCAACTAATAGCTATAATGTATGCACCTGGCAAATAAATATATATATTTTTTGAAAGGACAAAGCTAGTGATAGTTCAGGAACCAAGAGGTCTTAGAAAGTTGAATGAGTGTATATTATCTTCAGATGACACAAGAATCCCAGTAACTAAAATTCCTTTTAATGGTACTTAAATTGATGTGTATGTTATATTTCCTGAATGATGTCTAATTAACCCATTCCTTTCCTTTCCAGTACACAATTAGCGGGAAGAAAGTTGAAGTTGCAGTGAAACAGATCATCGCAGGAAAAGATGTACCACACCGGGGGGCTTTTTCCAACCCCCAATCTTTGGATCTGTACCTCAATATTCCAGAGCTACATGGTTTCTAAGAGAGACTCTATGCCCTGCACACGTGTATATATCATAGTCAGGATTTACATGTCCATAGCTCTTTTAAACAGAATGTACTTATTTTATTGAACTTGAAAACAGATCTACATCTGTGCCAGATCTGCCACAAATGGGTCTCTGGTAGGATGTCAACTGGTAGAAATCTGCTAAAAAGAGCTTTTAAAACAATCCGGAACACTGCCATGCAAAATCTTCACAGTCATTTATTATTCACATGTTAAGCATTTCAAAATCTAAAGTTGTTACACTCCCGAATATCATATTTTGTGGGGGTGATATTGCATTTTTGAATAAGAACAGTGTTTCTTACATTGTTTTTATCCATAAAAGATGTGTCAAGTGTGGATGATATGTTGCAGTGTGTTAACTATAATAGACTATGAAGTATCTGTTCAAGCTGGAAACCATCTCTTGAAGGAAGTCTTTGTTAAAAACACCTGTGTGATTTGTTTTCTCAAAAATCTTCTTTAAAATTTAGACTGTGGAGGAAAAGTGATACTCTCAACGGGTAGTAAAATAAGATGTTTTTATTCAGTAATTCTTGTGTCATTGTTATTCACACCAAAGAAATGTTGGGTTTTGTTATATTCAATTTCTTCATTTGTAACCTTTATATCAGCTGAACATGAAACATTTTTATTGGTGGTCACTGGGTATTTCTCTGTTAAAAAAAAAATATATATTATTTTTTTTCTTCTTCAGAAACCAAAACTGAGGCCTACGCTGATTTTTTAAAGGAAAATAATCTGCAAGTGCTAATAGGGTCCCTTGTTTTGTAAGATATATGTGAGTTTACACTTCTTTATTTATGGGTGGTATCTCCATTTCTTAGTGACCAGTTACAGGCCTTGATTTAATATTTCTTAAGCAGACATATTTTTAAAACCTTATTTTTGAGGGCTGGTGTTACCCACTCTTGAAGATATAGCCTCAGCTACCCAATGCCAACAAATGCAGACACACTGCCTTTGAACACATCAAGCATCTGAAGATTTGCTCCCTGCATATGCATAATTTGCATAATAATCTTACCTAGTATGTGTTCCACATAAGGAATTAGGTAAAAATGTGTCTTTTGTATGTATATTCGTTGACAAGGAATATAGCGAATTCCAATTTGTAGATAAAGATTAACTTGTATATACAATACTGACATACCGGTAGTTAAAATGCTATCACAACTTGTCTCATGACAAATAACCTCACAGTAGAGGTGGTTTGTAAGGGATTAAAAAACTTGGCCTAAAAACATTCACACATTTAATTGTATAGAAGATGATGTATACAATTAGGTGTATGTCTTTGGAGTATATGGGAAATCAAATAGCTCTTGAGTATTGGTGAGTGTAGTAATTGTGCATAATAATAAATAAAACCTGTGTTAATGAAAGTACATTTTGAACTAAAAAGACCACTGTAATGATCTAACCAGATGTTAATTATTTTACTTATGCATTAATCATTAATACAATTCTCATTTTATTCTTTTATAATCTTATTATTAAATTTTTATACATTTTCAAATATTAGAGTATCAGCCTGCAGTAGAGTGTATGCCTCCTCCTATTTGGTCATTTAGGGGAGGGTGGGAGATTTGTCTGTATAAAGGTTCTAAATTGTTTTAAGAACAATAAGATGTGATAAGATATTAAAGAATCCTTGTTAGGCTGCTCCAATAGCAAAGCGTGTTGCCAATTGGATTCTCTAGCATAACAAGTATCCAGCCATTGGATATCATTCTGTTAGCTGTAAACATTATGTCTGCAAAAATAGCTAGACAAAAACGCCTCCTTTCTTTGACCTTATAGTGGGTAGATATCAGCAACCACTGAGTCTGATCTTTGACATTATAAAAGGCTCTCTAAAGAATAATTAACTAGGGCTTGATAAGACAATATAATTTACAGATTTTTCTAACTCTCTGAATGATGTATTGCCTCTGGAGTGTGAGCCTACCAGAGGGAAGTACCAAATTGAAAACTGTCATGGACGCCTTTTTACAAAAACTTTTTGAGACTAATCTGTAAAACACATTAGTAGCAGGCCGTAGTGTTAGGTGAGCTGCTAGCAATGTACACAGATAAACTTTCTGGCCACCTCCCACTATCATAACAAGTACGGTATGCCTGGTTGGAGGGCTTTCTCCTGTTGGAGACTCCCACTCCAGAGACAATACATCATTCAGGGGGTGGAGAAATCAATAGTAATTAATTGTTTAAATGCACAGTAAAAGTGTAATAAAGGCCCTACCTAACTAATGGATAGAGAGCAATTTGTAAGGACACTAAAGTAGTCATTTATGTTTAATATTAAATATTGCTCTTTTTATATAATTGAATATGAATTTTATTAATGAGAAGTGCTTGATTAAAGCATCCGACTTATGTTGTTAGGTCACTACAGTAGTCCATTAATATTAAGAAATTTACTTATTAAAAAAAAAAATACTTTACAGTCTAAATAGCATGTCTCTCTTCTACAACAAACACACCCAAACATGATTTACTGCAGTTAAGCTCAGTAATGTTGTTTTTCACCAGCCTTGCATTTAAAGGATTGTGAGTCTCCTCCTATATGTTTACTTATACCAGCTTTAAAGTTATTCTTAAGAAATTAATTTGCTCTTTTTGAATATTCATGCAGTTTACTTACTGCCTATAATTACTTTAATATTAAATTAAAATATATTAATTAATATTAAATTAAAAAATAAAACAATGTCAAAGGTACTGAATTTGAAATGCAGACATACAATTTGCCTCTTTTGGTTACATATGTTATAAAGTTTTAACTTGTATATAAACAAAAAAACTTTCTACAGTTACAGACCTAGAAAAATATATAATTTATTGTTGCTTGCTATTTTTTATAAAGTATATTAAAATTGTGTAACCCATCTCAAACAAGAAGTATAAAACTATGCATGGAGGAAAAATCATTAAAAATACACCAACACTAAAGTAAACATTTGACTGGTGACTGAATCTGTTTCCCAATTATTCTAGAAAGTAAATAAATAAAGCGCTTCATTTAGATATGACATTTTGTCATTTTCAGTACATAAAAACATTTGGGCCGCGTTTGTTGTTTTGTACATGGTTACCAACGTGTTGTGGTGACTGTATACATTGTTTAAATGTGGCATGGTAGCTCTAAAAAGAAGAGTTTGAGACCCCTTTATATATTGAAGACTATAGGCTGGATAGATTAGGAACCTGTTTCCTCCTTAGATTATGACTGGATATTCATGCAAAGGTATACATTGCTGCAGTTATATGTTACTACCCAGAATCCTTAGTGTAGTAGATTACCATCTTTTAACTTGCTTGAGATTTGTTGTTTAAAATGTAGCTTTTTATGTATTTGCTATCTATAAATATTTTCTACAAATTCACACCTCTGCTACATATAATGCTGTTTAAGGTGTTTATACACTTCATATGTATGTATACAACTACCAGCTATAATTCAGGCCAGCTTAAAATACATTTACATGCCATTTACTTTGGATAACATTTTATGATTTTATTACCTGTGTTACACTGTTTATTTGTTTACAATTTACCTAAGTTTATTTACTTGATGTATGTGGGAGTGGATAATAATCTGATGTTTTTTTTAATTTATGCCAAACCTAAGTGCACTAAACCAGCACCCCTTTTATGTTGATAACCAATAGCATTGTTCTCTAAGTGTCCATATGCCTTTGTGATACTTTCTACTAATGTTTAAATGTTAGAGGTTATATTTTATACTCCCATATTAAAGTGAAATGCTCAAAGGGTAAACCATAAATAACCATCAGTTTCGGTAGGGGTCTGGTCTTGAGAAACTATAATGGTGTTTATTTTACATTATCAATTGCACTATGAAAGCACTATTAACTTAATTATTATATTGAGTGTTTTTTTGTTTTCCTCTAGTCACCTGTAGAGGAGTGGCATTTTGCCTTCCCACCTCTTCCAATTCACATACAATGCTCAGTGTTTCACTCTATGGGGAAGTCATCGGCAAGAATTAAAACTACATATTAGGCTCTTCCATCTAGTAATCCTCAGATTGTGTCACTGTGCCCTTTTGATTCATGGCTTTTAGAGGTTTATTTTATACTCTTTAATATATTTAATCTAACAGTGCTGAAAAATCTCATTCATTCTTTAAAACATAATAATAATAATATGATTCTGCTGTACATGCTCTAATTAATCTTCACAGGTTTTTGCAATGCTGTATGTTACACTTAAATATGTAGAATATGATTTATTTTATTTTTGTACATTTACTCAAAGTCTCTGTTACTGTCACAAATGCAATCAGATCTGAATGCCAGTGAATGTTTGCATGTTAATAAAACAAAGATCTGCAAGTTAATGCTGCATTCATCTCCTGAGGGGCAGGGTCTGAAGGTGACTTGGAGTGGTTTCTTGATGTATAAACCTGGTATACTTTGGCCCTGTAAGGAATATATATACTATTAGGAAAAACAAATCTTTTTTATATTTATACTGGTTAGAATATAATTATACTTTCTTTTTTCACATTAAATTACTGATTCTCCTTGAGATTAAACCTTTTTAAGTTGAAACTTCTTCACTGATCTCATTGTCTCTCCAAACCTTCAGATTGTTCTATGGGACACTCTGCCTGATATAATAGAGTTAAAGGGTCTTCTAGGGTCAGATGAGTATAACAGTTCATGTTTTATAAAGCTAATTTACTTCCTGTGTAAATGAATATATATATATATATATATATATATATTTATTTAAGTTTATGTATAACAATATATATATATCATTATCATGTCCATAGAACTAACCTATTAAGGTTAGTTAGTTCTCTGATGAGCACCTCTGACTTAGTTGCTTTGTATACGCAAATTACCTTGCTCACTGTGCCTTAGGGAGTTCAGCTGCACCTCACTGACGAGGCCCATAAAGGCCGAAACGTGTCTGGAGTTTGCTGTTTCTCCTGTTCAGGGTAGAATTGCTTGGTATTTCGTGGCTGGGTCATGCTAGTGAGTGGGACCAGACTGATATACTACAGGATATTTCTCCCTGTAAAGGGGAACAAGTGAGCTAAAAGAGGTTGCTCTCAGAGTGGGTTATCATGGTCATAGAACTAATCTATTAAGGTTAGTTCGTTCTACAATAAGTACCTCTGACATTTGTTTTGTATATATATATATATATATATATATATATATATATATATATATATATATATTAATATATATGTGTGTGTGTGTGTGTGTGTATATATATATATATATATATATATATATATATATATATATGTTGATTACTTTCAGTAAAAATATACAATCCTAACAGAGTAAGTTCTCTTTCATACATGTTTGTATGGATATATGTGATCTACACACATAATGTATATATTTGATGAAATATTTGAACTAATAATTGTGCATAACTGATAAGGCAAGCCCCACCCTTTATTGGTATTGATATTAAAGCCTCTCTATCTAGATAATTTGTGCCTATGTTGTACTGTGGGCAGAAAGTGTTTGGGGATTTATCTGTAATTAAAAATATATAAATGCGCTATATTTTACAGTTGCATAACTGTAAAGTTGTTGAAAAGTCATCTCCATTACATTTTTTATTGCTTTTATCTCACCAAACTTTAAATATAAGGTACGCTATAATTTGTCTTTCATCTTTGTAATGACTGAGCTTCTCAGAACCGTATATTTGTCTGAGGTCAAAGATCATGAAAAATTGACTGAACATTTTAGGGTGTTTTGTGCTTTATGTTTTACTACAGCTCTGTACCATAACAGGGTGTAAGATTAATGTAAACTGGTGGATTAATATCTCTGTGGATTAAAAGGAGGAGTGCAATATTCTCAGTTTGACGTGTTTTTTTTTACTTGAGTAAAAAATAAACGGATGTTACTGTGAGCAAGGGAACAGACTGGAACTTTGTGTCTCAAAATTTATTTCAGGCAGTGATTTACTGTGCAACTAGATTTCTCCCATTTGAAACTATTTTTCAAATATTTATATGCTGTAAGGGTGGAAAGTATCCATGGAGACTGGATGTGAATTTGGCTGATAGCAATTCCCGAGCATGGTATATATGTTGTAACTGGGAGGTACCTGAAATCTTGAAGTGAGCTCAGTTCATAGAGGTACCTTAGTACTTTTCCTATGCTTTTGCTCAAAGAGCTCCCTGACTACTGAAGGTAAGCTTGGGCTGCCAGAGGTAAAGGAGTACAAGGCAACCTGGGGCTAATTGGGGCCACTGTGAATGGGAAATAAGCTTTGCCTGATAGAGATTCCTGAGTACAGGAGAAAACTTGACCTGATAGATGTCACTGATGAATAGGTAACAGGCGTTTAGATTCTTGATTATGCTCTTTTTAACCTAAATTTGAAAAGTACAGACTCACTGGTACAATTGTTACTGTACTTACCTACCATGGCTTTGACATCCATTTGACCCATGCCCCCATTCTTACTTGCTCGAGTAAACGTGGGCTTGCAGTTTTTATTGCTAAATATCTTTTTTTAAAAGCACAGAAGTAAAACAGATGAAAAATTCTTAGGTGAACTTTTAACTGACTTAGGGGTTGAACAGGCTATTACAAAGCAGAAAATTGTTGGCAGATAGCAGTAGGAGAGATCAATGTGTCAGATTGCTATCCTCAATCTTCAGCAAATGTGTTAGTTGAGGGCATAATTCAACTGTGCTGGTGTGAATTGGATTACAAGTGTTGGTGAGGCAGAATAAAATAGAGTTTGATAGCAACATGTGTATCTCTGTCCCTGCCTGGTATGAAGGGGATGTTTTAATTTCACACAGGAACAGGCATAAGATAGGATTGCCAACCATCGTGTAATGAGAAGGATCCACACTCTGTGGGTATGTGTAGAAAAGACTTTCTTGTCGGAAGCAAGGCTGCCTATCTGCTGATGTCTTTCAGTGTCCGAGCTGGCTGCAGAGTTCAGGTCGTAATTTAGGTAATATCTAAATAATTGGCTCATTCACGCAGGGAAATATGAGCCAAGAAGAATCTAATTAATTACTATTGTATGCAAAAGTCTATACAAAGGCAATGTATTTTAGAAATTGAGGAAGAACTGTTGGAGAAAGAAGCCCTGAAATGTTTGATGGATAGGACTGAGAGCCATTAGAATACCATTTTGCAAAAAAGAAAATAATATACATTTAATAATAATAACAATCTGTAAATACACTAAAAAGTGGGGCACTTTTTTTGTAAATAAAAACCAAATCTATTTTTTTTTCACTTAAAATGACATGAATAGTTTTAAAAAGTGGAGATCTGGACAAAGCATCAACATATATTTTTTTCTAGACATGTTAGGATGAAGTATAAATAAAGTGCAGCTATTTGTGACAAAAAAACTCCAGTTTTGTTTATAGTAGGCCCATCTACCTTGTGCAGACATCCATAGATAACACTTCAGATGTATAGTCATGGAACAGGAGATAGCTGCATTTTATCTAAACTTTAAGCTACCATTCCTAGCCTATTCATACATTTCTTTTAACATAATACCCTATGAGACATTTCATATTAAAAACATTTTTTATACAGATATCCACTTCGAAAAATATTTACCTGGTTCTTGAAAATGATGCTCCATTCATCTAGAAATATGATAATACTAACTGGTATTATCATTGATTTAAAAACAAGTTTAGATAAATTTAAGTTAGATCAATTTCACGCACAGACTGGTTATCTAAGATTGTATAATGTTTGCATCAATTACGCTTGCAAAAATAATTTTCTAGATGCCTAAAGGGGACAAACAACTGTTTTCAATAGTTGTTTTTTTTCACAATCTATCAATAGAATAGATGTTTTACTGATTTCTACTACTTGAAAGTTATTAAAGCTGGGCCATTATAGTGACACTTTAAATATGTGTATCTTGGAAGCCTGCGCTGCCTGGTGAATTACATTTTAGCTAAAAAATCACATAAGCAGTAGAAAAATTGTCAAACTGATGCTGAGCATCTTTAAGAATAAATATACTGTGCTTGATCTCCCTCCCTACTGCTTCCAACACCCGGACAATCAAGTGAGCCTTAGACCTCTGATTAGTGTTGATTTGTTTCTTACACAGTGGACAATCAGGTGTTAAATGGTAGTTCCAGAGAATACACGCCAAGCAACATTTCTGTGGCAAAAACAATGACTGCAAACACATTTAGACAACTAAAATAAAATAAATAAATACAATAATATAAAAGAATTATTTTACCAAGTTCAGAACAAATGGGCAGTTCTAGCACAGAACATTTTGTCCCTCCGCACTGCTATAATAGAGGAATACATCAGCTTTTATGAACATTTAATATGATTTTTGTTGGAGTTTCTTTGTGCAGCTCCTATGTCCTTTAGTATAGCCGCACATTGTCATGTTCATGGGTACACCAGTAGTATACAAAGCCAGGCAGAAATATTTTTAGCCCTCTCGCAGCCATTATTCAAAACAAACTTTCTTATGTCTGAGCAGTAGAGTTTTCCTTTCTTTTAAACCGGTGTGTATTCAAGAACCTCAAACGCAAAGGTTCTCTCAATGCTTTAGATAACATAATTACTTTCTTGTACAACGTGGTGAAAGCACTTGAGCAAGTCCTGATGTGACAGTGCTATTAGGTTTCAGTGGGCAGCAGATTGACCCTGTAAATTGAAACTCTGAGAGGTCACTGCCTCTGTCTTATCGTTGTATTTAATAATTCCACTCAAGCATTGGTGGATGCTAAGAGTTTCATTTAAATCCATGCCTGCCAACCTGGCAGAACGTGTTCCCTGTGTCTCAGAGCTCAATATATTATTCTGGTGTTTATTGCTAGTGGGTGTGAATGGCAGCAGAATATTCAAAGCAGAGCTACAATAGTGAGATACAGGAACTCTTCCTGGCAAAGATGGCGGGGATGGTGCCTGCTGTTAGACCAAGGTATTCAAACCCTTTTTGCATGATTGATTTAGTTTGGTTAAAGGGATAGCAAAGTCTTACATTTGTTATCATATATAAAACAATATATAAAAAATGTTTATGTGACATAAGTGACCAGTTTTAACCTCATTGTTCTCAGGATGACTAAACCAATAACTAAACGCAAGCTTCTTTCCACCATATCTGGTGGACCGGTTCCTTGATGATTACATTTTGTAATTCACATATATATATATATATATATCACATATATAGTTGTGAGCGTACGGGTCGTTGCTCACGCTTGCGGGCTCGCATAGCGAGCCCGCGGCCCTCGCATAGCGAGGGCACTGGGCGAGGGTCTCAGTTGCTGGCATGGAGCGCCGAAGGCGCTCCTTGCCAGCAACTGAGGACCCTCGCGAAGCGAGGGCCTCAGTTGCTGTCATGGTTGCTGGCATGGAGCGCCGAAGGCCTCAGTTGCTGCCATGGTTGCTGGCGGCGCTCCATGCCAGCAACTGCGACCCTCGCAAAATTCAAAGCGCAACCCAAACACCACGACACACTCATTACGACACTCGCAAACAACATACGACACACATTAACACCACGACACACACATTACGACACTCGCAAACAACATACGACACACGTTCACACACACATTACGGCCTCGCAACACTCGGACGCAACTCGCGAACATTACCAAATTAAAAACACAATACATACACACAGCACATACATACAAAACTTACCTACAGCAAGAGGTAGCATCCAGGACATCAAAAATGCAACTTACACCTTCATTACACTCAAAATAAAAGAGTTTAGACACTAAAATATTTGCTAAGCGAGAGAAACAATGGCCGCCAAACAAAACGAAAATGAGGCTACACACGCAAACACCATACGAGACACGTTACCACACATTACGACCTCGCAAACATCGGACGCAACACGCCGACATACAAACATTTAAAACACAATAAATACACACAACACACACATAAAAAGATTACCTACAGCAAGAGGAACCATCCAGCACCTCAAAAAAACAAGATACACCTTGATTTAAATAAAAATAAAACACTTTACACACTAATACAATCGCTAAGCGAGAGAAAAAATGGCCGACGAACAAAACGAAAACGAGGCTACAGCACTCTCAACACGTAAAACACCACAACACAGTCGCAATACACCACACGAAACTCGGAAAACACCACGAAGCACCGACGGATAATCCGCTAAGACGGACAACACAGAGAAACCGCCATTTTACACAAATGCGGAAGTAGACCACTACGCTAACGGTTTCGCCTCGCGCACGCACAGTATTACACTGCACACATTCACCACGCTTATAGAGTAGCTCCACAACACTAATGCTGCACCAACATCAAACAAGGTTCACAGCTCTTCAACACAATGCTTCAAAATAGGTAAAGTCTATTCATTTATTAATTCATTACATGTTTACTATTACACACAAAACAACATTAGCTCAGTTACAATAACATTGCCATCATTTTTTGACGGGCAAGTCGCTAGTATATATATATATATTACAGTAACTACCTGTCATAAATGATGGTATGAGTCAATTTCATTGGGAAGTTTGCTGCAAAAAAGACATTTTAATTATTTTCCACTATCACTCTACTTTCTCTCTCTTCTCCAATTTCCTCTCCCCTAACTCTTTTCTTTCCTCTGTCCTATCCTTTCTCTTTTCCCAAATCTTTTTTCTCTTTACTTTTTCTCTCTCTCTCTCCTTTTCTATCTTTGACCCCGCTTAGCTCTCTACTTCTATCTGCCCTCCCTTCTCTTTCCATCCTTTACCCTGTCTCTCTTCTCCCTTCTTTCTCTACTTTTATGTCTTCACTCATCCTCTTTCTCTCCTTTCCCACATCTCTCTACTTCACTCTCCTTTCCTCTCTCCTTTTCTCTCCCTTCTCCCTCTCTTTTATGTCTTTACTCTCCTTTCTCTCTCTCTCCTTTCCTCATCTCTCTTCTTCACTCTACTTTTATCTCTCCTCACCCTTCTCATCCTCCTTTCTGTCTTTGCTCTTCCATCACTTTCTCTCATTTTCTCACACCTTTCCCATCTTTCTCTGCTTCTTGTCTTTGCTCTCCATTCTCTTTCTCTCATTTTCTCTCTCCTCTCCCATCTCTCTGTGCTCTCATTCTCCCCTTTTCTCTCTCCTCTCTTTTCTATCTCTCCTTTTCCCTCTCTCTCTCTCCATTTCTGTCTTAACTCTTTCTTCTCTCTTCTTTTTATCTTTGCTTTTTCTTCTCTCTGCCATTTTCTCTCTCCTCTCCATTCTCTTTTAGCTTTCTGCCTTTGCTCTCCCTTCTCATTCTCTCATTTTCTCTTTCCACTCACTTTTCTCTCTGCTTTTTTCTCTCTGTTCGCCTTCTCTTTCTCCCCTTCTCTCTGCTTTCTGTCTTTGCTCTCCTTCTCTCTCTCTCTCTCTCTCTCCTTTGCTCTCTCCTCTCCCTTCTCTCTCTGCTTTCTGTCTTTGCTCTCCTCTCTCTCCTTTCTCTCTCCTCCATTTGGGCTATTACTGATACTTTACAGGAGCTTAAACTAGCTCCTAGTGAAATTACTTGGGTGATCTGTCTTTGGATCTTATCGATCTTAATTTCTTCTTATGTTGTCAGTAGATAATGTGACTCATCATGGATCACAATATCCTACTGAGGACAAGCAATTTTGGCCTTTTTATTATTTGATACTGACATATGCATAATAGGATTTTGACATAATTCAAGGTACCACCAAACAAGGCATAGAGTCTGTTTGGTCTTTTCCGTACCACAAACATACATCCTAAAGAAAATAATTGAAGCATTATATTAAAGTACAACAAAGTGCCCTTATTTCTGCACATAGTTTCCTATAGCAATTTGTGGGCAAATTATAAATACATTAATATTAAAATATGTGTGTGTGTGTGTGGTGAAGTACTGAGGCATTCTTGCATAGGGGCATCTCAGATCTAATCCAGCCTAGTTTGGTATGAGGTGGAAGACTCTCCTGCTAGATAGTATTTTAAAACTAACAGCCTTATTAAATTGCGATTCGGCAAATTCTATAGGGCTCTAAATCAGCATATAGCATATTTATTTACCGAACTTTTTAGTTAGTGAACTTCTATCCAAAAGCAAGGTCTTCACTAACTAAAAACTTCTGTAAAAAAAATATGCTGTGTGCTTATATAGAGCCCTTTAGAATTTGCTGAATCGCAATTTAATAAGGCTGTATGTGCTTAAAAAATTATATATATATATTATTAGTAAAAGACTACTGTATTACAAAGAAAGATATATATTTGACCAGGAACATAATTCGACAGGTAAATGTTATAAAGCTATTTTATAATAAAACAAATACATTTGGATGCCGTTGGTGTCTGGAGGCATCTCTGATACTTTTCTGATTCTTGCGACTGCCTGCTTCTGAACAAGGGCAGTGGAAGGGGGTCGGTATCAAATACTAAATGATATAATAAGTCCCCCTCCTCCCCAACACCACCATCCACTGATAGATAAGATAAACACACACTTCAAGCATTCAGCCATTGCTGACGTGAGACAAGGTATAACATTATGTATACAAGATTTAAAAAAAATAATTTATGCTTATGGTTTGCACAAATGCTAATTTTTCTAGTTAGTTACAAACAACATGCACAGTTTTTTCCAAACTGCAGTAGTCCTTTCATAAAGAAACCGTTTAAAATATATTAATTGGTCTTTTACTGTCTTACATGTAATATATCACACTGATTATGTAAAATATTAGAAACTTTGGATTAGTTTCTCAGAATAATGTTGTATGGTTGAGTGCTTTCACTTTGTTCCTCTCAGAAGAGCTATAACTGGAAAGCTGAGATTAGTGGTACCGACTCCCTTCCCTTTGTTTTGGCGTCAAACCTGTCTGAAAGGATTTTAGGATTAAATATTCACTGGCTGTGTTCAAGAATTAGCTAATTATAAACTCCATTGTCCATTAGTTTTATTTGCTTCAATTAGTTGAAAGGGCAATAATTAGCTTCATATAATTGCTATTGCTCTCTTAAAGTAGGTTAGCATATTCTAATATGTTTTCAGCTCCTATCTATATGGTTTAACATTTAAATGACCAGTATAGAGTATAAAAAAACATGCATGTGTTGAAAATTTTGAGTAAGAGCATAATTAGGCAAGGAAAAGGTAATTGTCACAAACTGTGCCCTAAATGATATTCCTCACAATCATTTTATGAAAAACTTTTATCATTGCCTTTGTCTCCTGTATGTGCTCATGCCTGGAGGATTTGATAATGGCTTACATACGATTCCGGGCTAGGAGAGAGATTTAGCACTGCTGTTGTTTTTGATGTGACCATTTGGGGTTGCCTTGGGTTCGTAAGGACTTGAACTATTAAATATGTAATAGCTGTATTGCATATGGAAGATAATTGACTACCCATCTGTATGTTATATGAGCTGTGGATCTATGCTAAGTGCTCACATCTACATGTAAGAGACTCATGGGCCCCGGCTCAACAGGGGTTTTCTTTGGATTGCAACAGAACTGGGCCAGAGCTATGCCCTCATACTTTCCTGAAGTGAAAAGTTCATACATGGGCAAAGGCCCCCACTTGAGTGGCTTGGCTGGCTTTGGGTATTGCTATGGTGTGGTCCAAATTTTGTAAGTGGCATGCCCAACTGCTGGTGGAAATGTTGGATCAGCGCAGTTTATGCCTTTGAGACTGTAAAGGAATTCTTGGATCAGGAAATCTACCTTGAACCTGCCTGAGCAGATTTACCTGGGAAGTCAAGCAGGCCCAGGACTACCCTTGCTTCAGCAGCCTCCTGTATTATATACAGATATGACATGCAGCTAGGGGGAGAACACATTTATTGGCATAGCAGGAGCATAGACAACACCCGCAAGTGGCAATATAACCCATTCCGAGGGGGGCATGAACAGAGGGGTTCCTTTGGTGCATTGTAGTGTTTCACTGTATTATGTATGGTCAAAATGTGAGTTAGTAGTGTAGAACTCTGAAGGTAGCTTGTCCAGGGATGTCTGTCCTTTAAATAAAAATACCATTCCTAAGTGTTATAGGGCCTGTCAAGAGCAATATTCTCTTAAGATTATGATGAATTGCTGGCAGACTTGAGGCCAGTTAGTGTAAGTGAATCATCCTGATAGCAGTTCACAGAGTATGAGTAGCAGCTGCTTCATAGCTAGTTCCAGGATGCTACCATTTCCTGCCTCTTCAAAGTCATACAGCTGGTTCTGAATTGGAAAAAAAAGCGATGCCTCTGCTGGACCCTGGAGAGATCCATGCTAACACATACCTCCTGACATTTCCCTCTTCGATCCGTCCATTTCCTTCCCTCTACTGATATGTAGGTGCGGTTGGGGCCTATATGGTCACACTTTGTTATTTAGTGTTTTTAAGGTGCGGTTGGGGCCTATATGGTCACACTTGGTTATTTAGGGTTTTTAAGGTGCGGTTGGGGCCTATATGGTCACACTTGGTTATTTAGGGTTTTTAAGGTGCGGTTGGGCCCTATATGGTCACACTTTGTTATTTAGGGTTTTTAAGGTGCGGTTGGGGCCTATATGGTCACACTTTGTTATTTAGGGTTTTTAAGGTGCGGTTGGGCCCTATATGGTGACACTTTGTTATTTAGGGTTTTTAAGGTGCGGTTGGGGCCTATATGGTCACACTTGGTTATTTAGGGTTTTTAAGGTGCGGTTGGGCCCTATATGGTCACACTTTGTTATTTAGGGTTTTTAAGGTGCGGTTGGGGCCTATATGGTCACACTTTGTTATTTAGGGTTTTTAAGGTGCGGTTGGGCCCTATATGGTGACACTTTGTTATTTAGGGTTTTTAAGGTGCGGTTGGGGCCTATATGGTCACACTCGGTCTTTTAAGGTTTTAAAAGTTACGGTTTGGGTCTTGAACTTTCTAATGTTTTTTTTTGTTGTTTTCTATCACCCCCCAGGTGCAAACTATCTGTGGAAGCAGATTTGTTTGGACTCGTTGGTTGACTTACTGGACGTGAATACCCCGAGAAGGAGAGTCAACTGTTGGTGAGTATATGGACACACTTGGACTTTTAAGGTTTTTAAGGTGCGGTTGGGGCCTATATGGTCACACTTGGTCTTTTAAGGTATTAAAAGTTACGGTTTGGGTCTTGAACTTTCTAATGTTTTTTTTGTTGTTTTCTATCACCCCCCAGGTGCAAACTATCTGTTGAAGCAGATTTGTTTGGACTCATTGGTTGACTTACTGGAAGTGAATACCCCGAGAAGGAGAGTCAACTATAGGTGAGTATCATTGCTTTTAATTTTCTGTCCATGCGTATAGGTGCAAATTTGATGTTGATGTAGTCTTGTCACATGAGGGTTTGCAATCTGTAATGTATACCAATGAATTCAACACACTGTTATTTTAAAGTATTTTTGTGACATAATATAAATTAATATACTGTGATCTCTTTCTTCTATTGGTATCAGAAATGAATACTATTGACTCTCTACTTGTGAAGCCTTTCGGCACCCTAACCTATGAGGAGAAGGTGGAAGTAAAACGGTTAGGACCTGACCAATCAGAGATAAATATGCAGCAAATCGCAAGAGATAGAGGGAAGCAATATATCTGTACTTTCAATACTGAATGGTACAAGAAGAACGACTGGCTTTGTGGAAGCGTTTCTAGGAAGTCCTTATATTGTTTCCCATGCATCCTATTTGGTGGTGACGCTGCTTGGACCAAAACTGGAGTGACTGACGTCAAACATCTAGCTGATTAATTGGCGAAACACAAAAGTTCTAAAGCTCACTTGGATTACAGGATCAAGTTTGAGATGCTTGGACAGGCGAACATTGCAGTTCAACTGGACCAAGGATACCAAGTCAGTATTCAAAAACACAACGAAGAAGTGGCTAAGAACCGGTACATCCTTTCGAAGATAATTGATTGTGTTCGCTTTTGTGGCGCTTTTGAACTGGCATTAAGAGGACACGACGAAAGTGAAACATCGCTAAATCCAGGAGTGTTTCGAGGCCTGGTGTATTTGGTTGGCAGTATCGATAGTGCAATGGAACAGCATTTGAAGACTGCAACTGTGTTTAAGGGCACGTCCAAAACCGTGCAGAATGAGCTACTGGACTGCATGCATGAAGTTATTAAGGAAGTGATTCACCAAGAGCTTAAGGAAGCCCAGTTTGAGGCAATCCAAGCGGATGAAACAACCGATATTTCCGCTAGGACACAGTGCGTTGTAGTCTATCGCTACATTGACAAGAAGCATCAAGTGGTGGAAAGATTTTATGGCTTCACAGAAATGAAATCAACGGATGCAGACTCGATTGCTGCTGTTGTGCTGGAAAGTCTGAATACTGTTCTCCCAGAGCCAGAAGACAAGAAGAAACTCATAGCTCAAAGCTACGATGGTGCCAGTGTGATGCGTGGAGATCAAGGCGGAGTTTAAAGAAAAATAAAAGACGTGTACCCAAATGCACACTACGTCCATTGCTATGCTCACCAACTGAACCTAATAATGGAGAAAGCAGTTTCAAGGATTGGAAGAGTTCGAGTTTTTTTTTCCAACATAGGCGGCATACCATCTTTTTTTTCACGCTCTCTAAAAAGGACTGGAGTTCTGGATGAGGTAGTTGGTAGAAGACTTCCAAGAGGTGCACCGACACAATGGAACTTCAACGTTAGGACCGTGAACGTCATCTACGAGAACAGAGATGCGCTACTTGAGTGTTTCCAGACAATTGAAGCATGTCTAAACTTTGATCCAACATCTATACGTGAAGCCGCAGGTTTCATTGGAATGCTGAAAGACAGGGAGTTCCTTTACTTCCTTAAATTATTTCATTTAATAATGCCACATGTTGACATCCTCTATAGTCAGCTTCAGAAGCGAGACACGGATACTGTTTATATCCAAAAAGTCACAGAAGACTTTGTCGCCAGCATCCAGAAAATCCGTAATTCTGTTGACGAGATAGAAGCAAGTTTGCCGAGCGATGTATCAGTCCACAGACGGAGTGTGGAGATCTCAACCTTGAGACAACTTTCAAGAGAGGTATGTGACATAGTGGTGGTTCATGCAAAAGAACGTTTTTCATTTTCAAATCACCTAGTCAGTGCCAAACTTGTTCAAAGTGACTTGTATAAAACCCATGACACTTGCTTTCCAACCCAAGCTCTGGAAGACACTGTGCAAGCATATCCAATATTGAAGAAGGAACAATTAAGCACTGAGCTGTCACTTCTGTATGGGAAGACAGATTTTCATGCTTGTACAAGTGCTGTTGCTCTGCACAAACTTTTACATCAATTTAATCTGCAGAATGATTTCACAGAGACAGTGAAATTCTTAAGAATCCTGATTACAACACCGATGACCACTGCAGAATCAGAAAAATGCTTCTCCACATTGAAGAGGATAAAAACCTTTTTAAGAAGCACCATGTCCCTGGAGCGGTTGAATGCATTGGCGATGCTCTCAATGGAAAAGCAACTGATTTCCGAGATCCTAGACTTCAATGAAAAAACCATTGAGAAGATCGCCGTGCAAAATTAAAATACAAGTGATTGAAGCAAAGAAGAATGCATACCCCCAGGGTGTGCAAAGATAAACTGCGTTAAGCAGCACCACCTCACTACCAAACATAACTAGTGGTAAGTAAAGTATGAACGGTGTGTGGGTGTGCATATGGAAGGAGCTATGAAAGGTGTGTGCATGGTCAGTAACAATTGTTGAAGCCTTGGCGTGGTTTGAAGGAATTGGAGGCACTTCCAAGGGTAGCTGTCACTTGTGTACGGGAAGCCAGAATTTCATGTCTGTACGAGTGCTGTTGCTCTGCACCAACTTTACCATCAATTTAATCTGCACAATGATTTCACAGAGACAGTGAAGCTATAAGGAATCCTGCTTACAACACTGAAGACTACTAAAGAATCAGAAAGATGCTTCTCCACATTGAAGAGGATAAAAAGGTATTTAAGAATCACCATGGCCCTGGAGCGGTTGAATGCATTGGTTTGAAGGAATTGGAGGCACTTCCAAGGGTAGCTGTCACTTCTGTACGGGAAGCCAGAATTTCATGTCTGTACGAGTGCTGTTGATCTGCACCAACTTTACCATCAATTTAATCTGCATAATGATTTCACAGAGACAGTGAAGCTATAAGGAATCCTGCTTACAACACCGAAGACTACTGCAGAATCAGAAAGATGCTTCTCCACATTGAAGAGGATAAAAAGGTATTTAAGAAGCACCATGGCCCTGGAGCGGTTGAATGCATTGGTTTGAAGGAATTGGAGGCACCTTCAAGGGTATGTAAAGTTCTCAGAAATGGCACCACCGAACTACCAAAAATAACTAGTGGTAAGTAAAGTATGAATGGTGTGTGGGTGTGCATATGGAAGGAGATATGAAAGGTGTGTGAATGGTCAGTAACAATTGTTGAAGCCTTGGCGTGGTGTTACTGCTCATATGGTTATCCATATGCTAATTCAACGTGTTTGTTTGACATTGATTATTGTGTTGTCTAAACAGAAGTGAAATGTTGTTGTTTTCTTGAATCCCAAGATCCACTGGTTTGGGCCTATACACTGCTGATTGGTCTTTTAAGGTATGTTTGGGGCCTATGGTCACACTTGGTCTTCTAAGGTATGTTTTGGGGCCTATGGTCACACTTGGTCTTCTAAGGTATGTTTGGGGCCTATATGGTCACACTTGGTCTTCTAAGGTATGTTTGGGGCCTATATGGTCACACTTGGTCTTCTAAGGTATGTTTGGGGCCTATATGGTTCCACTTGAACGTGAATACCCTGAGAAGAAGAGCTGACTAATGGTAGGTGTCACTGCTTTAATTTTTCTGTTTATGCGTATAGGTGCAATTATGATATTGCTGTAGTCTTGTGACATGAGTTTTTTCAATCTATATTGTATACCAATGAATTTAACACATTGTTACTTTACTTCTTGACATTGCTGCATTGCTGATCATGTATTTCAATGGGCTTTACAAGTATAAGGTATTTGGGCGGGGCTTATAAAGGTCATTATGATGCCAGGGGGAGGAGTTATACAAATGGGTGTGGTTTGAAAAAGGGGAGGGGCTATGTTTCGCCCTGGCGCTCCTCCAACTTGAAAGTTCACCAGCCGCCACTGATTCCAAGCCCGCAACTTGATCACAGACGGCCAAATGGCTGCGGGTTATTCAGTTGCTCAAGTCCGCAAGTTACTGTCCCAAAGCCGAAACCGTAAACCATGCACTTGTTCGTACCAGTTCTGAGCGGGAACATGATCAATTAAGCAAGGCCGTAACCTCCCATTTTGAATCAGCTAATAGAAAATGAGACATTATTACGGCAGTAAATCATGGAGGTTACACAACATTGTTTTTAAAATATTGGTATAGCACAGTCTCAGCATCAGTGATGCCAATGAAAAAATGAAGTTAATGATAATACAGTAGATATCTGAAATAACGGTATCCCCTCAAATATTGTAGAATGGTTTGTGCCTCTACAAATCTTAAAACCTGTTAAAATCCCTCCATAAGTTTTATCTAAAAAAGCATATGCATCACATGCTTGCCCACTTCCCCTTCCCTACCATTGTTCATCTATTTGTCGTCAGTAGTTTGCTCTGACTTGCAGACTACGCTATAACTCCCTGGGTCCATTCCATGATGCAACATAGATATTATCTCTCCCTGCAGCTGTTCCAGACTGGATACCAGCCTGTTAAGTAATTTTTTTAGAAACAGAGAGATGAGAGAAAGGAGAAAAATATGGGATAGAAGGGGAAGAAAAGTAGAAATGATGGAAGATGAGAGGAAGAGAAGAAAACAGGATAAAATCAGATGTGAGGAGGAGAGGGAAAGAAAGGGAGAGAGAAAAACAGAAAGGGAAAGATAGTGAGGGAATGAGAAAAGGAGAGAGTGGGGTAGGAAGTAGAGGTGGAAGGACGAGAAATGGCTGGAGGGGAAGTATGAGAAAAGAGAAAGATTGGTAAGGAAGAACAGAGAGTGGGTGAAAGAAAGAGAAGTGGGAGAAGGGAGAGAGGTAAATATAGAAGGTAGAGGGAGGCAGACTGAAAGTTAGGTGAGGCTGAAGGGAGAGAGTTACAATATTGAAAGAAAGATGGGATGCAACAGAAGGAAAGAGAAATCAGAGAGATAAGCGAGGAAGAGGTAGACAAAGAAGGGACAGAGATGGAGGAAGAGAGCAAGAAAAGAGGGAGAGAGATAGATAAGCAGATAGAGAGAATGGGAGGCAAAGTAAGATGGGAGGGAAAGAGAATGAAATGATATAAAGAGGAAGAGAGAGAGAATTGGGATATGGAGGAAGACAGTTAAAAAGGAGCGAGAGAGCGAGACAAGAGGGAAGTGCAAAAGAGAAAAGATTGGGTAATGAATAGGGAAGAAGGAAGCGTGAAATAGAAAAAGAGATAAAGGGAGAGAGAAAGAAAAATGAAAATGTAGTGATTGTAGTATATTGAGAAGGAAGAGACAGTATTGGGAATAATAGAAGGAAGGAAAGAGAGGAGGGAATGAAAAGAAAACAGAAAAGTAGAAAGAAGGAAGAGCAAGAGCGAGAAAAAGAAGGAAAGAAAGAAGAGAAATTTGGAGAGATAAACAGAAGGTGAGAGAAGACAGAAGAGGAGAGAGAAGTAGGAGAGATTAAGGAAAAAGAGGAGTAATTGAGGGAGGGAGAGAAGGAGAAAAATGGGTGAAGGGTTGAGGAAATGATTGTATTGTATATAATCTTTGCCTTTGAAGAAGTTGTGAAACGGCCGTTAATCTTGCTTGCAAGTTTCTGTGTAAGAAAAATATCCACAAGCAACACTCTACTCTCCAAAAACCAAAGAATGATACAAAAATTATACAAAATCACAGACATCTCTGAGTATGTTTGATTTATTGACAAGCAGCGCGGGAAGGCAACAGCAAAGTATAGCGTATACACAATGTCTGCTGAGTTCAACAAATATATAAACATCATATCTTTTTATAGTAGTCCTACATATAGAAAATGGCATATCCCATTACTACCTTCTAGAAAATGATACAGTCCACCAACACACATTTCTAAGCCAATAAACAATTAATTATATTAGTGGGCCAATTAATAATGAGACACGTACCTAGGCTAAATCTTTGCGCACATCACCTTTATATTTGACACTTTTGCCTAAACAATAATTAGTTTTTTAGCCTTGATGCTGGCCTCCAGAACATTGTATTATGGGTATAGGGAACTGGACTTTATTATGAGTATAAGGATTGTTTACAGTTATAGAGAAAACCGCTGAATGAGGAGAAAGCATAATTAACTGTTTCATAGCTTACATCCTGCAGTACTACTTAAGGTAATAAAAGTATAATATTTATGTATATATATATATATATATATATATATATATATATATATATATATATATATACTTATACTTAGAGGACAGCAATATTTGTATTTAACCCCAACATTTCTTAAGCAGTGCAACTATTTGCCAAGTTATGGCACAAACATTATGGTTGTCAACTCTGATCCTGAAATTATTAGGTATTCATCTTGTTTTAAATTGCACCGCTGTACAATTTAAAAAAAAGTTTCTTATCTATTAACATACATTGTATTGTGAAAGGAAAGAGAAAAAAGGGAGGGTAACAGATAGTTAAAAGAAAAAGGGAGCATATTAATAGAGTAAAACAAAACAAAAAAACAAAAACAAATAGAGAAATCCAAAAAGAAGAGAACATTTCAAAGAAGTTATATTTAACCTCACGTTTTCTAGCCTGCTCCAGTTGCTATGAACTCACTCCATGTACATGCTGATGACCAGAGCGGAGCTCCTCAGCTCATAGTACAGACACAGAGAACTATTAACAGGTCTCAATGCTAGGTACAAAGTCCCAGAAAAGGAAGTGGGGAAGATAGCAGTGTAAGTAGAATAATGCCCTGTAGAAGTCATACAGCCCATCTCTGCACCCACAAAAATAAATGTTGTCACCCTCCCAATTGCTATGTCCCTGCTTATAGGAGGCATAGGACTATATCTTGGGACAGGTCATTTAGTCATAGCAGAGCTTCTAGATGCTGTTGAATGTCTTCTCGTTTCAGGCACAACAGACCCAAAAATGCTGATTCAACAGCAATTCAAGCCAAATTCTCAGCATGTTCAGCAACCTGATTATATAATGGCTGCTAGTCTGCCAAGGGTCATCAGAAGATGGTGAGTGTAGGCAGCTTCTTATAGGGGCAGAATCTATGGTGGTTGGGCAAGTTAGTGTATTTGACTCTTAAAGTTGATAGCTAATTCAAAATCACTGTTTTCAGTTTGAATCCTCTAATAATAAGGGGGTGTAGAAGATGTTCCTCCTCCTGTAAGGGTTTTGTGCCTAGTGGAAATAATGAAAGTAATAAGCAAATTATGGTTACTGTTGATGTAGTTGTAGTGAAAGTGAGTGGGGTACAGGAGAACTTTCTAAAAACATAAGGCTGCTATTGTATCAGTTATATCAGGTGGAAGATGCTGCTAAGGCTGGTGGTAGTGTTGAAACATTTAAAAGTGGTTGAACCTAATTCTTCAGGTGGTACTATAAAAGCAATGGATGGTGCACACAATACCAGGGGTGGATCTACCAGTGGTGCAGTACACAAGGGCCCTCTTCTGGAGGAGGATGGGTTATGTGAGGGAGGAACAAAGGACATAGGAATGGGTGCTATGTGAGGTGAGGAGAGAGGATGGCTACTGACAAGAACTGGGTTCTATGTAGGGATGGATGCTAAGAGGGATGGGTGCTGTGTGGGGGTGATGTTTATATATGTGTGTATATGTGTGTATATATATAAAATGTTGCAGGAAAGTGGAGCGTGCGCACCCTAGAGCTGAGTGATTTGGTCCCGGTGGGGCCCAGTGCAAAACATTTTTTCAATCCCCCTGAGGGGGCCCCAAATGTTTTTTTGCACTAGGGCCCTCTATTCTCTAGCTTCGCCACTGCACAAGACATCATATTTTTGTGTGGTAGGTGGTTTAAAGAAGCACTTGTCTACAGAAGTAAATTAAAGGATTTGGAAGAGGGAGTCTTTTGAGTTTTTCTCATTGATTCATGCAGCTACATATTCTCAGATAGGGGATACAAAATATGTTGATGCCAAACAAGCAGAGGAGTAGAGAACAAAAAGCAACATAATGTGGAACATTTTCCAGAGCCATGTTTTGCCTTATTTGCATTCCTTGATGAGATTGAAGGTGCCTAGAGAACATATGATAGTTTGGCTTGTTGATGTATGATGACCAGTTTAATCGGAGTCTCTCTGTCACACACTCTATGTTCATTTGTGGTTAGTCCTTATGACTCCTCTGAGAACTATTTCTCATTTTTTTCCTTGGCGTGGGTGGTGTGAGAAAGTCAGGAGGATCTAAAAAGATTTGTTTCTCCTTCAGTGAGGGTGTTTAAGTGGGGTGGTACTTGTAAATTCTTCTATGCATTTTCAACGTGTGGATAAATTCATTTGGCATTTAAATTCTTTAAATAATAGCTATCAGGATTACTACTCTACTACTACTCTACAGGTTTGTATTGATGCTGCAGAATTACTTTTTAGGGTTTTAGAATTCCATCTTATAATTGGACTTTTCCAGCTTACTCCTAATTTACAGCCTGCAAGATAAATACCAGACATTGTCAGTCAGAATTAAACAAGGAAGTAGCATTGGGTGGAATGGTGGGCTCTTTTAAAGCTTCCAAAGTTGACGGGTTAATGGCTTACCCTCTCAGGATTGTTTCCTAAAAAGGAACCAAGTCAGTTTCATCTTATCATTTCATTTATCTTACCCAAAAGACAGACTGGTGAATTATCATATTGCTAAGCTTACTTCAATATCCTGCATTATTTGAATAAGTGATTGCTTTGGTTAGGCAGGCTGGAAAATTATTGCAAAATTGAATGTTGAGCTGCCTATCCATTTGTTACCAATTTACCCTTATAGACAACACTTGCTGGGCTGCTCTTTTGGATGAAGTTATTTTATGAATTTGTGCCTTCCTATGGGTTGTTCCATTTCTTGCTCATACTTTGAAACATTAAGCACATTCATAGAGTCTGTGATTTTGTGAAGATGCTGGTCATAAATCAGTGCTCTGTAATTTAGATGATTTTCTGTTTGTCATGCTTGAGCAATCCTCTGTATGTTTGGAACAAAAGTATGCTTTTGAGATGGCAGTGGACTCTTACGGTGTAATTTTTTTAACTGGTAAGTCGGAGGGTCTGTTTACTTGCTTATATATTTTAGGGGTTCATATTGACTTGGAAGTTATGGAGAGTAGGCTACTGTGTATCTGTTGTTTGTGATATATTGATCTACACTAGGAGACGGTAGTGCGCTCTCTCTCCCCCTCCCCTACTTTACTGTTTTAGTTGAAGAGCATGTTTGCGGACAGTGCACATTTGAGGAGCCACAAACTGGCTGATCCGAGACATAAACACATAAATAGACCAACGCTCCCCACCCCCGGATCTACATGTTTTATTGGAACTACAACTTTTTGTGATCTGGTCTTCTGGACTACCACATGAGTAGATCAAGTATATACTGAGAAGGTTAGATTGTGTGACACTCCCTCACATACTACTACTAGTAGGATGAAGAGTTTTTTGGTGCTTGGCCATTTTTATGTATATTTTGTATATTATATACAGTGGACTAAAGAACTAGCTATAGTTGTTGGTATGGTCTGCAACTTAGATTCACTAAAGAAGTTTTCAAGAGAAGCGGCTGGTTATTTCATGGTTTAAGATGGCCTGATGTTTTAGATATATTTTGTTCTTATGTGTAGTATTTTACTCATCATTTATGCTGGAGGGCCATTTAACCAATTGTAAGTGATCTTCATGGTTTGAAAGAGCACAAAATTATATGTTAAAAATTATCTATTTTTTAAATCACATTAATACCAGCTAAAAAATCTAAAATTGTAAGTCTCTGTTTACATACAAGTCTATCCTGCCGGTTAGCCATGCAGGCTGTGGCGATTCTCCATAGGTGATTCATAGCAGTTTTTCCTTGGATTCAGTTTACGCTGACCAGTTAACCCATAGCTTTCCTGTTTAGGTGAGTTATTTTTATTTTATTTTGATCTACTTAGTGCTACAGAACTGCATCCTTAAAATGGTCTGCATTGCTCAAATTCCAGAAAGGCAAGAGAGAGGAACCTGAATTGTCTGTATTCAGAAAAAAAAAAAAAAAAAACATTACAAGGTTTGTTCCCTTCATCCTGGGATCATAAGCAGTCTTACTATTTACATGAATGGGGCCACACTCCTGCAACCTGGTTGGCTGCAGTAATGCCACAGCATGTGGGCAGTCTATTACACATGTAAATGTAGAATTGATTTTATTTGATTAACCAGTAAAAATGCAGGTATTTCCAAAATTCAAAAAGTATTTCAACATGCTTTTAGGAGATCTTTAGGGGGATGTGATCCAAATTGTCCTGAATTATGTGGCTAACAGTTAAAAAAACAAGAGACCCTTGAAGAGAGAAAAGCTAAAAGGGTGCATTACAATAAGAGAGGCAGGGCTCATGCACTGTCAGCGAATGGAGCCTATGAGGCAGCTGCAAGCAGGTTACAATACAACTGTTACCTCTTTGTATACAGTGGGTGGCGGAGTTACTGATGTTACAGGATGGGGACAGTGGATTTATAGCCCAGCCTGTTTTTTTAAGCTACCTAATGGCCCAGTCCCAAGGCAGAGATTCCCACATCCCCTGACAAAGCACAGGGAGGAGGAGAAAAAACAGCCAATTTAAAAAGTAAGAAAAATATTGACTTTTATTTATCTAAAATGGCATACTGTTTTTAATAGTCTATGCCCCACAAACAAACAAATTAACTTTACTTGTAGATGCACTACAGTCCTTTAAATGTGTAAGTAGGTTGGAGAAGGGAAATGTGTGCACCTCTTCTTTCTTTCTCTTCCTTGTTGTGTTTGGACCATTGACGGACAAGTGCATGCCTTGGAATCAGCAGAACATGTATATCAAGATGTGATTGTTATTAATATAGTTGGACTGTGGCCTTAAAAATCCAGAAATAAGTGTATGCATTGTTTATAATAAAGACAGGAACACTTAAACCAATGGAAAGACACTGACACTGCTTTGTTTCTGTTCCAGAGAAGATGGTTACATGGCTATGACTGCTTGATTTGTACTTCTTGTTTGAGGTTTAATACATTATCTATTTTGTTTGCAAGGTTTGAGCCACCATTGTCATAAATACTTGCACATTGCTTAATGAAAGAGAAAACTACTTGGGACTGTTAATGACTCAGCGAATGGAGCCTATGAGGCAGCTGCAAGCAGGTTACAATACAACTGTTACCTCTTTGTATACAGTGGGTGGCGGAGTTACTGATGTTACAGGATGGGGACAGTGGATTTATAGCCCAGCCTGTTTTTTAAAGCTACCTAATGGCCCAGCCCCAAGGCAGAGATTCCCACATCCCCTGACAAAGCACAGGGAGGAGGAGAAAAAACAGCCAATTTAAAAAGTAAGAAAAATATTGACTTTTATTTATCTAAAATGGCATACTGTTTTTAATAGTCTATGCCCCACAAACAAACAAATTAACTTTACTTGTAGATGCACTACAGTCCTTTAAATGTGTAAGTAGGTTGGAGAAGGGAAATGTGTGCACCTCTTCTTTCTTTCTCTTCCTTGTTGTGTTTGGACCATTGACGGACAAGTGCATGCCTTGGAATCAGCAGAACATGTATATCAAGATGTGATTGTTATTAATATAGTTGGACTGTGGCCTTAAAAATCCAGAAATAAGTGTATGCATTGTTTATAATAAAGACAGGAACACTTAAACCAATGGAAAGACACTGACACTGCTTTGTTTCTGTTCCAGAGAAGATGGTTACATAGCTATGACTGCTTGATTTGTACTTCTTGTTTGAGGTTTAATACATTATCTATTTTGTTTGCAAGGTTTGAGCCACCATTGTCATAAATACTTGCACATTGCTTAATGAAAGAGAAAACTACTTGGGACTGTTAATGACTCAGAGTTGATTGATATATTTCTTGAATTAATTGATTTTTAAGACTCAGAGAATGGCATGAAACATCTTTATAAATTATAGCGTATTCTGCTGCAATTCTACCAGTAATAGTAGGTCACTGATAATGGTGGGTTGTAGGTCACCACAATTCTCTGTTTATAGCCACTAATTTTGAATATGCTGGTTGTACTCTCTGGAAATGTAATTGATGAGGTCTATACTGAGAAACTTTAGGTGTTCTTGTTTCATATTATGGTGGTGCACACATAACATTATACTTAAAATGTGTTGTATTATATTTGTATTCTGACTTGGATCTCTAAATTTAAACCTATTTGAAACCCAATCACACCACTTGGAAGTCAGTGGCTGGATTGCTCTATTATTAGGAATCAAGCTGGCACAACATTCAGCCATGTAGACATGAGCTGTGATTTTCATTTGTTTGATTTCATTAGGTTTAAATGCTCTATAACATACAATTTACTGAAATACCCATTATTAAATGTCTCTTTGTATTACTGTGTCTGTGATTAGAACAGCTGCAAACTACAAGAGCTCAGGGCGAGGATGTAAAGAAGCCCACAGTGCTTTTTGTTTGAGATGTTAACTACCTCACTCCTGTCCATGACATAGGGTATGAAGACTAGACATGATTACCTAAGATGACGCATGACGTTCAAAGCAAATTTCCGAAACAGTAGAAGTATGTTCTTGAATCTGGAATATTAAGTTAACAAAATAATAGTCATTATATTAAATATTTCATATTTGCTTTTAGCAGGGGTTTGGTATAGGGTGACATAAAGAGCATAGGGAAAATATAAGGGTGGGGGGTCATTGTAAAACTGGTCAATTATTCAACATAATGTGGCTTAGGGTGGGTCAGTCATTGTACTAATATTCCTGTTAATGAAAAGTTAGTTGTTGAACAACCCAATGTCTTATTGCCAAAGATGAATTGGCTGTATAAGCTACACATGCCAGTCTTTGCACAATTATGCATTGATTGCCTTGGATGCATATTTACATGCACTGGGCTGCAGCACATGTAGAGATGCACAATCAGCACAGCTTGCTGCCCAGCACACAGATTTCCACTTATACAGAGACAAAAGGAGTACAGTAGGACAAAAAGGAAAAAAAAAACTATTTGTAAACAGTCTAAACTTTTTAAAAAGTAAGGAAAATATGTACACAAACAGATTCACTTGATCTTACCAATTATTTGAAAACAAAATATATTAAAGCACTACGGTGGTCCTTTAATTGGACCCTATAGCCCTATCAAGCTGAATTAATCTTAAATAGCAATAATAGACCTGCCTATACATTGTACTAGTCATTTTATTAACTGTAAATAATATCTGATATACCTAGCATTATTTGTGCATCTTCTTTAGTGTAATGTGTAGCCCATTGATACGTGTGGGCAGTAAATGTATGATAACACAAAAACAAAAACAAACTGGCCTATTAAGATACTAATTAACACATTAACACACAAAAGCAATTAACTAGCATGAAAATGGCACAATAGCAATTCTGAGAATTTCAGAAATTACAAATTTTAGAAAAAAAAAATACCAATACAATGCATTGGCAATTTTTTCATGCTCCTTAAGAATAACTTAAAAAAATGACTTGGTTTTGTGGTGACAGAGCACGTTATGTAATAGACATGGATTTAGGCTAACAGCAAATTATGTAATTTTAATCTTATTCCACATGTATTTTATATTATCCTCAAAGTATTATCCTTTATTGCATTTTAGTGACGACTCTATCACATATCTGTGGAAATACCCAGGATACATGTAAAAAAGCCTAGAAATCCAGCATTGACATATCAAAGCAATATTATCTCTCCGATAACGCAGTAAACAACCACAGCACTTCCAGTAATTGACATGCCCTCTTTCTGTTCATGGCTTGTATAATGCAGCATCATTTCTGTGTACCCTCCTTAATTACTCTCAGTTTGTAGAGTTGGCGCTGGACAGGTGTCAGCGTCTTGTTCTCTTTATGTGTTAAGATGAAAGGCTGCGCACAACATTCATTTTCACACTTCTCTTTTGACGTTGGCATCAACAGATACATCGTCTAATCCAATGTTTCACAGAGGAAAGATCCATTTAATGAACAGTTTGGAAATCCTTTTTGAGTTCTGGGCTCTGAATACACAGTTTTCCTCTTTGCTTTGAAAAAGACTGATTCACAGTAGGTTACCTAAAGGCAACTCTTACTAAACAGAAAAACATTCTTCTTTTGGATAGTTACCGTGATATTGTATTACTATGATACAGTATAATATGTAGAATAATGGTTGCTGAAGAGAATCAGTCACAATATCCAAAATCCAAAACTGTTTTAGAAACAACTTGATAGTACATCCCTAGTTAGTTGCAGCCTTTCCAACATTGGTTGGGAACGCTTTGTCCTATTTTGGATTGTAATACTATACAAAATGGGCTAGAGAATCTAAGCAGAGTCTTTAGACCCTGTTTGAGTTGCCAATCGGAAGTCTGCTGTACACATAACGCCTTTCCAAGAAGTATGTCAAAGAATGAGCATTGATTGATATTAAAAAACACATTTACTTATTTATACAACCTTTTGTTTTTATTCCTTTCATAAAGTGTTCGTTTAAGATATTTTCTAGTCATCTAGTTTTAATTCTTCACCTATACATGTTTCCTTTTAATGAGCATATTTGGGTTGTGGATCTTAGGTTTAAAAACAACCACTTGGCATACCGCGAGATGTAGCCTTTGGGCATCTAACATACAGATTTTCCAGTGAGGCTAAAGGCATTATGCCAGCTGTTTTTAAGATGAGTTTGGAATGTTATGAAAGTACCTCTAGGGAACAAAAGGGTTCTGGCTTGTAAACTTGGCATTTGTACTATTTTCAACACATATATCCATGACCCAGGATATCCCTGTTGCATCTATATTAGAGAAGTCCTTTGGTTCTAAATCTAGAGAGAAGTCCTTGAAAACCAGAGGGTTGCAGAAAAATGTGGAGGAGATTCAGAGTCTTGGAAGAACAAGGGCATCACTGACATAACATTCATTTTTTTTATGATTTAGTGTATGAATAACGACCCCTAGCTGTGGGGTTTAGAAGGTTGAGTAGAGTTTAATCTATCAATCTCTTGTCAAAATGGTGCCAGATTTGGATATGAGCATGAGGGATAATGGAAGTGCCAGGCCCTCTTCCTATGTCTTGCTGTTGTAGGTAAAGCTGTCAAGGGAAGCTTGTAGTAACTGTAAAACTGCTAAATGAAGACAAATAGTGACAGTGTGACTATTCTCCACAGCTAGGATATTGGTAGCTTGTGCCATGCTATATGGTCTTAAACTGGATGATAAGTAGATATTAATTGGACTTATGGAGGGAATATGTAGTTAGCTGAATGTCCAGATAATTGAGTGAGTAGAGTTGATATTTAAATGCAAAATGTATCTCAATAAGTTTAAAAAAATGTGAAAAGGGAGCATTTATTGTTTTTTTATATAAGCTCAAAAATATCTATGAAATTCCTGCAGATGGAGGATGTGGGAAAGTTACTGTTTAGTTAGTGTGAGCCTGATATCGACTACATTGTAAGTTGTTCTCCATGTGACACCCGGTGTATGGCCATGCAGAGCTGAGGAACCTGGTAGATGGTAAAGCATGGGAACATGTCTGGTGCAGTTGTGTATCTAAAATGCACATTGTGGAAGCCTGGAGAAAAGAAGAGAGGTTTGGTTTGAGAGTCAGTGTGTGTCGAGAGATGGTCTTCTTGCAGTTGTTGTATATGCAGTCCTGTTTGGTAGTCGTAGTTGAAGTAGCTGACATTTCTTATTATTTTAGCTATTGGAGGCTGGCCTGTTTTATTTTAACATGTGTGGAGGATGACCTTTCTTATTGTTATAGCTTTGGAGCCTGAACTGCCATATTATTATGGCTGTGAAGACTGATCTGTCTTATTCTTAAAGCTCTGGAGACTGACCTGTCTTATTGGTAAAGCTGTGGAGCCATATTATTATAGCTTTGGAGGCTGACCGTCTTATTCTTATGGCTGTGGTTGCTGATCTCTCTTATTCTTAAAGCTCAAGAGGCTGACCTGTCTTATTGTTATAGCTGTCTTATTGTCCTATCTTTATAACTATGGACCTTGTCTGGCTTACTATAGTTACAAAGACATGTCTGATCTGTATTTATAGCTTTTGGTGCTGATCTTATTCTATTCTTATAACTGTAGAGTCTGACTTATCTCATTGTTATATTTTTCTTTGCTGAAATGTTCTAGGTTATATCTTTCAGGATGGAGACAAACAAGTCAATTGGAGTCTTATACAGTTAGGTATTATAAATCATGAAATATGATTTATATTAATTAGTGCATATTTAAAACAACTAATTTCTCTTTTCTTTCTTTTTTATTTAGACATCAACATATACATTGTATTCCATAACAATCAATTAATTTAGCCTATATCCATATACAAAATATATAACATAAACAAGAGAAAGACAAAACGTAAAACCTAAGTGGAGTTAGCAGATATTTTTATGGTTGTTCATATACTGATCCCATAAATGCCATTTTGAGGTTTACTTACCATTAAATGATAATATTTTTCCAGTTGTCTATTTCTGTCTATGGGCCTCATTCTATTATCGGCCGCAGCCGTTGCGGGGCCGCAAGGACCGGCCGCAAGCTATTCTGCTATTCTATTCCCCTCCGGCCGGGGATTCCGGCAGGCTTGCGGCCGGTGCCTTGTTATCTCTTGCGGCCGCTCGCGCCGGAGGAAATCCTTTGATCTAAAACGGCCGCAAGGAAATCGGCCGTAAGAAAATCCTATTTGCAATTCAATTGCTCCGGGAACCCTCTCTGCAAGGCTAAAAGCGAGCCGCAGCTTACTTGCAGGAAAGAGGTCCCGCTAGCACCAATTAAGCACGAAATATAGCCCAAATAAAGCCATCCTGCACTTTGAGAAGACTATAAAGTGATTTTCGGTGTTAGCAAAAATAGCACAAAATTCCCCTATACTCAAATCCGTAAAATATATATTTTTTAATATACGTCAAATATCCATGTAAAAAGACCATAGGGCTTGGAGCACCTCAGACCCGCCCACGCCGCAGCCGGAAAATAAACAGTTAATTTAAACTCGGTTTAGGCTGATGTGCAAGCTAGAGAGTGGGTTACTTTTAATCCTCATGTCCCCCAATATGATCCCTAGCATTTACAGAGCTTTACAGAGCTGTCTTGAATTTATTTTTGACTTTTTAGATTTCAGAGCTTACGGCCGGTTGCAAGATTTACGGCCGGCCGTAAGAGGAGATCCTTGCGGGCCGTTCTAATTGAATTGCGAGGTAACGGGACCCCCGCAAGGAATCGCAGCCTTACGGCCGGTTACGGCCGATAATAGAATGAGGCCCTATGACAGTAACTACTTCCTGCCATGTAGGTGTTTTTTTCTGTTTTACAATTTTTAGTGCTGCCATTAAAATTTTAATTATCAAAACTTTTGTTAATTGTTTTATTTTAGTGGGAACATATGAAATAGTATCCATTGAATGGAAATTTTGATTTGAAAACCAATAATATGTGAAATGTGTTTAGTACATATAAACCAGAGTCTTGATAGGACATTACAGTGACTTTATACATTTTAGTTGTGTAAAGGCTGAACTAGCCCACATCAGTTTTGATTTCAGATTTTCTTGTTATCCCGGCTTAAAGGCTGCTTAGTTCAGCACCATTTGGAGCGCACCACTGTAAAGATCTCCTAAAAGTATTTATAAAATACTTTTAGAATTTTTGAAATACAAGCATTTTTCACTGAGAAATTAATAAATGAAATCTCTGTTTACATGTGGCACTGGCTGCCCCCAGACAGACCCACAGCAACAGCTCCTGTGCAGTGAGCATAAGTAAAAAATAGTTAACCCTTGCAATCAACTAAATACTGTAGGTCAGTTGTTGGTCATTGCTCGCTACATTCATAAGTTCAGGGAAACATGCTATAAATCTTTGTCTTCACAGTGCCTTCAATGCTCAGGTTCAGCATATATTAATCATGGAACAGTCAGTAGGCAGGACACAGTGTGTTTGTAAACAGACCTAAAACTTTAGATTTTTTAGGTGTTATTAGAATAATTAAAACATAGAAAATTTTAACGTACAACCTTGTGCTCTTTCTTATGAAGAGCACCTACAGAGAGGTAAGTAGCCCTTTAATTTACAAACCTTGTTCCCGGACAAGAAAAACAGTCAGGTTAGCAGTGATAAGGTATGTATAGCATGGGAAGTGAAGCAGCCTGTAAATTAAGGGAGGGTCTGCATACTTGTGAAAACATCAACTCCCAAAAATGTACAGCAATTTTTACCAACAAAACAAACCTACTCTTATTAAGATCATAAATAAACAGAATCTAACTATAAGGTACTACACTATAATGTGACAGTGATTAAAACACGGGAAACAGCTGCTGGAAGGTACCAGAGAAATACAGGGGCATTGAGAAGATAGCGATGAAATAAAATTCCTCTAAATTCTAATAACAACAGCACAAGGCAGAGCTGAGTGTTTGAGGTATGAAAGTTTATTGGGTGAAAACAAGAATGGAAACAGAAATTAATAATAATGACTCATTAATAATTATGTGGAAGTTAATGAGATTAAATAGTTATAGTTATAGATAAATCATATATTTTTGTATTTTATTTCAAGCATCACTGTTGGTTAATCACATATATAGTTCTCAGCAGAGCGTGCTTGTCAAAAAATGTTGGTAACGCAATGTTAAAACTGCAGCCCTCGCGGTTGCAGCCAGGCACTCCTTCTGCTGGTGGAGATGAGCACCATAGGCGCTCATCCCTACGACCCCGCACGACTTTGGCAGGGAGCGCCTAAGGCACTCACTGCGCTGGTGGATATGAGCACCATGGGCGCTCATCCCTACGACCCCGCACGACTTAAACATCATACCTACGACCCGAGGGACTACAGATCAACAGAAAACTCAAATACACAATTCACAGTGCGAGATCTGTAGCACTTTGGAAAAATCGCCTGCAAAAATTACGGCCCATAACACTTTGAAAAGGAAACCGCCACTAAGACAACAAAAAAAATACGACCCGCAAAAAGTATGAAGTTAACAGCCGAACCACGCACATCAAAAACACGAAAAACACAAAAAAAGCATACAATAAACATACAAAAACATCACACACAGCACGGGGGGAAAGCCAGGATGTCTGGGAGTGAGGTTGCACGCAAATTTAAGTAGAATTTGCAGAGTTTCGCACCCGAAAATCGCCTATGCGAAAAATAAAATGGCCACCGAAAAAAACGAAATCGAGGCTCCACGACCCCTAAGCACGCAAAACACAGCCAGGCACATACAACTTTTACCCAGGATTGTGCAAGGCACAAAATATACTATTAGGAAGGACGGAAAATGCTCGAGACCAGAGTAACACACAGACAATCGCAGCCATTTTACAACACTAACTTAAAACTAATAACATTACCATTCTAAAATGCCGCTTTACACAACTAAACAAACGGTTTGGCCTCGCACACGCAGCCTATTTATACTGCACACTTGCCACATTGCTGACACTTTCTCCTCAGGTCACCAACAGTTCAAATGTACATTGTATGCTGCAGGAAAAACAACACCGATTGTTAGCTCTTCAGCATATTGATTGCTGTATATATTAATCACAAATAGGTAAAGTATATTAATTTATTATTTAATTAATTAATTAATTATTATAAAAAAATATATTTATATAAAAAAAAGGTGCTTATTGCGAGACAAGTGATGAGCGCCAAAGGCACTCAGCGAGGGGCTCACAATGAGAGCCAAGGGTGCTCAGAGGAGCAAAAGTACATGAGGGGAGAGGCTTGCAATGAGCGCCAAAGGTAATCAGAGGACTAAAAGTCTTACATTGTGTGGCAAACAGCATTACCTGCCTTACAATTTTATTGCCATCATTTTTTTACGGGCAAATCGCTAGTGGTATATAATCTTGAGTCCCTCTTTTCCTCTCTGTTTTGTTTATAGCGTTGTGAAGGAAACCAGGTTGACAGAAGGATGTTAAAGGAAAAGGGGTGAAAGTCAAGTCAAGTGAAAGTTAAGAAGGTAGTATAAGGAAAATAGGTGAAGTTGGGTTATATTGGTGTGTACTGGGATAACAATAAACAACCAAAAAGTAATAATAGATGTTGTTCAAGTCTCATTGCAGAGCCTGACACTGTTTAGTTTTAATACCTAGTTTCAAGATAGCAAAGACAGCAACCTAATTTTTTTTTTGAATAGCCATTATTTTTTGTATGTCCGTGCTAGAGTAACAAAGTATAGCATAGTTGTGTCTACTTAAGTCCCAGGTGATTGTTACAGAACTTTAATATTTCAGGCAATAATTAGCTTGGTAGGGATATGGTCAAGAAAGAAGAGCTCATTTGCCTTGCAAAAGTATTCACCCCCCTTGGCATTTTTCGTGTTTTGTTACCTCACAACCTGGAATTAACATGGATTGTTTGAGGATTTGCATCATTTAATTTACAGAACATGCCCACAACTTTGAAGATGTTTATTTTTTTATTTTATTGTGAAGCAAACAACAAATAGGATAAAATAACAGAAAATGTCAATGTGCATAACTATTCACCCCCCTAAAGTCATTACTTTGTAGAGCATTTTGCGGGAATCACAGCTCCAAGTCGCCTTGGATAAGTCTCTATTAGCTTGCCACATCTTACCACTGGGATTTGTGCCCATTCCTCCTTGCAAAACTGCTCCAGCTCCTTCAAGTTGGAAGGTTTGCACTTCTGAACAGCAATCTTTAAGTCTGACCACAGATTTTCTATTGGATTGAGGTCTGGACTTTGACTAGGCCATTCCAACACATTTACATGTTTCCCCTTAAACCACGCAAGTGTTGCTTTAGCAGTGTGTTTGGGGTCATTGTCCTGCTGGAAGGTGAACCTCTGTCCTAGCCTCAAATCACTCACAGAGTGGTACAGGTATTGCTCAAGAATATCCCTGTATTTAGCACCATCCATCTTTCCCTCAACTCTGACCAGTTTCCTAGTCCCGGCTGCTGAAAAACATCTCCACAGCATGATGCTGCCACCACCATGTTTCACTGTGGATGGTGATCTTTGGGTGATGTGAGGTGTTGGGTTTCCGCCAGACATAGCGTTTTCTTTGATGGGCAAAAAGTTAAATTTTAGTCTCATCAGACCAGAGCACCTTCCTCCATATATTTTGGGAGTCTCTCACATGCCTTTTCACAAACTTAAAATATGCCATTTTGTTTTTTGCTGAAAGTAATGGCTTTCTTCTGGCTACTCTTTCATAAAGCCCTACTCTAAAGAGCGTACGGTTTATTGTCGTCCTATGTACAGATACTCCAGTCTCTGCTGTGGAACTCTTCGGCTTCTCCAGGGTTACCTTAGGTCTCTGTGCTGCCTCTCTGATTAATACCCTCCTTGCCCGGTGAGTTTTGGTGGGTGTCCATCTCTTGGCAGGTTTGCTGATGTGCCATGTTCTTTCCATTTGGTTATGATAGATTTGATGGTGCTCCTGTGGATCATCAAAGATTTGGATTTTTTTTATAACCTAACCCTGACTTCTACTTCTCAACAACATTGTCCCTTACTTGTTTGGAGAGTTCCTTGGTCTTCTCGGCAGTGTTTGGTTAGTGGTGCCTCTTGCTTAGGTTTTGCAGCCTCTGGGGCCTTTCAAAAAAAGGTGTGTATATGTAATGAAAGATCATCTGACACTTAGATTGCACACAGGTGGACATCATTTAACTAATTATGTGACTTCTGAAGTTAATTGGTTGCACCAGAGCTTTTTATAGACTATATAAGGGGTGAATACATATGCACATGCCAATATTCTGTTTTCTATTTCTAAATAATTGTTTTATGTATATATTTTTCTCATTTCACTTCAACGACTTACATAGTTACATAGTAATTAAGGTTGAAAAAAGACTTTCAGTCCATCAAGTTCAACCTTTTAAGATCTCCTCTGATCTGCAATATGCAGATTAAATATTAATTACTTAGTTGTTAATTTATTATTAATCAATAATAACAATTTTTTTTAGACTAGACTAAACTTAGACTATTGTGTTCTGATCCATCACATAAAACTCAGATTAACAAAACATTGAACTTAAGGCTGTAATGTAACAAAATAGGTAAAAAGTCAAGGGGGGTGAATACTTTTTCAAGGCACTGTATAGCCATGATTTATATTAATCCTTTTTTACTTTCCTGCCCCATTGACATTTAGATTTATTTTTTCCTCTCTCTCCTGTAGTATAATCAAGGAACAAATATGGAATTGCATTAGTAAGGGAATTTTAACCCTCAATAAACCAGAATTGATTTACAATAACCCTTGTTTAATTTTAGAGTATGATGCAAACATATATTTTCTCTGGTAGTCACACAATTATAAATATCAGGCAACAGTTATCTGATAAGCCACTGCTTATTTCTAAGAGGCTGGCATACTCTATGATGGATGGGTAATTCTACAGTAGTTACAATTCTGTTTATTTAGTATAATTGAGAAACAAGCAATTACTAAATGCTTGTTATACACTTCTAGCGACTTGCCTGTCAAAAAATGATGGTCAATAAAATAGTAAGGCTGGGAATGCTGTTTGCCACACAATGTAAGGTTTTTGGTTGTCTAAATTGCGTTTAAATTGAAATCTCATTCCCAGATGTCGTGGCTGTCCCCCCTGTGCTGTGTCTGATGTTTATGTTTTTTTAATCTTTTAATTTTGTTTATGTTTTTGTTGTTTTTGTATGTGTGCGGTATGGCCGTTGAGTTCGTATTTTTTTTTGCTATGTGCCGCTTTCCTTTTTGCAAGTGTTACAGGACGTCATTTTTCACACGTTTTTTTCAAACTGCTACAGGTCTGGCATTGTGAATTGTGTAATTGAGATTTCTGTTGAGATGTTGTTCCGCGGGCCTACAGCGCTCATCTCCACCAGCGCAGTGAGCACCTTCGGTGCTCCCTGCCTAAGTCGTGCGGGGTCGTAGGGATGAGCACCTATGGCGCTCATCTCCACCAGTGCAGAGAGCGCCTTCAGCGCTCCCTGCCTAAGTCGTACGGGGTCGTAGGGATGAGCGCCTACGGCGCTCATCTCCACCAGTGCAAGGAGCGACCTCGGTGCTGCTTGCCAGCAATTGTGGACCTCCATTTTTCAGTGATGTAATGATAACAAGCTCTTTTACTATTGGCTCCGTCTAAACCCATAACTACGGGTTTGACTAATTGATCATGTTCACGGCCACACATGCAACATGCGCAAGAATGGCTTACGGGTTTGGATATCGGCCATGTCTATTGCGGGCTTGGCTAATTTAATAGTTCTGTAAATCCGGAGAATTTTAAGCCCGCAGGCTTTGCGGGTGTTCCACTACCGCTACGGGCTTGGAATTTAATATGGCCCCTAGTATTTTACAATGGATACAGTACTGTTGATTCATTTTTTTCCCTTTTCCACCACAATAAAGGACATAACTTGCTTTAACAATTTTATTACATTTTAATAAAGGTTAACTTTCATTATCTTCATCTGTACACACAACCATTTCGAGGGTGTGCTTTATTTGTATCTCTTTCTTTTTGTTTATCTAGGGATATCATCAAGACCACTAAGTAAATCTAAATATTATCATCGGATTAATCTGGTGTGTGGTTTTCCACAATTGAAAAGTAATAGATGCTCATCTGTAGTGACTCAGTTGACATTGTAAATAAAAATCATGAGTTAGACGGTAGAAAAGGGACATGGAAATAAATGCAGGCATCTAATACAAAGATTATTTCCATTGTTCAGGACAGAAGTCATATCTTGATTAGAGGAAGAAAAGAAGGGGATAAGTATTAGGAAGTTCAGCCTATTCTTAGTCTGGCTGTTGGAAATCCATGCAGAGTGGATCCTTAGGAGCCCTAGAGAGGGCCATGTATAAGATTCAGCAAACATGATCTGTGGATAAAGATCATCAGCTCCCATTATTGTAAGGTATTGGCAGACTAGTTCAAGCAATGTACCCTACTATTCATTTGTAATACAAACAAAAACTGGTTTGTAGATCGGAGGAGAGCAGTACATCTGAGTATTTGATTATTTGCTATGATGTTGGTGGAAAGTTACAATTTTGTTGTTTTACATCTTGAGTAGGAGGGTGTAGGACCAGCCATTGAAGGGATCTCAGTGGTTAGGTCCTTTCCTCTGTGGGTTTCTGTGTAGCGGTGCTAAGGATTCCTTGGAAGGAGGTCTGCTTCAGGATCTGGGCAGTTAGTAAGTGACTCTGCATAGGAAATTATTTTTTATATCATGTTTCCTCCTTATGTCTCAAGCACACAGCAATAAGTAGAGAAGTAGTATTGGGTATCCATGATGTTAAAAGAACGAATAACACTTCTGCCTCATAGTGTGTATTTGAAGACTGATTTGATGTGAAAAATGCCAGTTTCAGCAGCTTTAGCTGCACAATCTCCTGAGAGAAGCTTCACAATCAGCGCAGCAGAGAAATAAAAGTGCTCCATGTCTACCAACATATTCAAATTTCCATTATAGTTTGGCAAAAATCCTATTAAGCTAGTCAGAAGTACATCTACCAGATTGTGTCAGTGCTGCATGGTGGATTTCAGCAGATATGTTGCCAGTGTTAATTAGTGTAAGATTTGACTTGAGTGATGAATTTATTCAGTTTACGGATTTCCCAGAGCTCAATGAGAGGGAACTCCAATCATTTTCCACTATATAAAAATAAATAAATAAATAAATAAATAAAACCAAGACAAGCTTTAAGTGAGAAAAGGTGAGTTGGGTGGTCGCATGGGAGGAGTCTTAATTTGCTTCAAAGCTGTCCTGAGTGGTATGGTTATGTTATTGGAATATTACATAAATATATATATATTATGGATTATGGTGAGATTATGGTTGTTTAGCTGGACGTCCAAACAAAATCTTCTTAAAATTATAAGTCTTAGTGCCTTGCACCTGATGATGGATGAAAACATTATTATGGTTCAGGAAAATCAATCAAATATGATGATTTAAATGAAAACAGACATTCGAAAAACATTGGGATTTGACACAGAAATCACATTATTGTGCAACATATCTCTCTATTGGAGCACACTCAATATCACAGGAAAGCTCAATAATTTCTCTAGCATGTTCCTCTATGTGGAATTATCTGCAGCGTGACAGTACCGGCTTCAGGAGATAGACAGGCTTCAGTATGTATTAAAAAACTTCACTGTGACCAAATTGTATTTTTGACGATAGACTTTCCTTTAAGACTGAGATGAAAAGATTGCCCTACTTGGGTGTTGCTGAAATGCAATCACTAACTTGTGACTGGACTGCTGGAGTAATACCAGGTGTAAATTTAGATCTAGGATCCAATTATTTCTTAAAAAGAGAATGTATTTTAGTTGAGAGAATAGTTTTACTTGGTGCGGATAGTGAAAACTGGTCATGCTCAGTAAAGATTAATCTGAATCTTCCTTATTTTACGTGCCTTTATATCTGTGCATTTTGCTGGGGATGAATCCTTTCCAGGGGCCATCCAATTTATAGATTCAACCTTAGACACAAGTTCAATGTCAGTGCAAATCTCTTTAATGTGACATTGTCACAAGCTGAAAAAGAATTGGACCATTTCCTATATATTTTTTATAGAACCGAACAGCCAGTGTGTTCACCTGCAATTTATTCCCCTTCATTATCTTGAACTCCACCTATAATGGGTAACGATACCTCTCAAGGCTTCAACTAGACTCTATTATCTTTTGCTCACCTCTGTGACTTCACTGTCAGAGCTGGTGTGGCTGTGATGTTCTGCAGTAAGGAATCCTCTCACCACCTGCTGCTCCCTCCCTCTCTACAAACTCTTTTAATATAATGGTTCTTTCAACACATTTACACATTGATTTATACCTTTCAGCTCTCCTCCATGCTGTATAAATATATATTAGTGCTCTCAAGCCTCTTTACCTACCACCTGGTATAGCATTGCACAAAATATTCAAAATATTAAAATATTCAACGATAATTCTGGTCACATCTGACTTCTGTATTTATTTGTCTACTCTAGCAATATATTCAGTTAATACATATTTTCCAACTCACTGGTTTGTTCTTTATTCTGTTTTTTTTTCCAATCTTTACTTTTCCCCATTTCACTTCCTACGTCCCCTCTCAGCCTTCTGCTTCTTGCTCTTCACTAATTCTTCTTCCCTTCCCCTTCTTTTCCCTCATCCTCCATATCACACCTATTTCCTCCTGGTAAAGTATCATATAGTGATTAAAACTGGAGGGATGTTAGGAGGGGGAATCATGTGTTATGCAGTGATATGATAGTGAGGCGGGAGGACGTCTGTGTCATGCAGTGATATGATAGTGAGGAAGCATGTGTCACACAATGATATAACAGTGAGAGTTGGGAAGCATGTTTTAAGCAGTGATATATAATAATGGTACCAGACATTAGCAAAACATGAACAGTGGATTTACAGTCATGCATGACTACAGTACAAAATTGTAATTCACTCTCACCCTTGTCTTGCCTCTTACCTTAAATATCGAAAAATTGATTTTAAGACAGATAATAACTAAAAAGACCCATAGGGCTTGCCCATTCTTTCAACCCAAAAGTATGGCTTATTAAACCTTACGGTGGCCTTGATGTTAATTAATAACCTTCGAAAACTGTGGAGCACCACATGCCATTGATGTCAGAGGTGTGTGAATGTCAATCAACAGGCTTCAGTTGAGTAACTTAACGTCCAAATGAACCAGAGAGCTACCAGACGGGTGTCTAAAATGACAGTGCAGCCAACCCTATTGCGTATGGGGTTTCAAAGCAAACGGCTGGTCACTGCACCTATGCTCAATAGGGTTGATCGTCAGAAACGGCTTCAGTTTGCACAACAGTATCAGAATTGGACCTCTTCTGATGGCAAAGGGTTATCTTCTCTGATGAGTCACGTTTTCTGCATCATCAACTGGGTGGACTTTGGCGTGTCAGGCACGAATCGTCAGAAAACAAACAATCTGCAACTATTGTTAGAAGAACACAAGCTGGTGGGGGCAGCATTATGGTCATGTTCAAGGACACACCTTTTTCATTTTCATGTGGCTTTCAACAAGTCCTCATTGTAGATTCATCCCATTACTAGTAAACAGCGTTCGTGCCCATGTTTCAAAGTAACGCTTTTGGCTTTTGCTTCATTACTGTATTTGCCCCATCAGCATCCTTGTCCATGCCCAAGGACTTGTCTTTTTTAACATCCCATGTCTTTCAACAAACCCTCATTTTTTGTTCCATATCTGCTAAACAGCGTCCTTGCCCATGTTTCAAGGTAACTCTTGCAGCTTTTGCTAAGGATCTCATTGCTGATTTCGCCCCATCAGCCTCTCTCTTATACCCAAGGATCCATCCGGCCCTCTAAGCAGACCAGATGTCTGTAGCTAATGCCACAATTCAGCTATACCTCACCGTAGATGACACATCCATATATATTTATGTGTGTGCGAGTGTTTGAAAGTCATTTCAAAAAATCGTTTTACCTTTTTTTAAACAAAAATGATAAAAAAACAGGAAATATCTGTGAGCAGGTATTTTGAGATATTCAATTTTTAATTCTTTAGGTTGCATAATTGTAGAAAATATATATGTTTTATATAGCTATGCTGAAATTATTGTATTCTTTGACCTCTTGCCCAATGCCTATTTTTGGTCTAATTAGTTAAATAATAATTTTGCACGCTTTCTGAAAAATAAACACATAAATAGATTTGACAGCATATGAGAATCAAAAGGCCTATCTAGCCTGCCCATTACGTCTACCTGAAAGTTTAGTTTAATTAAGACTCAAAATAACCTTATGCTTATCCCAGACATGCTTGAATTCCATAACTGTATTTGACTCCACTTCCACTGGAAGGCTATTCCAGTTATCTACTACCCGTCCTGTAATTTCTTGTACTACCCATAAATTCTTTAATTTATGACCGCTTACATTCTGGAATATGTTGGGCACAAGTAAAATGTAAAATAAAATATATTTATATTATAACATACATTAGACCTTATTTTATAAATGTATCTTTAATTATTACAGGACATTTTGTTAATTAAATGAATCACAAAATAAAGGAAAAAAAAGATTTTTCTTATTTATTATTCTAATTCAATTTTTTTCTCCACAAAATTATTTTAAGGGTAGAAATGCAGTAGTTGTTTGTCAAAAACGCCCTCACCTGCCGCACAACACTCCTGGCTCTCCTGCCCCAAGGCCCCCTATGCCTGACCTGTGGAGGAGAGGAGGAGCTGGCAGGGGGAGGAGCTGGCAGGGGAGGAACAACCAGTGGCAGAGGAGACGGGAGCGTGGCCCCATCTCGGCCTCCCGATGCACATTTGGCCTCCCGTCTGCAGCCTGTGTCTGTAATTGCCAATGTGCAGCCTGTGTCTTTAAGAGAAAATGTGCAGCCGGTGCCAGTAAGTGCCAATGTGCATCTTGTACCTGTAAGGGCCAGTGTGCACCCTGTGTCTTTTAGAGCCAATATGCAACCTGTGCCTGGAAGTGCCTATCTGCAGCCTGTGTCTTTAAGAGCCAATGTGCATACTGTGCCTGTAAGTGCCAATCTGCAGCCTGTGTCTGTTAGAGCCAATGTGCTTCCTCTGCTTTAAGGAACCAAAGTTCCAAGCAATAACTTGTCTCCTCTTTCTCCTCTTCTATATCACCAACATCCCATTAGTCCCTCAAGTCCTCTCAGTACAGTTAAAGTGAAGTTAAATTCTCTGTTATTTGATGTAAATATTGTTTTTTGTTTATGCCTATTTAGTTTTAAGGTTTTGTATAAAAAAACAAGACCATCAGTTGAAACTAAAATGGGAAAAATCTGGGGTTCGGAAAGGATTATTTCAACCTGTTATATAAATATATAGAGAGAGAGAGAGAGAGAGAGAGAGAGAGGGGAAGGAGAGAGAGAGAGAGGGGAAGGAAGGAAGGAAGGAGAGAAAGAGGGAGAGAGAGAGTGAAAGAGAGTGTGAGGGAGAGAGATGGAGAAAGAGATAGAAGATGGAGAAATAGAGAGGGAAAGAGAAGGGGAGAGAGGGAGACAAAAGGTGGGAGTAAAGTAGGAGAGAGAAGGAGTGGGAGAGAGAGGAGGGAGAGACATAAGGGGAGAGAGAGAGAGAGAGAGAGAGACAGATGGAGAAAGAAAGGAGAGAGAGAGGAGAGGAACAGGAGAGAGAGAGAGAGAGAGGAAGAGAAAGAGAGGCATGAGAAAGAAAAAGAGGGGTGAGGGAGAGAGAGAGCGTGAGAATGAGGGGGGAGAGAGAGAGGGAGACAGAAGGTGGGAGTGAGAAAGAGGGAGAGAGAGAGAGGCAGAGGGAGACAGAGGGACAGAGAGAGACATAGGGGGAGAGAGGAGAGACAGAAGGGGGACAGAAAGAGGAGAATGAGAGAAGGGAGGGAGAGGCAGAAGGGGACAGAAAGAGGAGAACGAGAGAAGGGAGGGAGAGGCAGAAGGGCAACGAGAGAGAAAGAGGGAGAGAGATGAGGGAGGGAGAGAGAGGGGAGCGAGAGGGAGAGACAGTATGGAGAGAGAGGGAGAGGCTAGAGAGAGAGCATACAGAGAGAGGAGAGAGAGAAGAGGGAGAGAGAGAGGAGGGTTTGGAGAGGGATAGAGAGAGGAGGGTTTGGAGAGGAATAGAGAGAGGAGGTTTTTGGAGAGGTATAGAGAGAGGAGGGCTAGAGAGACAAGGGATTGGAGAGGGAGAGAGACAGAGAGAAGGGATAGAGAGATGGAGAGACAGAGACAGAAAACACAGGACTAAGAGAGAGAGAGAGAAGGGGGAGTGAGAAAGGGGGGGGGGGGGGTGTGTACAGCCTTGGGTGGCAAAAGTTCTTGCCACAACACTGGGTGACATAACATTTCTGAATCACTGGAACACTTTCCTTATTAATCAAAATATTAGCCAGATGCTTCTGTAACTACCTCATTAAGCATTATAACCTTACTAGCGAATTGCCCGTCAAAAAATGACGGCAATCAAATCGTAAGGTAGCTAATGCTGTTTGGTGTGTAATACTAAAATATATAGTAGATGAATAAATGAATATACTTTACCTATTTTGAAGCATTGTGTTGAAGAGCTGACAATCTGTTTTCATATTGCTGCAGCATTAGTGGCGTGTAGCTGCTGTGTAAGGGTGATGAATGCGTGCAGTGTAAGAGTGTGCGTGCGCGAGACGAAACCGTTAGCGTAGTGGTGTACTTCAGCATTGGCGTAAAATGGCGGGTTATCTGTGTTATGGGTGTTTGCGGATTAGCCGTCGGTGCTTCGTGGTGTTTTTCGAGTTTCGGGTGTTGTTTTGCGAGTGTGTTGTGGTGTTTTTTACGTGTTGAGAGTGCTGTAGCCTCGTTTTTGTTTTGTTCGGCGGCCATTTTTTCTCTCGCATATCAAATTTTTTATTGTCCAAACTCTTTTATTTTTATTGAAACAAAGGTGTAAGTTGCATTTTTGAGGTCCTGGATGCTCCCTGTTGCTGTAGGTAAGTTTTTTATGTATGTGCTGTGTGTATGTATTGTGTTTTTAATTTTGTAATGTTCGCGAGTTGCGTCCGAGTGTTGCGAGGCTGTAATGTGTGTGAACGTGTGTGGTATGGTGTTTGCGAGTGTCGTAATGTGTGTGCCGTGTTATTTGCGTTGCAACGTTTATGGCCTCCAGCCCATGATGCCATGTCCCCCCAGGCTAAGCCTTCATGTCCCCCAAGGCCAGGCCTTCATGGGCCCGATCAGACCCATCAGACTACTTACATTCATCGAAGCTGTTCAGAAAATGTGCAGGCAGGGGAGACATGGCGGAGGTGAATTGAGATGCTCCAATGAATGTAAGTAGTCTGATGGGTGTAATGGGGCATGGAGTTCTGCTCCCTCTCTCCAGCGGCGGGGTATTGTGGGGAGGAGGTGGCTGCAGGGCCTCAGCGTGAGCAACGGGCTGTACGCTGCGAGCAAGGGCCTCAGTTGCTCGGAGGAGGTGGCTGCAGGGCCTCAGCGTGAGCAACGGGCTGTACGCTGCGAGCAAGGGCCTCAGTTGCTCGGAGGAGGTGGCTGCAGGGCCTCAGCGTGAGCAACGGGCTGTACGCTGCGAGCAAGGGCCTCAGTTGCTCGGAGGAGGTGGCTGCAGGGCCTCAGCGTGAGCAACGGGCTGTACGCTGCGAGCAAGGGCCTCAGTTGCTGGGATGGAGCGCCTTTGGCGCTCCATCCCAGCAACTGAGGCCCTTGCCCGCGCCCCTCGCTACGCGAGCCCGCAAGCGTGAGCAACGGCCCATACGCTCACAACTATATATGTGATGTGATATATATATATATATATAATGTGTAAATATATATATAATGTAATGTGTGTATATATAAATAAATATATTATATAAATATAATGTGTATATATATATATATATATATATATATATGTATATAATGTGTATATATATATATATATATAATGTGTATATATATATATATATATATATATATAATGTGTATATATATATATATATATATATATATATATATATATATATATATATATATATATATATATGTTGTATAATGTAAATAAGAAGCCATCTAGAGTATATTGATTTCACATAAAAGTCCAGGTCCTCAGAGATAATCCTCCCTACCACAATATTTAAATATATATACATTAAATGTGACACATAAACTTTAAAAAAACAGTTCTATCTTTCCATTTGTTTTTGCAGAGTGAGAGACAGATTTACATACACAGCTATATTATATATTAGACTCGCCCCCTAATGTGCTGAGTGGCTACTGCTTGTGCTGCTGAGCATTCTGGGACTTGAAGTTTTGTGCAGTGAGTTCTGGTACACCCACTTCCGTTTTTTTATTAGCGCAACGCGAGGGGCCGTGGGCTCAGGTAAATACAGTGATTGAGTATCCAGTTGGTGACCAGGAGGGCCTCAGTTGCTGGCATGGAGCGCCTTCGGCGCTCCATGCCAGCAACTGCGGCCCTCGCAAGCGTGAGCAACGGCTTAAGCAAGCTCGTATGCTCACAACTATATATGTGATTGTTATACAAGATATGAAACTACTTAATCTCTGTGGATTGTGGAACCTGTCTTTTAAAGTTCAAGTTTTGTCATTAAGAAACTTGGCTACAGGCAAGAACCAAAATGGCCCATCCTAGACTAAGTTTAGTTAGTGAAAGACCATGTAGAAGTAGAAGGTGCCACAGTGGTCATTTATACAGCTAGCCAGATTGTCACAGGCATTTCCAATTATTAGCAGGAATGTATGAAAGCAGAAAAGGTTCCCTGGTAGTCCAGTGGTTAGGATTCTGTTTTCAGTGCTGAAACCTGGGTTCAATTCCAGTCAGAAAACCAAGAGGTCACACCACCCTGAAGCCAAGCAGGGTTGGGCCTGGTCAGTACTTGGATGGGAAACTACCTAGGAATACCAGGAGCTGTATGCTGTGGCCCACTGAAGAAGGAACTGGCAACCAATTTTATTACCTCTGCCATGAAAACCAAGTGGATCGGCATGGCCATGGACATAAAAATGTGCTTCCAATCCATGAGGTCACGGAAAGTCGGAAATGACTGCTCAACGCAAAAAAAAAGAAAAGAAAACAGAAAAGAAAGGGGAATTAGATGGAGTGTTCAAAACAATGTATACTTGCAAAAACGTATACTACAAGATCATTTGTAAATGCATATATTTAAATTGTTCTTCCCTCAATAAACCGGTCTGAATTATCTTCTTAAATCTTCCATGTGATACTAGTGAGCAAAGGCACACTGCTTCCACCAGGGGGCACTGTTGCTCTAGCAGGGGAGCAAAGGTCTGTAAAATGAAATGAGCAGGTCTGTGTATCAGGCTGCAGCCCTGTGTATTAAACACTGTGTGGGTTTGCTAGCAGCTTTTGGGAAGCTTACTTGGCCAATGGGGAGGTCTTGACAGGTTAAATGAGATTATAGGAACAAAGCAAAGTCATATTGCCCATGGTTTTGTAATTATAGCCACTAGTACAAATAAACACGCAGAGGTAATTATGGGACACAGACTGACTTATTTATTAAAACAGCAATTTGTGTTCATGGGGGAAGAAATTGATGTTTCCTAGACATAGCCTCAGATTTTAATGATGCTGAGTATCTCTATCCACTTTGAAGGCCTGCAGAGCCTGCCTTAGTCAAGGAAATCCCAAGTAGCTGAGGGGTTTCTGAGCAGCTTCGTCCCCCTTGGATGGGCTCTGTCTGTAAAGACGCTCCTCAAGATGACGATATATGTTTTGACGTTTAGATTCTGCAGACCCTGAATGTCAGTTTAATCCATCTCTGTGTAAATTGTATTCAATGTACAGAAATCATTTGGATAAGAGGATTGAAATGGAAGCCAGCAATTTTATAGGGAGAGGATTAAAGCCAAGTCTGTTTAAAAAGTAATGAATGCAAGCCATGGTTACCCAGCAGAGGGAGTGGCTAAAACGGTAAAGGAAAATGCTTCCAATAGGCATAGGGATATCCCGAATGTAAGAGAAGAGAGCGAATCCACTAGTGAACAAGCAAATACATAGGTAACAAAATGCAGACTACACATGCAACTGGATGTTAACTGTCAATAACTGTATTTCTCAATTTTCAGTAGTAAATATGGATTGTTATATAAATGATTCCCCTAACTGTGCAGTCTTCAGGGTAATTAATGGTCTGCTTTGTGAGGCAAAAAATATTACTTATTATGATGGTTTTTATAACAAACACACCGATTTTAGGATGGAGGAGACCCGCACCCAGCAGATAATTTGTGGAGATAGAGATATAAACGATCATTTCAAACATTACTTGTTCATTGGGGTAGATTCACTAAACAGGAACTGATATGTAGATCTCTGTATTCTATTCATTATGGAGATTTGCCATTGCTGCCTTTCAAAGCCCCTGCAATGGGATAGTGGATTTCCTGCAATAAGTTATGTATATTAATTTGTAGTTTGTGTTGAGGTTAAATGGGCCGTTTACTTAGTACCGGGACGATAAATAAATGTTTTAGAAATATTAGTAATAAAAGGTAACATGGGTTAGTTGCTCTGTATTACAAATGAATGGCATTACATATTGAAGTTGTTGTTTCCTGTATTATCATCTCCTTGACTGGCCTGTTGGGTTGGAGAGTTAGTCATTGGTGTTGAATCGTACACCAGTCAGTTCACTGAACTTTAATATATTGTAAGATTTGTAATAAAATCAATTTAATGTATTATGAGTAACATTCCCATTAACACATTATCTTTTATATCTGATTTTTTGAAAATGATTATAAAACATCACTTTCATAATAGAACAAAATGACCTCTGTCACATTGTCTCCCACCAAATTCAATGATATTAAAAACAGCTGGTGACTTTTTCTCACCCTCCAAAGTTTGTCTATAAACCTTAACAAAAGGACCACAGCTCTCATATTGGTCCAGCTCAATAACAAGACTATTATTCCATTTTAAGGACCACAGTGTTCAATTTCTTCTATGTGGTATTTGGATGACAAAACTTGATAATGGGCAAAATGTTTTAGGAACTAAAAAAAAGTAAATAAAGCTTGTAAATGTTTCACTTTTTGATGCAATTATTCTTTACTGTACTTCTTTACTGAGCCTGCTTCTGACCTATTCTGTCTCAACAGGGTGTGTCCTTGTAAACTGTCAGTTGTATATGGCACCTTTCCATTGTGCTGATACAAATATCCTGTGTGTTTAGTGTCTCTTTCCAAATTGGGATGTAGGTTACTGGAAACTAAAATGATTGATTTAAAAATTGTAATTAAATTAATTAGAGACTGTAATATTTTCATGTGTAGTTCCTCAGAAGAGGCTGTTTTACATTTTTGACCGCAATTGTCCAGGAGACAATCACCGCAGCCTCTGTGCAGGAGGTGAGGGGGTAAGCCTCTGAGGTAGTCTGGAGCGCCGCACAGGCCTTTTTGGAGTAGGCCTGGGATCTACAAGCTGCCTGCTCACAGGACTGGGTGATGGGAGGGGGTCTGCAACCTCAGTGGAAGTACTTGGGCATCCCACATCAGATCTAACTTGCCCAACTATGCCCTCATTAGTCCCAGATGGGCCAGGCTGCTGTCCTCTCCTAAACTTAACCCCTTGTACTTCTATTCTCCATCCTATTCCTAGCACAGTCAAATCCCACTTTCCTTAACTACGTACGGCTGTGGGGTTACTTTCACCTTTGTTTCTCCCAAAGTTGTGGTAAGGCCTCAGCGAAAGCGAGCACATTTGGGAGAGCAGCTTTGTAATGCGAAAGTTCTAGCAAACAATGAGCAGAATAAACAACTAATTTATTCTCCATACTGTATCAATTCTATATACTTTTACTGATGTATAGCACTGATAGACTTTTATAGGAAGATGCCAAGGAACCAGAGAAAATCATTAGCTGGGAAGGTGTTACCAAAGTGGATCCAGGGGAACCAAAACCTAAATACTGGTCTCAACGTTTCCATTTGCCTCTTCTAGATAATGTCCTCTGAACCAAACCTCTACTATTTCTGTATCAATGTATATAAATATATAATTGTCACACATATTATCCACTACCTGTACTTCTTTTTGATAAAAAATGGTGTGACATGCTATAAATAAAGAATATAATGTCTACCTAGTACTACTGCCCATCATTTCTCTGCTGCAGTCCTCCTGCTGAGTTCCCCTGCTGCTCCAATGTCTGTGACGTAAATATTACTGCAACTGACACATTGCTTTGATATAATATGATATGATATATAAAGAACACTAGGGTTGCCTTATGAAATTTGGGATGTTTTGGCAATGTCACAGTCCATGAGATTTTCTTAAAACACATATCTGTAGAGATGAATGCATCAGAAGGCCCCTGAACACCTCCTGCCCGCCTCTTCAGCAGCATGTAGAGCAGACACGCCGTGACAGGACTCCCTCGTGCTTCAGACCACTAATTTGGACAGCTTTCTCCTCATGCATTTTTCATATGGTCCTCACCATGTTATTTTCTCCCTCACTGAAGCATGGTGTGGCATGTTTGTTGAAGGTTTCCTTTCAGAGATGTGGCCTGCTATGATTTTTCATGACTATGCCCGTTATCTGTCCGAGAATGGATCTGTCTTTCAAGGATCTACAAAATTGCTGATGCTACAAAAAATAAACAGTGAATCATTTTATACAGCAGCTGTCTGGACAGGAAAATGTTATTTCAAGGCCATGGAAATGTCTATGGAGCAAGTCATTAGATATAAAACTATGCACATATTCTACAGGAAAGCCTATTGGTGGATACAACAATTGACTCTGGGCCAGCAAACATATATTTTAATTTATTTCCTGGCAAGGAAATATGTTCACAATAAAGCTAATGACAGTAATTAGTTTTGCACTGAAATATATGATCAATACATTTGGTAGAAAATATGCACACCCACACAAAGGGCTTAGGACTATAACCAGTGATAAAATCAGTGGTCATATACACAAGGGAAACACAGGTCAGCATTTTATCTAAACCTTGTACTAATCTTATATATTTCTTCAACACAATGCCACTCAGGATATTCTGTTAACGTTTTGTTTGCTGCTCTGTACTTTTTTTTACGTTTCTGTGGGCTTTGACAAGACTCCTAGGCAGGGATCATTTTAATATTATACATATGTAAATTGCATTTCAGATTTGTTAGAGATGAGGTTAATGTGAGATATGAGAGACACCACTAGGGAAATAGCTTAAAGGACCACTGCAATTCAAGAAAAAATATACTTGTTTGTCAAGTATGCACCAAACTAACAATATTTGCCACAATGTAAGCCATGGGCATAAAGCATTTTTAGGGAAAATCTAATTTTGTAATGCTCTGTTTATAAGTACAGGAATCCATTTTGTGTTTGTGCATCACATTCTCAAAGCTGTATCATACTGGTGTGTGTTTTGGCTGTCAGTGAAGAGGGGTGGGGAAAGAGGGAACAGAGAGTCATTGTAAAGATAATTGGATAAGACTGAAATACACACAACAACCATTCCCTCTCACTGGCCCTGAAGCAGACCCCTTGCATCATTCACTGCAACAATAGCTCTCCAGAAATGTAAACTCCCCTCCAACACACACACATAGACTTCCACCAATATATAATGGATTCCTCCAGAGTCCTGCAGAGACATCAAGATTTATTTATTTTATTTTTTTTGTATGACTTTTGTCCTGCTTAATTATGCTCTGAGTAAGGCATCGTTTTCAAACAAATATTAGTTTATTTAATTGTGCTGTGGTCCTTTAATAAATACTGTGATGCTTCCATTGAGATTTCATCCCTCTTACCATCTGCAACCTTTTTGAATCTAAGGCAGAGGGATGCCCCAAATTCTAGGGTAAAATCTGGCTCAATAAAAATTATTATACCCTTTTTCAGTCAGCAATCAGGAGAAAAGCCATTTATCAGGAGCAGAATGAATGCAGTCTGACCAAACACAGAATTTGTCCAGGACAACAACAGCCTTTTGGAATAAAACGGTGAATTATAATCAGTGGCAGTGAACATTGGTTATCTTGACAAAATTAAATAAATATATATATATATATATATATATATATATATATATATATATATATAGGTAAAATGGGAAAGTAATTGTTAATTTACTGACTGTTTGCTGAGCTTTTGCTCCACATTTTGGTATAGTGGGACTGCTTATATATTTTTTTATTTTATTTCAGATTATTTTTAATTTTTTTAATTAAATTACATACACTCAATTTATATACTTAACAATATTATCATTTTACAATTATTACTATTTCTCTTGCTCTTGCCCCTTATTTTTTCTTATTTTAATTCTATGAAATTGCATGAATTCATATACTTAAGCAAATTTTAATATTTGTTAGATATTATAAAGATTTCCGCTTAACCTTATCTCCTTTCTGGACATCCCATTTACTAAGTATAAATGCTAATAATCACTCTCTAAATATTTATACATTCTTAAAAAGTAATTAATAAAACTTACTTTACTGAAATCTATGAACCTGCTTCTTTTATTTTCCAGTATATAAGACGTGTTGCATACAGTTGTAATCAAGATCTTGGTAGCTTCTTCTGAAAAAATTAAATTTACATTTTATTTTCTTAAATCAAGATTTTACAGACCGCTGATATAGGCCCAAGTCTCAGAAAGCTTAATATGTATAACATATATTATGAATGATGATTTGTTTAACAATCTATAAATGTTAAGGTTACAGTGTGTGTACAAGGTGTAGAAAAGTAGGAGCATAATTGAACAAAAAAAACCTTTGGAAAAAGCTGTCTAAGGTGCTGTGATAAAAACATCACAATACATATCATTTTGACCACTTTGTATTGCGTTATATTTTGTTCTGGCAGCATATTATCTAATCGTGTTATTCAGAAATTCAATTCCCTCAACTTTTCTTTACATTAGTCTGACTACTTTTTGGAGTTTAAAAAAAGAAATATTTGCATAAAGACATTAATGCCGTTGCAGAAACAACCGCGCAGATATGTTTACCGAATGGTAAATGAGGCATTGTACGTTTGTAGTATTTCTGGTTATGGAGGCATCAGGAAATCATTACATGAGCCCTCATTACGAGTGTGATGAAATGAAGACTTGACACTGAGGGAGGAGAATAATGGTCCATGCAAGCACAAGTACATATCAATGTCTCTGCTTGTAGAGAGGACAGTGAAGGGAGCTCCAAATGCACCTCCTTCTAGGGAACTGCAGAAGAGGCAATAACTGTGCTATCTATAGTCTTTGCTTATATTAATTATGTGGAACTGGGGGTTAGGCGATCAGAATGGGGGAGCTGGTGGGGTAGGAGATCAGAATGGGGGAGCTGGTGGGGTAGGAGATCAGAATGGGGGGCCTGGGGGTGTAGGAGATCAGAATGGGGGAGCTGGTGGGCTAGGCGATCAGAATGGGGGAGCTGGTGGGGTAGGAGATCAGAATGGGGGAGCTGGTGGGGTAGGAGATCAGAATGGGGGGCCTGGGGGTGTAGGAGATCAGAATGGGGGAGCTGGTGGGGTAGGAGATCAGAATGGGGGAGCTGGTGGGGTAGGAGATCAGAATGGGGGGCCTGGGGGTGTAGGAGATCAGAATGGGGGAACTGGTGGGCTAGGCGATCAGAATGGGGGAGCTGGTGGGGTAGGAGATCAGAATGGGGGGCCTGGGAGTGTAGGAGATCAGAATGGGGGAGCTGGTGGGGTAGGCGATCAGAATGGGGGAGCTGGTGGGGTAGGAGATCAGAATGGGGGAGCTGGTGGGGTAGGCGATCAGAATGGGGGAGCTGGGGGGGTAGGAGATCAGAATGACCCCCCCAGGTCCCCCATTCTGATCTCCTACCCCCCCCCCCCCCAGCTCCCCCCATTCTGATCTACTACCCCCCCCCCCCTTTACCAGTTCTAACTCCGGCGGCGCTGGCTGGCGCTGATGTAACAGACCAGGTCCTAAAATGATGTATACAAATGTGTCATATAATTTGCTTTGTAATATTTATTTATTAGATTTCAGTTTCACTATCTGTCAGCACAGCCAGGTAAATGAAAAATGTAAGCCTCTGATTGTACTTAGAGGCGTACATTGCTTAAAGCCCTGTAGCCTTATTCAATTAGCTACTTTCAAATGCCTTGAACTCATAAATGTGGCTTTGGGTGATTTTTTTCATAACTGTTTATATGCATTCTATTGACTTGAGAATTCATTATTGCCAATAAATAATATTTGCTGAATATGTAGCAATATTAAGAATTATTTTAAGTGTGTATAAATGTATGAATTGGGCAATTGAATTGGTCCCTTGGTAAGTACCATACGTACAAAGGCAATTGTGGGGCCAGTACATCATTAGTTGGCCAATTTGAATCTACATGGGCCAACAGCCCAGGATTTAAGTATGTATCTGCTTCTATGTTCAGTCTTTCTCTAACTAAGCCCAGGTGAGTTACTCAGTCCATGATTTCAATATCTATCTGCTTGTGTATCCAAATGATCTCTGATTGATCTCTAATGAGTTTCATTCAATTGCTTGAGTAACTTGCGCTCAAAGAGATACTGAAATCCTGGACTGTTGATCGCCATTATACCCACCACTGAACAAATATGTAGAATCTCAGTTAAGGAATTAAAGCATGCCTGAGATAAACATAAGACCACGCTGAGGCTTAGTTAGATTTGTCTCCACATGTAAGTCATTGCTGCTCAGTAGTACCTCAGACATAATACTTCACTGTTATACACTCCCATTTATTAAACAGCTCTAAAGTGTAAAAGGACCAGTGTATCACAATATAGTTTTTTTTTGCCTTTAGTACTTTATTATCAAGCTACATTTTAATAAATCATTTCACTTCTGACTAATCCCTCACAGTCCTTATTTCAGCACCACTAACAGCGCTTTCTCAGTGCTGGACCAGACATGTCATGGAGAGGACTCCACCGTCTCCTGAGGTGCTGACCAATCACAATGTCCAATTCTCTGGCGCGCACTTGGCGGGAGCGCGCCTCAGGAGATCATCACAACAGGGCATGTATGTCAGAAACATGCCCCCAACTGCTGTAACTTATAAGTATGTGTTTGTCTCAGTACTTCACTACTGTATTTATTCACATGTCTATTCATGCAACTGAAATGCAGACATGTAAAACAATACCTGCACTGTAAGCTACTTTTGTTAAAAGTTATTTTCTGAAGGAAAGCCTACAATGGTGCTTATTTGTTTAACCCTTTCCCTGTATGGTGGACCTGCCATTGTGTCTGAGGCAGCAATGCATTGGTTTGTGTACACAGGACAAGCCATGGCAATTCAGAGGTTAAAAGATACCTATGTAGTTATGTGTAAGTCTAATGTTGAAGTGAGGATTCCCCCCCTTACCCCATCCATGCCCAGTCCTCCAGCCCCCACCATGCTTATTAGTGGCACACCGTGCCTGCCAATCCACTCTGCCCGCCCACTCTCACAGTCAAGGAGTTGCATGGGGAGTTTTCCTGCCCTTGTTTCTTCCAGATCGCCCAGATCTCTGTCACTGGTGGGAAGATGCATCCTTCAGGAGAGCAGAGGGGTGAAGCCTCCATCCCTCGCTCCTCCCCCATCTCCTCTCTCAGAATGCAGCCAGAGCTGGGATCCACACGTGTGGGTGCACACTAGAGACAGCCAGCTGCATGGGACCTGTGCTAAAAAGTCATCAGTGTCTGTGGATCCTGCCCTGCTATGTCACATCGTGCAAACTTGCTTGTGTATACTCACCATCCCACTAGTACCATGCAAGATACGAGCATCACACAGCATCAGCACAACTTGGATTATCAAGTCACTTCAAGTGTTTGATCTCAGAACAAAGAAGGATATGGCACTGGTTTACACTAATTCTGCCTTGACCCCAAAGATGTCTGCTTGGGTTTCTAGCTGTAGGATAATGTCCCTGTCCCCTGCCCTGCACCTTCTCCTGGCTGCCCTGCTCTGGAAAGGTTAGTGAAAGTTTCCTCTCTTTGATTTGCAGCTAATCTCTCCTCTCTTGCTGGCTGCTTTTTAGTGAAGCGAGATCTGGGAAAGTGACAGTCGATTTAAACAGCTCTTGCAGCAGCCCGGAGGTTTTTATTTAAGTGGTGATGAAAAGCATTGCAAATTGGAATCAACCTTAAGGAAATGCTCGAGGTACTTTGTGTCTGACTGTTCAGATGCATTTTACTCACACACGTCCAACATGTGCTTAATGATCTCAAGAAAAGAGGTTAATTGCTGAAAAAAACAGTCACCACGTTACAGAATAAGTAGTCACGCTTGTCTATGGAATATTTTTGGGAGGGTTACTTTTGGGATTAGGCATATCTATCTGTTTGTCTGTCTGTCTGTCTCTCTCTCTCTCTCTATCTACCTGTATCTCTCTATATATCTATATAGTAAATAAATAGTACATTTGTGTTCACATTTGAACGTCTAAAATAAGGTAAAAAAAAAATAAATAAATATATATATATATATATATATATATATATATATACAGTATATATATATATATATATATATATATATATATATACACACACAGTATACATATATATATATGTATATATATATATATATATATATATATATATATATATATATAAAAAGAGAGAGACAGAGAGAGAGAGAGAGGTGGAAATGTGTAGTTCTGGCTCCTAAATATTTTCCAAAGTATTTTGTATCTCTCCATCCAGAGTCCTCCAGCCTATCTGGGTTCTAAAAAATCTTCCTGGCTCCTAAGTGTTACATGTTTTTGCCCAGCCCTATATAGATAGATACGATACATATACATATCTATATTATTTCTCTATCTCTCTCACTATATATATATATATATATATATATATATATATATATATATACAACATATATATATATATATATATATATATATATATATATATATATATATAATAATTATTCTTAGATATGTTACATGGATCATTTGTTCAATTTGCAACCTGAATAATAAAGACAATATTGAGTCCCAATATATTAGAATTATTTGAAGTTTGGACTAACAGGGGTATTTTGTGTCATAATTGTTTGTATGCTATTATTATTGCAACAACATGATTAGCTTTATGTAACCTGTTCATTGCCTATTGTCAATGTAGGAAAGGAGTTTTAATAGAACAGCATTTTATCCATAACTTGTTTCATATCTTCACTGGGTATAATAAGGTAATAAAACATTCTATGCTTCTAGACTGGTAAGGTTTGCTTGTCTATTGTGCTTGGAATAAATGCAGCACACAGACCCATTGCCCAAGGTAGGCACGTCATATATGATTAGTTTGGCATGATATTGCCTCTGTAATTTTATTAGGTAGAAAATATTAACATTCAGTTTGTTTACAAGCAAAAACTATTTGTCTAAATGTAATCATTTTATTAAAAGTCTTAGACAGGTGACTTGTGTGATTTCAAGGCTTGCATAAAACTTCATGTAACAGGGTTTATTAACCCCTTTACTCTAGATCCCAATACAGCATTTTGATTCTGCAACTTTTCTGGAAAAGTCATTCAAAGAGTTTTGCGTACAAGTTGTGATACCTCCTGGACAACAATATATAATACTTAGGGGCCAGGGAGGTTTTCTAAGAAGGGGCCAGGTAGGTTTTCTAAGAACTAGGCAGAATATTTATAGGAGCCAGGTATGAAGTTCATCTAGAGAGATACATTATACCTATGATAAATATTTAGGATCGAGAAGTAAATATTTTAGGCATCTGACTCCTAGCTCCTGGGAATCCAGATATAATGTTCATGAGATGTTTCCACCCTTATCTCTCAATTTATTAGATATCTCTATTTATGGTTACTGATTAAAATTGCCAGATGGTGCACAGATTGAGTCTTGGGTATGTAGGGTTAAAATGCCATATAATCTCCAAAATTGTGACACAATTTTTGTTTACGTCACCTTGTACAAAACAGTACAACAACAATATTTGGAAACTGGCTTACACCATTATCTGTATCCAACACTGAGCTGGATTCTTAGATACATGAAAAGGTTACCACCAGCTCACAACCATCACCATAGACCTCATGGCCAAAACTGGCAATGAGCGTTTTACCTGCAAATCCAACCCATTGTTGCTGGCCTAATATTAAGCTCAAACCCTGTACTCAATGAAAGTTGCTTATAGACAGTCTTACCTGTACAACTCACAGCTGACATTGCACATTTGACATGCCTGCTTACAATCTGCATAAAAACTAATTTATACAACTATATATAAATATATAATCACACCAATCATTAGAAACTCTGAGGCTGATTCAACTGATTTCTTCCTCTGGTTCTGTATGTGTTTTGCGACATGAAAATATAATTCTAAATGGGTCGAACAAAGGTTATTTAAGTTAAAACAATTTTGGTTTGTGCTGCTGTCCATAGTGGTTCACTCTAGGTAATATAACGGTTAAATGCAACCATTGCAAGGAACCCGTTCTTTAATAAAGATCAAACTCTGGGAAAACTCATTAGGCTTAATTTGATATGCAAAAATATTATAAACATGCTTTGTTGAGTGATTAAATTACTTTAGAGAAAAACCTGCTAAAAGTATGTTATTTGAAAATGTAAATACAGTAATAAATATATGCCTTGGATATTTGATTTTTGGATCTTTTCTCCAGTTTCTGTAATAACCCAAACATTACACTTTTTAAAAATATTTTTAGGCTTGCCTTTTAAATGAAATAATTGCACTTTTTCTTTCTGCTTTTATCATGCATTATGCATAATGAGTAATATACTGATAAAAAATGTGCATACATTTAAACCTACTCTCCGTTAATGCCAGCCCTTTTGCACACAGTTAACTCAGTGATCTGATATAAACATAGAGCAATCATCTATATTCACACACATTACTAATCACACACACCTATAGACAGACTAGGATTCCCACATGTATATACAGTTTGCATGTACTGTAAGCCTGTGTTGTGCTTCTTGTGTAACTGGTGCCTGGCAGCTGAAAACAATTGGTGACAGTGACTGTTGGGGGGTGAATGAGCCAACAACATCACCATCTTGAGGCTACGTTGTGACAGTACAATAAAGCCATTTGGATTAGGTAATGACAAGCCTAGTACAAACACGCTATGATTAATTACTTTGGAGGAGTAGTGATATCATGTTGGAAGAGGAGAATATGAACTTTCAATTATATCCTTAGTAACTAAACACTTCTTCCTAGCTATGAATATTCAAAAATAGCGTTACTGTTACATAGCGCAGAACACATTTCTGTCTCATAGAGTTTTAATCTAATGTTGGGAGTGGAGACAGAGATAGATTATGCAAGGCGCTGACATGCCCCATACAGCATTCATTTATGTGTTTAATTTGCTATATATTTTTTAATACTTCCCCTTGTAGATATCTTTTAAAGTCTAAACACTTTTTTGGTTTCTGATTTCTATAGTGGCAAATGATTTTGTTATATTTTGCATGTTTTTGAGTTGATCTTTGTTAGTGCACACCCGCATTAATATACAAATTATATGCACACCCACATGTGAAGCTCCATTAGCTCATTAACAGGATTTGTGCAGAGAGTGACACTTGGATGTGCTCATGGGTGCAAATGTATTTCTCTGCAAGACATTAGCACATTGATCCCTCAGTGTTATATTCACTGTGGGGTCAGGACATGCTTTCTTGTGCTGTTTATCTTTGAACGTGTACTTTCATCTTCCATACTGAATCAAATATCCTAACTTATTCTATGCATTTCTAGTTCTTTATGTTTACTTATTTCCTGCCAATGAAGTTATACACCCCCTTATGTCCTTATATTTTCATATAGTTGTATATATACCTTGTATAGCCCTCTCTGTACGATTTTCAGTAGCTTTGAATTTGTACACCCTTCATATCCCTGATTTTATATACACTTCCTAACACTTAGACGACAGCCTTAGTCTCAGATGTATGCATCCTTCCTACACCATATCTACACATTAGACCAGATTCTCTGTATATTTCTATAGTCATGTATCTGCATATATTTAATTCTTTGTTAATTGCCCTGCATTAAAGCTATACACTCTAATATGTTTCCCAGTCCTGCATTTTTTCCATCTCCACTCCTGAATCTGTGTGCCTCCTGAAACACAAAGTCTGTATGTTATCAGTGACTATATATATTCTTACTAGCCCTAACTCCATATATTCTCTCTAACACAGAACATATATTGTCTCTATATCTCCTAGTTAAACCTTACATATATGTCCTCCCTAACACTGACACTATATCTTCTGTAACCCTGACCATCAGTTTAGGAATCTCCCTTAACTGTATGCCCTCCCTGACTTTATATGACCTCCCTAATTTTGACTCTGTGCACCCCCCAATTGCTTTATATGTCCTCCATTATATGACTCAATACATAATGTCCATCCTCCCTTACTCTGACTCTCTATGCTCTCCTTAATCAGGGCTCTGCATATTCTTACTATCTTTAAAACTATATACCCTCCCTATACCCTCCCTAATCCTATGTCCACTCTATCCCTGAAACGAATGTCCTCCCCTTTCCTGGATATATATGCCCACACCCTCTAAATCTAAAGTCTATCCTGAGCCTGAAACCCTCCATTCACTGTGAAACGATTTATCATCCCTAACCCTGTATTTTACTATAATAACATTCAATAGTTTACAAGATGTTTATATAATGTAGGGTATCCAAAGAAAGGAGTAAGTAACCGATAGTTTATTTAAGGATTTGGAAGCTTCAAGATGGTTAAATATAAGGAAGCAAAGGAGGTCCAAAATACAGGGTCCGCTTTCCTTCTTATGTATGTATACACCTACTTGTACTGATCCACATTCTTTATACGTGTAGCTGATGAAGGTCATAATAAGATATTTTAGAACTGACTTATTGGGTTCTTCTAGTAATTATAATAATACAATCATAATAATAATGTAATAACTCTCTCATTGTTTTATTCTCATATATCTTTAAATATATGTGTAGGCATTCTTTGTGCATATCCAGTAATTGCGAGTATATATATATAGTATGTGTGTATTTGAGGGAATGAATGATAAGTCCATTGTCACTAAACATCATCCAGCGTGACTCAAAGCCTCTGGTTTGTATAGTAACAAGTATTAAACTCACTTTTCAGCTTAATGTGTTAAGAAGGAAGATGTGTGGGAGTAAAACTGACACTGGTATAAACTGAGTACATCTCTCTCTTGCTCCCTCCATCAGATTTTTCCTTCATTACATTATGCTTCCTTATCTGTCCAGACCTTCTTCTTTCATGTTTCACCCTTCTGCTTTTCTCCCCTCCTCCTTATCCCACCCCTCCCTCATCCACCTAAAATCCACTCATTTGCACTCCCTCCCTCATATTGTTCTGTTTTTTCCTTCTGTGTTTCTATTTATCCCTCCTATCTGTTTTCTACCTCTCTATCCATACATTATTTCTTTCACATGTAGTCTCGCCCCTTTAATTCTCCCTCCCGCCTTTCCCTGCATTTACTTATCTCTACCCTGCTCTTTTCACTCAGTAAATTAATTGTGTCTCAATATTCACTGTGACTTTATTTTACTGTAAGCTTCTTTCTCTCTTCATCTCTCTCTCTCTATTCACTCTGTCACTTTCTGTCTTGGTCTTTCTGCCTCTTTACATTCCCTGTCGATCTGTCTTTCTGTTCCCCAGCCTTTTTTCTTTCTCCATGGTTTTCTGTATCCCTTCTACCTCTCTGTTCTCCCCATGACTTTAATTCTCTCTGTTTATCCTCTCTCTCTCTCTCTCTCTCTCTCTCTCTCATCCCCTGCCTGTGTCTCCTTACCTCTCTCTCCCTACCTGCCTCCCTCTCTGTAACCCCCTCAACATACCACTTCACCACCGTCCCTTTTTTATTGTTATACAGAATGATGTGATAGATTCCAAGCGTGTTACTACTCTTTTCAGTGCAGAATTTGTTGAGATGTCTATTAATAGGTAATGCCAAGTTATAACTTACAGCTTTATTTCTTTTCTATTTCTATTACAGAAATGAGCCCAGTTATAAGACGTGGCTATTGTTATAAGTCTATAAAACGACAGCTATATCTGGATCTGCCATAAAAGTGTGATTAAATCATTTGCTGGATCTTATTTAGGAGGCTCTCAGCCTTGTGCTCTCTCTCTCTCTCTCTCTCTCTCTCTCTCTCTCTCTCTCTCTCTCTCTCTCTCTCTCTCTCTCTCTCTCTATATATATATATATATATATATATATAAAAGATTTCCAACATTATTTTTAATTGCATTGCATTGCATAATTGCACGAATTAACCAATAAATGGGCCTTTAATGTGTATGTTGTCATACTGAATTTGTACCTTCTGCATTTTCTTCCTCTATGAATTATTGTTTGCAATGGAACATGTAGGAATGGAATGCTTCCTGAGCAATAATAATTAGAGGCTTCCAGAATGACAAAGTATAAATGTTGCAGTTATTGGATTTTCCTCTTCTCTCTTGAATTCTGCATTTGATTGAGCAGTGAAAATCCAAATATAAATAAAAAAAGCCCATGTAATATCTATCACACTGTGATTTAATTAGGGGGGGATGTCTTGCAGAAGACACATAACGCAGTGGTTTTGTGATGGTTGATCTCATTTCTTTTATATAGGGGTTTCCTAATAAAATTACAACATAGATCATTTCAAATGTAGACTGTATTAGTTTTGCATCATTGTTCCCAGCTATTAGAAATGAGAGAAAAAAAAATACTAATTTAAAATCCATGAACAAGACACGAAGCCAAGAATTAAATGAGGCTCAAGACAGCTCTGTTTAATGTTTACAAGTCTATTTGTAGAATTTGATCTATGGACGAGATGGGAGGCTTTAGTAGCAGAAGCATCATTTATGCATATCTTGGACCACTGGACACTGGCTCCTTTGGCTCCTTTCCACCTACTGTCATGCAAGTCTCAAGGCACACTCAATATATTATACATAAGGAGATTGGGGGCATGATCCCTTTGCAGATTGGGGGTGGGGCAAATCATAGAAAACTTTGAAGATCTGTCGTTAAAAAGAGCATTTAATAGAGCAGGCTTTTGATTATACTTTTCATTAAACTTACTCGAAATTAAGCTTTCCATCACAATTATGGCTCCCATTAAAAACTTTTAAATGCATAATAGGAAAAATGTGCATTAATTTCTATTTAAGGGAGTACCTAGAGTGCTGTGATTACACAGGCCTCTGGCTATCTGCCTACAGAGTTCAGTGACTTTTTTTAACAAATATTTTGCATGGCTGTAAAACAAAATGGCCAACAAAATCTTGCATGTTTTATAAGCCAAAAAAGCTGTGAGGTTATAATTTCTGGCTTCTTTAACTGCAAATGTTCTGTATCTTCTCCAGTGTCTGGCAGGGGAGCTGTCACAGAGCTGAAAATAATGAGTACAACCTTAGATTGCAACAGGGTGGTATAGGCTTGTCACCATTGGAACTAAAAATTAAATTGCTTTAATATGCTGTCAAATTCTTTAAAGAGCGGCAATGTAAGTAATGCTTTAACACATATGTATTAAAATCACTTCTTTGAAAAACACCTATTCCTTTTCATTGAGTACCTTGTAATTATATATTTTTTCAGACACCATTTCCACTTTACTACCAGCTCTGTAGTAATTACTATCAACTATGTAGAAATATCTGAAAGATGTCATTTAGCTGGTCAGTGTGGAGGCTTCCTGCAGCAGTCAGGTCACAAAAGGGAAAAAAAGACAGATCGTAAAATTGTCTGGTGCATCTGGGACACATTAAATGGCATTTAGACATAAGGATACATGTCTGATTTTGTTCTCTGTAAGTGAGCTCATTAAACCTATTCCTGAGCATTAGGTCACTTTGGTTAGGCTGTCAAGATAGCAGTTATACGACCTTTGTGGCATAGTGCTTGGGCACTCTGGTTGGTGCCTGGCATCGTGCCTGGCTCTGGTGTGTGTTTGAGTTTGGCAGTGACACCAGGCCTCTGCTGTGTTGGCGCTTCACTTGTTCCTTGGCTTCCTTCCTGGCTGGCAGCTGTGGAGCTGTCTTTGTTATGTGAAGGCATCGAAGGGTCAGTGTGCTCCTGTCCCCGATGAGACGTTTTTTCTTCTCCTCCTGCCTGTCACTTCAAGAGATGGATTTCGGATAGCGCACAATCCTTTACATGGGTCATCTCTTTACATATGCCCTTAAGATTCTTTTAGATAGTATGTCTATTGTGAGTTACCATGAGGTCTGTCTAAATTTTTGTATCATACAATTAGATTCTTAACCCATTCTTACAATTCCGGTCTCTGTGCTCTTTCTTCTTTAATCTGAGATAATGCCTCCCCCCAGCTGCCGTATCTTTTGTAAGCCATTCTTTTACAGACTTCTGGTAGTGATGTGGTTAAATATATTAAACTCTATTGCTGTATTTTTCCCCTTTCTTTTATTATCCCTAATACACCATCTGTCTAAGTAAAATACATTTGTGTAACACTCCATTGTTTCTCAAATTGAATGCTTCCTTCAGTGTCTCCTCATTAAAAATAAAGGCCAGTGCAATATCAGAGGAAGGAGCGTGGAAGAAAGCGAGCAGGAATTCCATCACTTCTCATGCCACTTTAACTCATTAATGTGAGATCTCAGCCATGCGTGCAGCATTCTAAAACCCATCACAGGGTAGTGGCAAGATCCTCTGAAATGCTGGCCTGACACTTTCAATGGATATTGAATTTCTAATCCTATTTCATTTGCTGCCAACACATTTTCCCATGGCAGTAATGCAATTTTGAAGCCAAAAGGCTTCTGGGTACCAATATGCAAATATTTAATATGTATTATTTGCACTGGTAATGGTATTAGCGTCCTTTTTTGGAGCATGAAAATCAATATTATGAGAAAATGAGTTGCATAATTTACTAAATATATTCATAATGTAATGATATGCCATATCGGGCACCTGCTTTGTTCAGATTTTATTAGTTTTTTTATTAACTTTACCCAGGACTGTCTGTACTATCAAATAGCATGTGTGTTTCCAGAAAGTGCACATATGGCCTTATAGTCCATACGTTAGGTAAGAAATAGCACTATTCCATAAAATAAACAGCACATATTCAAGTGAGCTGGATTATTAATGCATCTGATATATGAGAATTAGTAGTTTATGAAAAAATTGTTTGCATGGAAAAATACCAAAATAAACATTTAAACAGCTACCCTAAAGTTTGCTGAATTTCTTGCATTTGCAAACTGTTTTCTATCAATGTTGACACCCCCTTAAATTCCCAGGGAAAATTAGCATACATAATACATTGTTTCTTTTTGGCCTGGGGATTGCACAGGCACTTTTCCTTTAGATTTCTGTAATACCCAGAACATTGTGTCACTTCTTTCACTGATTGTTTTACCTACATCCCAGGTGAAACTTCCCCCAGCCCCAGTGATTTGTCCCTGTAACCCCCCAGCCCCAGTGATTTACCCCATTGCCTCCCCCACCCCCAGTGAATTGCCCCATTAGCTCCCCCAGCCCCAGTTAATTGCATGCACTCACTCACTCACCGATAGACACATGCACAGAGACCATGGATGGCTCTTGCAGGTCATTGCAGGACCATAAATCAAGCAAAAATTCTCATTCACCTAAAAGACAAATTAGAATAGGAAGAAGAAGCTGAAATGTTTGGTTTCAGTACAATTATAATTTGTCAAAATTTATGGAGAGGGTGTTTGTCTAAAGAACAGCTCAAGCATTTTTGGTTGAATATCGATTCATGGTCCTTTAAGGACCCAGTGTAATAGTCATCTATGCTGACTGCATTCAGCATTGCTGATTGGCTGCATATCTGAGCATGCTCATATGAGGCCTCATTCAAATGTGATTTGGTCAATTGAATAGGGCTCTATATAAGGACATAGCATTTTTTTTACAGATGTTTTTAGTTAGTGAACTTCTATCCAAAAGCAAGGTCTTCACTAACTAAAAACTTCTGTAAAATAAATATGCTCTGTGGTTATATAGAGCCCTATTCAATTCACCAAATCTCATTTGAATGAGGTCCTTGGACTGGGTGCACTTTTACAAAATCATACCCTGAGAAGCCTAGCTCAGTCCTGAGGGTGTAAACATCACCATTTTTGCTAGGTGGGTTATGATGCGTCTCTACAGGATGCATTCATAATCCACTTCACTTTAATATGCCGTTAAAGGAACACAGTGGAAGTTCAAAATGTGGTATAATTTAAAACTATAGAAAATAACAGGTATTTTCAATTGAATATTATTTAACAAAAATGTATTAAAACTATATTGAAGTTTGCAATGTTTAACTGTCAATCATGGGCTGATATATTTTTCTTATGGGGTGATTATTGGCAATAATTGCTAATTATCCCTGGAGCATTGGTTGTACTGATTTTAGTCTAAAACCACGTAAAATTAAAAACACTAAGCTTGTTCAGACTCTAGGGAGTAAACACTCCAGTCTCTGGAAGAAAAAAAAAGCATATTCTTTCAGTTAACTTAACATGCAACCAAAAAACAGAACAGATTTAAGTCAGCAAATATTTGTATCTGCATTTCTTTAATGCCCCACTTAAAGGGAGGCTGATACCTGTAAACTAATCCATTTTGAAGCACAAAAGGGCATCTATTCCATGTTCCTTTAACAGGAGGATGGGTCAGTTTACAGTGAATTTTAAACAATCTTGAGTTGCCCAGGGAGAGATGCGGTTCTGGGCAACACCAAATTGAGGAGCGCTTCAAAATAAATTCAGATTTTTAGAGGTTTTTGTCTAGCAGGAAAATTGTATTTTTAGGACAATACTATAGATTGTATAATGCTTATGGTAAAGTCAAAACAAGCAAGAAAATATATTTTTATTTTAACATAAAAGAAAATCCGATGCTTTACTGGTAAGTCTGTTTCTGAAGTGGGTGAAATCAGGTGGAAAAACATAATTTGAGGACCACACTTTATTAATTATTTCATGAATTAATGGGAAGTTTCAGGAGACAAGAATTGCAATACAATATTTAAAACATACAATTGAGGCAAAATGCTTTTAGAAAAAAAATAATACAAAATGAATACAGCCTCTAATTTATTAGCTTTACTATACAATTATACTGCAGCAGAAGCTATAATTTTCTGCTGAACAATCCCTGAGGTTGGAGAACACACGGCATGCATAATGGATATATGGCATCTAAAGCTGCCAGGTTTTTCAATCCTTTACATGGGACAAATGGAAATCTTGTTAGGACACACCCTTCAGAAAAAAGAAGCAAACGAGGTTAGAAAGGAAAATGGAATCCCACAGTAAAAGAAAATATATAGGCATGCTTCCTGGGTCTCAAATCAAGCTTTTTTATGCAGTTGGCTTGCGCACTGGACCCAATGGTTTGGGCTACAATTTGAATCTCTATTTTGTTTTGGTAGGAAAATAACTTATTATTGCATGTGGTTTTAAATTATACCAAATTTGAACTTCTGTTGTGTTACTTTATAGCTGAATAGATTTAATTTCCATAAGCTGTACATGTAATCTTGTGATTTTATTTCATCTCTGACCTGTCACACATGATTAGATTGACAGTGCAACCCCCTTGAAGCTGCATTTCATCAGATAGTATCCGCCCCAAGGCTTATACATAGTCTAATTCCTACACTAAGAGATTCATCCATGATCCATTCATGTCACTTAGATCTACACACAAATAAGTTTGCAGTTAGAAGCTGGCAGCCAGGGTCTCTTTAAACTGTGCCAGGGGGACCTCGGTCTGGGGACGGCTTACCTCAAACAACCCTATGTTTACACATGCCTGGATTTTCACAGTGTTAGACAAAAGTTTTTGCTAAACCCCCCATACCAACATTATCAACCTTGACTATGTTTTGAAATTTCTAAAAAGGTCTGAGAAGAATTGAAAACTACTGTTACTTGATGAAGACATATGGTGGTTAAATGTATCAGTTGCCATTATTTTTATAATTATAAATAACACATTTGTTTGAATAAGGAGGGGTGGTTTATTGTGAAAAGTGAACTGTGGTTTTGTAAAGGTATATGCAAGTGAGCTGGCTTATGAATGCATCCTGTAGAGGGGAATTCGTAGTGTATGATTACATTTATTTGCATGCACTATGTTTTTTTAGCTTTGCATTAAAAAAATTCTGTTGCAGGTGATGTTTACACCCCCAGGATTGAGCTGGGCTTCTGAGAGGGTTCATCTTTGTAAAAGTGTACTCTGTCCATGTGAGCTTTTGCAGCCAATAAGCAATGCTGTATGCAGACATCTAGATGTGATTTCTACACTTCTACAAGGGCCATGAATCGACATTCAAAAATAAATAAATGCTTGAGCGGTTACACAGTTGTTCTTTAGACATACACTCTCTCCTTGATAAATTCTGACAAATTATAATTGTACTGAAAACAAATATTTCAGCTTCTTCTTCCTATTCTAATTGGTATTTTAGGTGAATGAGTATTTATGCTTGATTTATGGTCCTGCAATGACCTGGAACGTTTTTTGTTCATGTGTCTCTATGTGAGGGCATGTGTCTCTGTGTGACCATGCAATTCACTGGGGCTAGGAGTGATCTCAAGGGCAATTCACTGGGGGAGGTGATGGGGTAAATCACTGGGGCTGGGAGGGTTACACTGGGGATGTAGGTAAAACAATCACTGAGCTTTTACAGTAATGTAATATTGAATATTACTTATTTAAATAAATGAAAATTAACTTTATTAATGATCAATGCCTAATTAATGAAGTTACCTCATTTTGCAAGGGCACTACAATGGTTCTTTAAGCCTTGCAAGAATTGGAGTCTTTGCCTTTTAGTGAATCTATCCAATTTTATCCTAATATTTCTTAAATATATGTTGGAGTGTGAAGTAAAATTGCATTGGCACATGCGGCATGAGTTTTAGCATTGTCTAAGTCTCTTATATCATCAAGCAACAAAAGTGTAGCTTCACATAAAATAACTTCGAATAACTTCTGCTTCACCCCCTTTTAGTAGTAGAAGAGAATTTTGTCTTTTTAATTTCTAAGTCTTCTTTATTCATGTTTATTTTCATGGGGCTGGTACCTCCAATCTGGTACCTCCAGTCTGTAACACAGAAGCATTTCTTTCATCATCAAAGATAAAGTGACCTAGATTGTTTTGAAGGCTGGGAAGGAAGTGACCTGCTACTATATTTAACAAATGGCCTCCTCTTTTACTTATGACATGGATTTTCTTCCATTCTTGGAAGATTCAACACATTCATTTGAACAACTGACCATATTCTGCAATATATATATAGCACTGAGTAGACTTGTGACAACCAAGTGACAACCAATTGTTAAATTGTTACATGCCCCCTATTAATTGTGGCTGGGCATTTCAAAGTTAAGGGGCCATTGTACACTTATATATATATATATATATATAAATATTGATTCAAAAAGATTTAACAAATCCTCTTGACCTCTCCATCACCTCTCTCTACTTATAGATAAAAAACACACACTTCCAGGTCCCAGGAAGTGACACAACAAAGACAAAATGTATTCATGTATTCACTTAACAGTCTTAAAAAAATCACAGTTCTTCTAAAATGTTTTTATGTTCAGTTGCTAATCTGGTTAGTTTTTTTTTGTTTGTACTTAAAGGGCCACTTAATTCAGCACAATGTGGACCACATCAAAATAAAGATCTCCTAAAACCATGTAGAAATACTTTTAGAATTTTTGAAATATGTGCATTTTTCACTGAGAAGTTAATACATTAAATCTCTGTTTAGAAGGGTCACTGGCTACCCTCAGACAGTCCCACTGCAAGTGAGCATAAGAAAAAAAAAATCTGTGCAGAGAATGGAATGCTGGACTCACCTAAATAGGACAGTTGTGGGTTAACTGCTTGCTGCATTCCTAAGTTCAGGGATTGCTATAAATCTTTGTCTTCATCGCACAGTTCGTCTTATGCTATTAATCATGGAACAGCCAGTAGGCAGGACACAGTGTGTTTGTAAACAAACCTAAAACTATTTTAGGTGTTATTAGCATAATTAAAAAGATAGGTAATTTTAACATACAGTCTTGAGCTGTTTCACCATGATGAGCACCTACAGTGAGGTAAGTGGCTCTTTACTAAACAAGTCCAGTGAATCTTTAATGGAAATATTATATCATAGGATATTTTAAAAGTGTTTTTCCTGTGTTGACTAATTAAAACATGACATGTACTTGATCTCTTGATCTTCTAGATTCTTATAGTTTGTATCTTATAATAAATGTGCTAAGCAACCAAATAATGTAATCCTTTTAATAATGACACAGGCGTTTTGATATATCTTTTTTAATTATGGTTCAGCATCTTTAATTCAGGATCCAAAGAATATATTAAAGGGATGAATACGATTTTCACAGCATTACGTTTCATGGATACAGTGTTTTAATTAAAGGCCACAGATCACTAATATTTACATTGCTTTAGTAACCCATATGGCAGGTGTAGATTGATAGCCATCTCAGCTTCAAATTTCTTAACAATGTGATTTCTTGATTTCTTCCTGAGATGACCTTAATACATTAATGGAGTAAGAAACTTGTGGCGTCCTTCAAAATCACTCTTACTCTAAAACAATCTAACACAAAAAAATACTAAAAAGTATAGTAAAAAAGTAATAAATAAAACAATATACTACTTTAAAAGCAAATTATGTTTGCGTACACATATTTAAAAGGATACATATATAGTCTTAATTTATATAAGAGCTTATTTTATTTTGATTGATAAATTCACCTGAATTTGCAAGCGTTCAAATTTCCAAAGCATAAAGCATATTCTGTGAAAATCTCCCCTATAAATAAGTCCTCTAAAGAAAGTAAATGTAGACCTTTTTATGCACAATATTAGAGAAAGATTGACACTATGGTACATGACAACTTCACATGTATTTTTATATGCATGTTTTAAGATTATTTTACATGCGAAAATAGTCTTAAAAAACAAAAACATGCAAATTTGGTTCTAAACTAAAAACCAAAACAGTTGAAATCTAATTTTTTTTGTGTGTAGATATCAATTTTACTGTTTTTTCAAACATAACAGTAATTAATTAAACTTAAATACAATTGCATTTTTATTGTGTTAAACTTCAACCAAAATATTATATTATACACCAATTCTGGAGTGTTTTCCTAAGTAATGAACATTGGTGATAAGTGATGAGTAAGTGATAATCAGCCCCATTAAATTTGGGCTATGTTTGAAAGCCCATAACTCCAATTTTACAGGTTACGGCTATTAAATTAGACCCATAACGCAGGCGGCAGACGACTTGCGGGTTAAAAGGCAGCAAGGCCGAGAAAATCCTATGTGCTGAGAAACGTTGAACTTCGCGCACCTAAGTCCTTTGACCTGTCAAGCCCGTAACTGCTTCAATATAGCTATTAAATTGCTAAGAAGTCACACACGAGCAAGCCTGTAACACGCAAATAAAGCCCAAAGCCCATTGTGTGCTCGAGAGGACCCGCAGTGGGGGTAAAGTCCAATACGTAGCACTTGTAATGTAAATAAAAACACACTAATGTACATTTATTAAAAGGGAAAGTGATGTTAGGTCTTAGAATTTATAGCACAACATTCTCAAGCTCGCAAATCGTCCCGAAAAATACTAATTATACTTTATTTCATGTTTATATTTTGTGTTTTATCGATCCCTGCAATCAATGTGTTAATACATATACTGTAACTCGCATGTAATAGAATATCATATTTACTGCTTTATTAATATTACATTATATCTGGACTGCATGTCCGATCGCAAACTGTAATTGAAATCTACCCTCCCCTTTTTTAGTGACGTAATGCTAACAATCTCTTTTCCCATTGGCACCATCTAAACCCGTAACTACGATCTACACTAACTGATCGTCCACATGACCACAAACCCATCGTTCTACGAACAAGCTACGATTTTCGTCTCAAACCCATGGCAACGTAACTCCAAATTTCAAGCCCACAGCCATTACGTGCGTCACGTTGGGCTTCTAATTTAATGTGGCTATATGTTAGGACTTTGTTTATCGTGCATTATATTCATTTGTGCTAAAGATTGAATAAGATGGGTGAATCTGAGAATGAGCATCATCAATATGAATAAATGCTCACTTTTTTATATATTACTGTTACAACATATTTGTGTATTAGGTAAGATGCAGCATTGCTTACAGATATTTTATTTTCACATAAAAAATTATACCTTTATCTATGTCATTGTGTGTGATGGATATAATAAAGATCAGGAGGGAAGTATCTTTCAGAAGAAGAGGGGATTCAAGAATTTATGATTTGAATTTAGAGGGTTCAAGATTTAGAGGCAATATGCAAAAGCATTTCTTTACAGAAAGAGAAGTAGATACGTTGAATAGTCTTCCTGCAGAAGTGGAAAGACCAACAATAAACTAATTTAGGCAGGCATAGGATAAGAATAAGGCTATATGCAGAATTAATTAAGACAATGTTTGTAAGTAGAGAGTATTGACAGTTGTCATTGGGCTTTTGTTCTTTTCACTGTCACAGTAAGAAGTAAAAATCAACAAGCACACATTTCCACAAACAAGCAGGTGCTAGAATACATGATTATAATACCATAATTTGGATAATCACACCACATCAGAGTGTAGTCATTCTACACCAGTATGTAGTGATGCATTATATGCTGATGTGAATAGATTTTAAAGGTAGATACAGTGAATACTTTATTTTAACACATGAATTTGGGTATTCAGTTTCATACCGCACAATATTTTACTCTGCTCCACATACATATAATGTAATTAAAATCAGCTTATTGTGTACAGTGAGATATATCAAAGCCTCAAATAAACTGTATTGTAACTTAAATACTTTAATGGCGTTTTAGCACAGAGCCCACTAATAATACTAGTATATTAGAGTGTTGGAACCAGGGCTGGATCTACCTTTTTGGAGCCCCTAGGCAGTGAAGTGGAGGAGCCCCTGCGAGTGAGTATGCAAGGTATGCACTGACCCATTTTTGCCTTTTCTGTGCATGTAAGTTCCTTTTCCTGTTGTAACTCTCTTGTTCTAGATGGTTACCTCCTAGTAGCCAGTCTATGAACTGCAGCATTTCATTTTTTAAGCTAGGAACCATTTTTTTTTTAAAGTGGCGCATCTTACAGAAAGAAAGTTATTACCCTATTACGCTTATTTAATGATAACATACAATATTAAAATATAACTGTTATTATATTACTACAAATATTTATCACTATCGATAATAGGAGAAGAAAAACCTAACATTTCATTTTATTATCCTCTTAATTTAAAAATGTGATCTTCAGAGGTATTAGGGATATAATATTAATACAGTGAATTGAAATACACTGCAGGGTTCCAGACAATATGATTTCTAATCAGAATTATTTTTGTGGAAAACTCTAGATGCATTAGTAGAGACCATTCCCTTCGCTCATTTCTTTTTCAATATCAGTACCTTCCGAATAAATAATATTTAATTTGCCAAGCTATTGCTAGCCCTCAGGTTCCATGCTATTACCATGCGAGTATGTGTAGCTCACATCCCCGCTCTCACTGTCCCTCACTGTGACGTCATAGAGAAGTGCCCAATGGGTTTTTCAATTGCACAAAAAGTGTGATCTCATCATTACAGTTGTCCATTAGAGCTGATTTTGTCAATTACATTTTTCATATTTCTCCAGGTTCCATGTGTTGTTGAACAGAATGTCAGTGCCTAGAATCTGTCTTTATTTCATAGATACACACACACATAGTTTGATGTAATGAAACTGAGAGGAATATTACATAGAGAAAGGAAAGTTATTAATATTTTATTTATGGATTAATTTGAAGGTACATTTTAACAGGCAATGAATAGACAACTTTGTTTTAATGGGGCTTTTTAGTCAAATTTTGTAATGTGTTACATTTTCTCCTCAAATAGTTATCATTATAAAATATACAGTTCGCTTACTTCTAAGAAGCCAGAGTACAGGTTATCATCATCTGGAGCCTCCCCCTTTCTTCCTGTTCACTCTCATACAGGATTACATGGTCCATGGCTATGACCCTATTCCATACCCATAGGAGGAGAACCTTCACACTACAGGCTGTTGTATGCAGACCAACAGCATGTTGCTGTCTGCTTGTTAACAGCATTACACTGGTAGTGTGAAGCTATCCCTTGTGAATGTGGCTTAGATCACAGCTGAGAGAAATGGCACCCTACATGAGAGAGAACAGGAACAAAGGGTGATGCTCCAGATCGTAAGTATATGTTAATCTGGGGCTTCTTAGAAGTAAGTGAAGTGTAAATTTAACATTGAAGAGTATGAAATAGGTGTTCTGGTTAATGCATTTATATAAAACAACTTCAATGCTTAAAATCAAGTTTGTACATTTTAGAAGAAAAAATAACACATTGGTCTACTTAATGCACTATAGTAATAGCACAATAGCTACATTAATATTGTCCTTCACTCAATCACCAGTCAGAAATCAGCACCCTCTACATTGCTCAACAACTGAAGATGAAACGTACAAAGAATACTCCCCGTTCTTTCCTATTCAGATTACCAGAGCATACATTGTTCACACCTCTATTGTTACAGGAACTTGCCTAGCTGTGGTGTCAATGGAAGGGTTAATCAGCGGCAGTCCTTGTCTTTATTTAATCAGAACAAATGTACCGCAGCTGTTGCTAAGCACCAACGTTCCCGTCATGGAGCATCATAAAAATAGACCCTCCATATAATTGTGCCGTCCACTTGGGCAGTGCATGGGTTAAACACTTACTGGCAGCAAGAGGGTTAACCATATGAATCTGAGAGGAGGTGTAAGTATACAAGTGAACAGCTAACAGGTTAATTTAAAACAAAACACAAATAAATGTATAAATTAATTAAACAACTATAATGCTTGCATATTGATTTGCTACGTTTTAGGTTTTTGCCCTTCCTTCTTTAAAGTCACTAAACTACCAAATATGTTATTCTTTGGAAAGAGCATATTTTAAATAATATTTATGCTTCTTTATCTTCTATTTTAATTTAAATCAGTCTTTTAAGACAATGCACACTTTCTTTGTAGTGGTAGCAGTCCATAGTTTCTTATGACAACTCAGTTTATAGATAAAGAAGGTTCAGGAGACTGACCACTGCTTGCAAACCTGGGATGACTTTTAAAACAGTTTATGACCAAGTTGAATGTACTAGTTCTCACTGCTTACATAAAGGTCACTTAAGGTCTGAAATTGATAATTGCATATTTTTTTTTGCTCTGTTTATTTCAAGCTTGACAGTTTAGTTAAAGGCATATTTAAGTTTCAAGGATTATGAATGCATCTGATAGAGGAGAATCAGTAAACATTTTTGCATGACCAAAATAAACATTATTATACTTACCCTAAAGTTTGCTAAATCTCTTGAGTTTGCAAGCAGGCTGTTTTCAGAGTTAACACCCCTAGAAATCCCTGCTAAAATTAGCATAACATTTATAATTCCCTTTGCCCAATCACAGGCAGCTAATACATTGTATCAATCTGTGATGGCAGTTTGTGCAGGATGGCATAATGGAATATGTAGTCAGAGATTGATCTATGGATCTCTGCATTGTGCTGCTGTTGGTGTGAACGTGGATGGATGACCCATTTGGCCAACTAAGCAGCCGCCCAGGGGCGCTTCCCTGTGAGGGTGGCCACTTCTTAAATAAGTGGTTCATGGCTTTAAAAAAAAATGAAATGTTGCAGTTCATAGACTGGCTACTAGGAGGTAACCACCTAGAACAAGACAGTTACAACAGGAAAGGGAACTTACACTTACAGAAAAGGCAAAAATGGGTCAGTGCATACCTTGCATACTCACTCACAGGGGCTCCTCCACTTCACTGCCTAGGGGCAAGATAGATACGGCCCTGGGTGTGAATGTTAGTAAATGTTTCTATACCAGGTGTATATGTAATCAGCTGTGATGGCGTGGAAAACTAATTTTATTTTTAAATAAAATAAATCTGTGCATGTACAGAATTAATCAATGTAATGTATGTTTCTGATATAAGAAGCATGTGTTAGATTAGAAAAAGTAAAAAACAGGGAAACATATATATATATATATATATATATATATATATATATATATATATATATTTTTTTTTTTTTAAGACTAATTAAACAAAATAATGTTTTTATTTCTACTAAATGTGACCTGGGGCTCCAATGTCTTCATTTGCCTATGACGCCAGGAACATTTAGGCTGGGCTTGTTGCAAGACCCACACTTGAGGTGTAAGATATCACGAAAAATTAGAAAAAAAAAATCACCTTTTCCATGCAAAAAAAAACAAGCATTTTGACAATGCATTCTTTTAAATAAATGAAAAATTGTGAGCTCCACAGTCTGTAAGGAAAAAAACAGACACTAGTCTCTCCGTTTTTCTCTCTAATACTTTACACCCATGATTAGAAAATGCATCTTTTTCTAATTTTAAAATTAAAACTAACTTTACTGCTGAACTTTTCCATTTCTGCAGTATTTGCATTTATCTTTGTGGAATATTATTTTTTAAACAGTACTGAGAATACGGCTAATGAAACGTCTTCCTGTGAAAATCCGAAACACGCTCCAGAGATTCGGCTGTACTAGATATAATCTAAGTGAGGCAGCTTCATGTGCAAAGACGAGCCATCAGCCAATAAAATATTCTGAATAGTAATTCTGCGTGAATTAGCCCCACAGCATTTAAACGGCAGCAGATGCTTTGCGTGCTCACAACAATTAGTAGTTAAAACACAACTGGCCGTGTTGATTTGATTAAGAAGTTATGTTTATTAACAGTATTTTTCCATCTGTATCGTATAATTAGAAATATTGTGTTAGAGTCATAGTGGTTTTAAGTGCTTAAAAATTCAACTACATAATTTGTCTTTTTAGCAATTTTTTGTAATGATGAAGAAAACTTGCTTAGCTGCAATTTTTCTTCATTGCTTCACTTTTTACATGATGGTGTTAAAAGACCATGTAAGGCATTTTTAAATTTATTGCATGAGAAAGAAGGAATTTAATACTATTCCACAGTGGGTTTAGTTGTTTTCAATAAAGGTTCTGAAGCATAATAAACTGCTTTAAAGGCATAACTGCCTTTGGGAACTTGTGTCTGTCAGTATTGCTGTATGAGTTATACTTGTCTGCAAATTAGATTTACAGGCATAAATACAGAGAACCACTTTGTGTTTGTTTCATAAAAAGAGAGCCCATCAGTCAACTTTGTAATATCTATGTACACCAGGGGTACCTGATGTTGGTGCATGAAATGCCAATGCAAGCCAGGACTTCCCTGCTTTGCACTACTGAGTAGTATAGTATAGTACTCAGTTGTAGACAGTATGGAAATCCTGAAATACTGGTCTGTGTTTGCCCCTTAATAATTGGTTTTGAATACCCATGGTCTGAATTTTAGGGAAAAAAGCTCCATATAATATCAGGGAAAAATGACACCTTAGGCCATTTTGGCTTCTCTATTCATGAGGTGAGCTGCAGGGCGATTGAAAGCCTGGCTTGTTTCAATGCTCCATGTGTACTGAGACAATTTTGGTTGTTATAATCCATGCTTTTATTAATGTATTTCGTTACTGAGACAATACTTATATATATATATATATATATATATATATATATATATATATATATATATATATATATATATATATATATATAAAACATATATAGTTGTCAGTGTTGGTCACGTTGCGATGTTGGGAGGCCCGTCGGTGTGTGGCTGCAATCTGCGCCGAAGAATTTTAAAACATGGTCCATGGTAGACATCAGCGCTCATGTCAATGGCCTCGATAGCCGGCGCAAAACGAAGCACTTTGCATCTGATCGCGAGGCATGCAGTTTCCTAATTTTCTGGCCAAAATAGTTTCAAGCGCGTAACTCTAAAACCCCCCCAAAACAGTAAAATAATAATAAAAGAAAATAACACACTCACACACAGCACTGGGGTAGAGCCAAGAAGCCTGGGAGTGAGGTTGCAAGTGAATTTGAGCCATATTTGGAATTTTTTATTGATCAAAAATCGGCTAAGCAAGGAAAAAAATGGCGGCCAATAAAACGTAAATATTCTGAAACAGGTTCAAAACGAGGCCAAACAATGCCAGGAACGTAGGACTTAGAAAATACACCACGGTGAAGACAGTAACACACAAACAAGGCCAGACACGCGGCTTTGAAAGTAAAACCAATGGCAGTCAGCGCGGACCACGCAAACATTCAGCAGACACATAGAGGAGAAAGACACAGGGAAGGGACAGGGGGGAGATGGTGGAAAGAGACACATGGCATTTCCAAGCACAAAAGTTCCAGGTTAATGAGGCCTGCAATGAGCGGCTAAGCACATACAATAGACGGGAGGAGAGGCCCGCAAAGGCGCTCATCGAGGGGCTTGCGATGAGCGGCAAAGGTTATCATTGCAAAGCATGAAAGCTGTGGGTTGACAAGGCCTGCAATGAGCATCGAACCCGATGAGCGCCGCCTGTACAGTAGACGGAGGAAGGGGCTCACAATGAGCGCCGAAGGTGATCATTGCAAAGCACAAAAGTTGTGGGTAGACAAGGCCTGCAATGAGCGGCGAAGCCTTTACAGTAGATGGAGGGAGAGGCTTGCGATGAGCGTCAAAGGTACAGCATTCCCAGCCTTAAAATTTGATTCCTGTCATTTTTAAAGGGAAAGTAGCTAGTATATATATTCTTTATTCTTTATATATGTGGGGTGGATGTGAGTTTGTAGCAAGCAAAGTGCCTTTTTCCACCATTCCCGAATATTGTGCAATAATCATCTCTATAACTTCCTGTTTATGCTTTACTATAAATATAGAGACCTTGCCTTAGGGGCGGCTACTGCTCCTTTGGTGGGACCGGGCCTGGATCTGTGTTTTTCACCGCTTGATGTGCTGCTGAGCCGATAGATTCAGTGGGGTCCCTCAGCCTTGTGTGATTGAACAGCCATAGTATAATAAACATTGCTTCATGATTATTATTACAATTGTATTGTTCAATTTGTTAAGATTGAATACACACACCACAAGCCAAAGGAACTAAATGGATGCTGGTTTGCAGGAGGCTGGAATGAAGTCCTTCATAGAGATACATTTTTCTTATATTTCGGAGCCCTGGACATTTCTAACACTATATATATATATATATATATATATTTATATATATATATATATATTTATATATATATATATATATATATATATATATATATATATATATATATATATCTGGTATGATCATCCCTATATGATAATTTTTTGAGAATATCAGGAAGCAGAACTTTACAGTGTTAGTGACAGCAGTGATGAATAGAGGGAATGTGCTTTCACGGGGTTGGTCCTGCAGTCACTCAGGTCCTATACCTATACAGTATATATATAAAATCTGTTTGTGATAAAAAAACTATGTTTATTCCTACTTAGGCTGTGTTTCAAGAACATTGAAATTGTGTTAAAAGAGGCATCCTTAAATCCTGGCTTGGTAACGATGCACAAGAACCACTGCTTTAGATCCATACTTTCGCCTGGCCAAAATGGGTTCCCTTTTATAATTAGATACACCAGTCTCGTGAGAAGAAAGAAGAAAATGAAAACATTGAGAATTTAATATGGACAGAGGAAAAGAGGAATTTGTCCATAAATTGTATGTCTGTCCTCAGCGAAGAGGGATATTTTGAAAGCTTGCTCTAGAACATGCTTAAAAATCTAATGTCAGACTTAAGAATAGACTTAGATAGTGAGTCAGGGAAGGGTGTATGTTTTAGGTGTCTGTAAGATAACCAACACAGTTAAGATCTAGAAACATCTTAAGAGACACCCTATAGGAATATTTCCATCCCATGCATTCACAATTATTACACCATTTTCTTCAAACCATAAGGAACAAACTTTGCACACTTTGAAGACAGACCCCTGACTTTAATGTCAAGAAAGAAAAGCTTAAATGACCACTGTAAAGAAAAAACACAGCCATTACATCAATTTTTTTTTACTATAGGGTGTGTGTCCTTGTACATGATTAACAACACTGGCAGTTTTAGATACCACATTCCTGCTGTGCAGATAAAAACTTTCTGTCTATTCAAGGTCTCCTCAGGAAGTTGCTCAGCAGAAACCAATTTAGCAGCAACATAATTGCACAGGAAAGGAAATAAAATAGGCTAAATGTAAATTTAAATGTAGCTCTTCAATAAAGTATATAAATGTAGGGCTACAACGGCCCTTTCAATTCCATTACAAATTATCCAAGCTTAAAGAAGCTAGAAGAAGTGGTGGCTCTTACATTGGGGTATCTGCCCCTCCCAAAAAGTGTCTGGCTTTTTCTATAAGTCTGTTTGTTTATATGTGTTTTTTTTTCATCCTTTTACTCATTAGGGACCTCCTCCATTTATATCCTCAAACTTATTATTTTAAACATTTTGTTGTATAAACTGCCTGCAACTTTAGATATGAAAATAGCCCCATCTCTTTGTCTTCCTGGCTCAGAGAGCACAACACAGATTGCCTCTGCTATACTATTGTTTTTTTAAATAGTAGCTACATGTTTGACATGACTGTCAGCAAGTATATCCCCAGTCTGAGCATTGGGGAACTTCAACAAACCTGGCACATGCTCACTGGAGTACAACAGTCAAATCAGTGTGAGGGGGAGGAGCGGCAGCACTGTGTTTAGTCTTGGGACGGTGAGAGGAACCTTCCCCAGCCAATAGAGAAGCTTCTGCTTCCTTCTAGAGCTCCTCCTACTTGTTTATATGTGCAGGATCACCCTCCCGCATGAGAATCATTGCCCTTACATCTCACAGTGCAGGATACCAAAAGAGGTACTTGTTCCTCTTCCCGCCACACTCTTAATCAGCCCAATATTTTTACTCCTTCTACCCTCACTTTCTGTTCAGTTTTTACTTCTACCACATTATCTCTACCCATACTGTACTCCACAATATACCATACCAATTATTCATTCATTTTGGGACCTCTCCACATTATCACCGCCACCACAATTTTCTGCTTCTCTCCACCCTCCTATTCTGCCATCTTCTTCTTCCCCCGCTCTTTAAATCTGTCCCCACACCTTATCCCCCCTCCATATTCTCAAGCTGCCCATCCTTTCCTTCTACTCTCTCCACTGTCTAGTTTTGCTTCTTCACTCTCTTTTACCACACTGCCACTTTTAACACCCTAGAGTTGTGCTTTTCTACCACTGTGCTTCTTTCTCTGCCAGTTTCCCTCTTTTCTTTATTTCACTCTCTTAGAGCAAGGGACGTGTTCTCTTTCAATTTTAAAAGGTGTGGTCTTTGGGAGCTGTTTTCTGGAGCCTCAGTCTGGTCTGGGCTGCATGACTGTGAGGAGCGACAGATCATGGGCAGCACATGTAACAGTGGTATCGTTTCTATCACTCCTTTTCTGCTTCTCTTACACTCTCTTATCTCCTGCATCTCCCCCAGCATTGCACCAGTCTCTGTAATTTTCTCCCTTTCTGTCTCTCGCTCTCTGTCTCATTTTCTCTCCAATGTCTCTGCTCGTCTCTTTCTCTCCATTCTCTTTGTTTCTTCCTCTCTGCTTCTCCCTAATCTCTTCCTATCTTTGTGCCTCTTCCTTCACTCAGTCTCTGTGCTTTGCATCTCTCCTATTTTCTCTCTCTCTGCTTCTGCCTTCTCTCTATACCTCTTCCTCTCCTTCAATAGTCTTTCCCCCTCTCTCATCTGTTGTTTCCCTCTCCCTCCTGCTTCTATCTCCCTCTCTTCCCTGTCTCTGTTCTTCATCTCTCTTTGCTCCTCCTTTTGTCTAGTCTGTCTCTACCTCCTCTTTTCTCTATACCTCCTATAGCTCTGATTTCCTCTTTCATTTGCTCCCTCATACCTGTTTCCCTGCTTTCCCTCCTATATTTCTTTTTCCTTGTATGTCTCGTCTCTCTCTTGCTGCGTCCCCCAATCTGTCTCCCCTTTGCCTCTTTTCCTTGTCTACATTTCTACATTTCATACCTTCATGTTATTATTTTATAACATATAATATATAGAACAATTGATACAACTTCCTGAAGGAAATGATAAGTAGAAAGACAGAAGGAGGAACAAGCACCCCTCACCTTTCCCTCTCTTCGCCTTTCTCCCTCATCTTTTCATCCCATTTTCTTCTCATTTTCTCTTCCTCCATTACCTCTCCCATCCCCTTCTAACACCCTTCCATTCTCGTATCTCTTTCCACAATACCCTCTTATTATTTCTTTATATTTTCATATCACACCATCTCTCCTTTCCTTCTCCTCTCTCTCCCTATTTTTCTGTTCTCAATGGACTAAATATATAATTTATGGGAGGTTTTCACATGTGTTGAAAGTGGAGCTAAGGTGGAGTCTTCCACCCCATCTTGATTAAACGTTGACCTTCTGCCACTGCTTTTAATACTAATTTAAGAAAGACTAGTGTAGCCTTAAAACCCCTATGCACAACCTTGTATTCTACACAACGTATAAACAATAATCTTACTGATTTACTATTTTTTATGGTTTCGTGTTCACAGGTTGGTGTTTCGGTATTTAGCTTCTCAATTGTGTGAGTGTTTGTGTGCAATGCTAAACAGACGTCTTTTGCATTCCCTAATTAGCAGCATCTATTCTATTCTGTATAAGTATACACTTCCCATGATAAATCAGAAGAGTTTTTAACATCAGTATGATACCATCATCTTCATGCGTCCAAGACACAGTAATTAGTGTTTACATTGAGAGCTCAGGACCCCTTGATGGAGTTATATTAAGGTCAGCCAAAGTGCTAAAATTTTCTAAAGTCTGGTATAGATGTAATTACCTACGCTCTTCCCAAATGTATATTTATACTAGCAGGTTTGATAAAAAAAACAACTTTATCTGTTATACAATTATATCAATGTGTACTAAAAGCAATGCAAATTCAACATTGGTAATACTAATGATTACAGAGAAAAAAAAGTTTCATTAGCAATAATGACCTCATTAAAAATACATCATTAATGCATCTTTTCCTGATTTATACTACTTATGCTATAAGCAGCATTATGGTTTGATTATAATTTGTATGTTTCTTATTTAATACTAATTGACTTTGCCTGAGCATCCCATCAACGCTAAATTAATTTACTGCACATTTACACTTTTCCGTGCAGCTTAACTGCATAAAACCAAAGCAAAATGTACTCTGTGATCAAGTAATTTCTTGAACTAGTGCAAATGTAATCAACATGCATTTGAAATTAAATTGTTCTGGGCAGAAAGCCAGTCTTGACAGGAATGGGACATTGGTACAAGGTCTCTTACACATTTGTAACATCGATCAGAGACATCTCTAGGTGTATTTTTTTTACTTAAAAATAATGTAGCATTTTATGGCTGGCGTTTCAGAAATCTTTCAAACTTGGTAAAAGCTAAAGGGCTAGATGAAGAAATGAATCATAAAATATTTTTGTTAATTATAATAGCAATGTAATAGGTTTCCACAGAATATAATCAATCCTTCTGTCTTCTAAGCCACCCCTACAAGTCATGTACATATTTATTATCAGACACATTATAAGAGCCTTCTCAGTTTGATATATAGTTAAGATTATTTCTTGTCCTTTTGTTTTACCATTGATAGATTATTATCAACTTGCCTGTCAGTTGACCACTGTCCTATAATGTTTGCCCCCACGTGCTGACACCATCGGCTTTTTGGAGTGGATATAATGCTGCTCTTCCACAGAACCAAGTCCTTTTCATTTTTGCCTCACAAAACACATACCCTTATGGTCTGTTCATCTTTTCCCTATTAATTATTCTTCTTTTTTCCTGTGATGGAGTTTACCTTCTTTTTCTGTGTATGCATCAGATAAGTGAACAATTTTGTGTAACCCCTTGATAGCTAAAAGATTGAATAAGCCAAATAGGTTGGCCATTGCTGTTGTAGACTAATGAGTGAGAACAAACCAAGACTTCTTTTGAAGGTCACAGTACTCCAAACGTCATTAAATATTTAATGAAAATATTCTATTTAAAAAAGAAAAATAACACACATAGATCCATATCCCAAAACGTATTAACCACATAAAATAAAATAAAATAATATGGTGCTGATACTGAAACAGTAGGGGATGGAGGACTTAGGGATATTGACTCTATTCCAAGTAGTTATAGACTGGATGATCAACTTATTTTCCAACTTTAAAGCTGCATTTTTTTTTACTTGTTTTTTAGCAGTAAATGTAAGGGTTTGCTTTATTCTAGATTAAAATGTATTATTACACTGTAAAGGAATACAGTTAAAGGAGAATTGAATATTTGATCAGGATTGTATATTGTGTCAATAGCAAGAACTGGACCCAATTGTATCTAATATTAATTATTTAATGACTATACCAAGGGCCTCATTCAAATGCAATTTGGCCAATTGAGTAGGGCTCTTTATAAGCACAGAGCATATTTTTTGTACAGAAGTTTTTAGTTAGTGACGACCTTGCTTTTGGATAGAAGCTAAAAACTTCTGTAAAAAAAATGCTCTGTGCTTATATAGAGCCCTATTCAATTGGCTGAATCCCAATTGAATGAGGCCCTAATTGTCTTAACTATTACACTGCAATGAAATAAAGAGTTCCAGAATTCATGATGAGTTATTTATATGTAGTTACCTTCATAAAAATAGATAAATGAGTAAGTCTGCAAATTTTCAATCTAGCACCGTGCTTTGGGGAAAGCTAAGCTCAAAGACAGGGCCCTCCATTTTTTGTAATGTGTTAATATTGTTTTGCCTTGATCACAATGCATGTATAGCGCTACGGAATATATTGGAGCATTATAAACGAACGCTAATAATAAAAATAATAATAAATGAGCTTATAAATCAAAAAAGCTGCAAAAATCTAATAACATATGTATGTGCAGCTTGGTATTTGTTTTCTGCAGGAGAGGGAGGGATGGAGGGTGTGCAGTGCATGACATATTTGTGTTTACATGCATGTCAACTAGATTTATTTAATAAAAGAGAACATGGATGAGTACTGAATGCAACTTTATTTATCCTGGAGGGATTAGTTGCCTCTAGAATTAGTCTGTTCATCTCTCATATAGTCTTGCTTGAACTGATTTGAGAGAAAACATACGGGCTGATTTTAATGCATGGACATCATAGTTCCGATGAACACTGCAGGTTAGTTTTTATATGATGCCAAAATAAATCAAAATAAAAACTCAAAATGTTAAGAAGAGGTCTATATTTATATTTTTTATTTTCATTTATATAAAATAAAGGCAATACAAAATTTGAAGCCTGGCAATGCTGTTTGCCACACATTGCGAGGATCTCCCCCCTTTTTACTTGCTGGCCTCTCCCCTGTGTCTCCTTTCCCTCTCCCCTATGTCCCTTTCCCCCTCCCTCCCTTGTGTCTCTTTAACCCTCTCCCTTCACTGTCTCTCTTTCCCCCTGGGTTTCTCCGCCCTCTCCCTCCCCTGTGTCTCCTTTCTCCCCCCTCTACCTCTTGTGTGTCTCCTTTTATCCCCCTCTTCTTCCCCTGTGTCTCCTATTTGCCCCCTATCCCTCTCCTGTGTCGCATTTCTCCCTCCCTCTCCCTCCCCTGTGTCACCTTTCTCCCTCCCTCTCCCTCCCCTGTGTCTCCTTTCTCCCTCCCTCCCGCTCCCACTCCTGCTGTCGCATTGCATATGTGCGCCCCTGGCACAATGCATGCGCAACTCACAACTTGTGAGTTATAATTGTAGTAATTGCAAGTTTGCTGTAAATTTTAACATAGCGTTACAGACAAACCCACAAATTACCGCAACTATTATATGTGATAAACAACTTTAGTGATTTGTTGAGGTATTTTGAAGCAACGGAGGAGTAAATCATTTCCACTCCCTCCCCCAAGCCCATATTACGATTGTTACTTTTTCTTTCAATAGCAAGAGCAACAAAACTACAATGACTCTAGCTAGGGCCAGTAAATCTTCATCAAGATACCCTGGCACAAATTCCACAATGTTGGACTTAATGTTAAAGCATTATTAACAATTTAAATATTTAACTTTGGGCACTAAAGCTAATGAAAACTAACTTCCATGATCTGCCTGGCACCAAGAAAACCAGCAACTTTTGAAAGATGATGTGACTTCCAACCCAAGATTTTTCTGTAGAGGCATTTTGGTTGCTTAGAAATCTTGCTCCTTTAAGTGTCTCATCTAAAAATACGTTCCGTATACCTGGTTGATAGCAATTTTTAAAATGGGAACTCCTGAAAGGTCAAACACATTTACCCTCTAAAAATGTTTCATAGTCTACAGTATAACAGTGTAAATAGAATATGCCACATTGAAGAAACAACAGGACATGGACAATGCACACTTGCAGTTTTTGTGTCTGAATGTATCAAAACCAAAAGAAACTCATATAATATAATTTGTGGCCATTAATTAGGTAAACTACGAGCCTGATTCAATTGCAAACCCGCATCTTGCGGGATTGTGGCCGTTTGTCTGTCGGTGTGTTGCGGGTTCCCGTTCATCTCCGATGAAGGAGCCCCCAAGGTATGAGCGCCGAAAGCCGACTCCGTAAAACATGCACTGGTCCGTAGCAGTTCAGGGCAGGAACATGATCAATTAAGCAAAACCGTAACCTCCCATTTCGAAATAGCCAATAGAAAATGAGATTGCCATCATTACGGCAGAAAAACTTGGAGGTTACATAGAATTAATTAGGTTCTGGGGTCCGGTATGCGATGGGACTTTCAAACCCTCAAAATACAAAATTATAAATATGAATGCCAATAATGTTCTAGTCATGTGGGTAGCCTGGTATGAATTAACTCATTGATTCCTGAGATCGATATAACCCTGAAATGAAACATGCAAAGAAATTTTATTCACTGCCAATTGGCGCGCTTGAGACTGTTATGCAATAATTCTAATTTCTTTCATCGCTTTTCCCGTTATTTACAGTGCAGTATTGATTTTTTATTTGCATTTACAGTGTTAAACCCCCTTGCAGGTCCTCTCAAGCACTTGTAGAATTTTCTCCTACATTTGCCGTTTAGAGGTGTGAAACCATTTGCGGCCTTGGGGAATTGGAGCAATTGAATAGCGATTTGCGATTTTAGCCATCGTAACTCTTGCAGAATTGAAAGACCAAAGGCTTTGGGCGGCTGTAAGTTCCGGGTTTAACCATCGCAGAGTTTTCGAGCCCGTAACCTGTAAATCGCTTGGAGCCTGCAAAAAGACGCCAATTTAATAGCAAATTAACTTACGCCCTCACTCCAGTAACTTACGATTGCTCAATTGAATCAGGCTCCATGTTTTTAAATGATCCTTTCTGTTTAAAGCTTTGCTACTGTTTGCACATGCATTTTAAGGTTAATTATTTGGGAAATAAACCTAGATTACATTTGGAAAGCGCTTATCCTGGCCTTCTAATGTCCTCTTACAGATGTGTTAAGCATCATTCTTCATCCTGCGGTTAAGTGAACCACGTATCTCCTTTCTTTTCAAATTGATAAAGATGGCTATTACACTTTGATATAATAATGTAGAAAATTTCAGCGAATACGCATTAGCACATCTGTATGTCCCAAAATGCTCTCAGCGGACTAGGTTAGTCTAAAACTTCACACTAATGTATATATATATAGATGTATAAACACACTTTTTTATTGAACACAAAGAATATATCATTTTGATTCATTTGTATCGCTGCCTCTTTTGACTTGTGTTGTATTTTGTTTCCCTCTACATTCAGTATATGAGTGAGAATGAAATAAACACAGCTCTCCAACAAGGACCAAAGCTTCTCTCTGAGTGACTGCTAAGCATCTTGATTTATGAGCAGGAGAAATGAATCAGATGACCTGAAAATGACTGTGTCATGCTTCAGACCTTAGCCAAGGCTGAATATACTTGGGGAATGAAGCCTGAATTCATTGGATTACACATTTATGTCATTTTGCAAACTCTATTATGGATTCTTAATCTGAAATCACTTACATGTGCTTGTGAGGAGTATGTTGAGGTTCTGTGTATATATCATGGAACTCAATAATACCCAACACAATTAATTCATTTAACCACAATGAGAACGCTAAGCAGTCTAAGCCCTCTAAAAGAATTTACTGAACAATATTTATCGCTTGAAAATACGCGCACAGCCAGAATAACAAAAACACGCTCAAGAAATACTTTTTCTGCTAGCAGTGCCTGAAACATTTTGAGTTTGTTAAACGTCTGGGGAAAACGGTTTATTTTATGATAACACATAAAATAAACATACAATGCCTTCTCCAGCTTACATTACCATTTTATTTATTACACAATGATGGCTTAGAAATGCTATGCTTAATAGCTCTGTCTGTTGGCTGTATTTATGCAGAGGGAGTCATAGGTAAAATTCATACACAATAGCTGTTTATATGCCATTAGCGATAATAAACTTACGCTTTTAGTTTGTGGAATGATTAAATGTGTTGCAGTTAGATTCATGGGATAGGGAGAATAAGGTTAGGACTTGCTTTAGACACATTTCAGGCTCAGTGTGTGATCATTGATGGGTACTGCTGGAATAAATTCATTGGTTCCCAATAAATTCACCAGGCAGCAGCAGAGTATAGCAGCTTCTTTGTCTAGCAAGTACCTGTAAATGCCAGCACTGTGGGGGGCATTGTATTGTGTGGCCTCCTGCGCATATTTTCATTTTCTTTTGTATTTTGGATGATCTTTTTTAGTCAAGGGCTAAGCACAAAATGCTTGGTTCTGTTGCACACTGGCTCTCATGTAACTTCTGCTGGGGCCAGATCAATACGAAGTGATTCCTGCAAGATCTTGGCACCAGCAGAAAAACAACTGTAATAACTTAGAAACGAACCTGAAATACAATTTACAGATTTTTAATAGATTTCTGGATTTCATTATTGTGGCTGGACCTATGGAATAGAAAACCTGACTGGAATAAAAGTGTGTGTTCCATGTTTGTGTATATGTATCTCTATCTATCTATCTATCTATCTATCTATCTATCTATATATTTATATATATATATATATATATATTTATTTAATTATTTATTTATATATATATATATATAAATATATATATATATTAAATTATTTATATATATATATATATATAAATATATATATAAATATATATATATATATATATATATTTAATTATTTATTTATATATATATAAATATATATATACATACATATACATATATATATATATATATATATATATATATATATATATATATATATAAATATATATATAAATATATATAAATATATATGTATATATATATATATATATATATATATATATATATATATATATATATATACAATTCCATAGAAGATTTTGATGCAGGGAAAGATTAAAGGCACTAAACGAAGGGAAAGGTGGAGATGGATAGATGAGATCATTTAAGCAATAACATGAGCTTGATGGAACTCAGAGTGGCAGTAGCTGACAGATTTGCCTGGCGTACAGCAGTCCATAATGTCTCAAAAAGACAGACACAACCGAAACTAAACAAAAACAACAATATAGATATATAGAAAAATCGTAAAGGTAAAGGGATAAACCAGAAGGTTAAAATCATGTTTTATCCTATATGGTGTGTTTTCTTTTAACAATATACACTTTTATATATCTTACATTAGTAGTAATTTCTGTATTTTTGCTTGTCCTTACCACAAATATTAGCAAAGATACTAAATCACACCAAATTTATATGTATAAATACCAACAGCAAAACACACCAGGAAGCTTACTGTATATTATTTATATTTTAATTGAATAAAATAGAAACACATTAAAATAGAAGTATGTATGTATATATATATATATATATATATATATATATATATATATATATATAAAAAGTCTACACACCCCTGTTAAAATGTCAGGTTTCTGTGCTGTAAAAAATGAGAAAAAGATAAATCATTTCAGAACTTTTTCCACCTTTAATGTGACCTATAAACTGTACAACTCAATTGAAAAACAAACTGAAATCTTTTAGGTAGAGGGAAGAAAAAATGTAAAAATAAAATAATATGGTTGCATAAGTATGCACACCCTTAAACTAATACTTTGTTGACGCACCTTTTGATTTTATTACAGCACTCAGTCTTTTTGGGAATGAGACTATCAGCATGGCACATTTTGACTTGGCAAGATTTGCCCACTCTTCTTTGCAAAAACACTCCAAATCTGTCAGATTGCGAGGGCATCTCCTGTGCACAGCCCTCTTCAGATCACCCCACAGATTTTCAATCGGATTCAGGTCTGGGCTCTGGCTGGGCCATTCCAAAACTTTAATCTTCTTCTGGTGAAGCCATTCCTTTGTTGATTTGGATGTATGCTTTGGGTCGTTGTCATGCTGAAAGATGAAGTTCCTCTTCATGTTCAGCTTTCTAGCAGAAGCCTGAAGGTTTTGTGCCAATATTGACTAGTATTTGGAACGGTTCATAATTGCCTCTATCTTAACTAAGGCCCCAGTTCCAGCTGAAGAAAAATAGCCCCAAAGCATGATGCTGCCACCGCCATGCTTCACTGTGGGTAAGGGGTCCTTTGGTGATGTGCAGTGTTGTTTTTCGCCAAACATATCTTTTGGAATTATGGCCAAAAAGTTCAACCTTGGTTTCATCAGACCATAACACCTTTTCCCACATGCTTTTGGGAGACTTCAGATGTGTTTTTGCAAAATGTAGCCTGGCTTGGATGTTTTTCTTCGTAAGAAAAGGCTTTCATCTTGCCACCCCATAGCCCAGACATATGAAGAATACGGGAGATTGTTGTCACATGTACCACACAGCCGGTACTTGCCAGATATTCCTGCAGCTCCTTTAATGTTGCTGTAGGCCTCTCGGTAGCCTCCCAGACCAGTTTTCTTCCCGTCTTTTCATTAATTTTGGACGGAGCTCCAGTTCTTGGTAATGTCACTGTTGTGCCATATTTTCTCCACTTGTCTTCACTGTGTTCCATGGTATATCTAATGCCTTGGAAATTCTTTTGTACCCTTCTCCTGACTGATACCTTTTAAAAATGAGATCTCTCTGATACTTTGGAAGCTCTCTGTGGACCCTGGCTTTTGCTGTGGGATGCGACTAAGGAATTTTCAGGAAAGACCAACTAGAGCAGCTGAACTTTATTTGGGGTTAATCAGAGGCACTTTAAATAATGGCAGGTGTATGCTGACTCCTATTTAACACGATTTGGAATGTGATTGCTTAATTCTGAACACAGCTACATCCCCAGTTATAAGAGGGTGTGCAGACTTATGCAACCACATTATTTTTCTTTTTTTTTTCTTGCCTCCACCTAAATGATTTTAGTTTGTTTTTCAATTGAGTTGTACCGTTTATAGGTCACATTAAAGGTGGAAAAAGTTTTGAAATGATTTATCTTTGTCTAATTTTTTTACAGCACAGAAACCTGACATTTTAACAGCGGTGTGTAGACTTTTTAAATCCACTGTATATATATATATATATATATACCAGGGGTTCCCACAATGCTCTTGCTTCTAAATGTTTTTATGTAACCCCTTCAATTACACTTTTTAGACCCATGTGATAAATGCAGAAATGCATTAAGAATTTGAAAATGTGATACTCCTTTATTAGTCTTAAATCTAATTAGTGTGCCATTTACTAGTTGCATAGTAGTATCAGCCAGTATAAAAAACAAACATGTTGTTTATGACTGGAATAAAAATACAAAATATATGCTTGTGTAATTCTCGCTTGTCACTTTTGCTTTGGACAGAGGTCGTCAGCTCATATATACAACATTTACTCTCTTGTTACAAATATAATGAAACTAGCGACGTGCGCGTCAAAAATGACGGCAATAAAAAGTGAAGCCTGGCAATGCTGTTTGCCACACAATGGGAGCCTCTTCCCCTCTACTTTACTGGCCTTGCAATGAGCGGCCTTGCAATGAGCCCCTTTGGAGCTCATTGCAAGTCTCTCCCCCTGTCTACTTCCTCTCTCGTGTCTTATTTCCCCCCTCCTCTCCCTCCCTTGTGTCTCCTTCCGCCTCCTCTCCCTCCCTTGTATCTCCTGCCCCCCTGTGTTTTTACCTCCCTCTCCCTCCCGTGTCTCTAAACCCCTCCCCTGTGTCCCTTTCCCTCCTGTGTCTCTTTCCCCCTTCTCCCTCCCATGCTTCTCTTTCCCCCCCCTGTGTCTCCCCCCCTGTGTCTGTTCCCCCCTGGCCTGTGTCTCTTTCCCTCTTCCCCTGTGTCTGTTCCCCCCTTCCTCGTGTCTCCATTTCCCTCCCTTGTGTATATTCCCCCCTGCACTCTCTCCCCTGTGTCTCTTCCCCCTCCTCTCACTCCCCTGTGTCTCTTCCCCCTCCTCTCACTCACCTGTGTCTCCCCCCCCCTCCTCTCCCTCCCCTGTGTCTCTTCCCGGCCTCTCTTTCTGTGCCTCTTCCTCCCTTTCTCTCTCTTCCCCCCTCCCCCTTCTGTGTCTCTTTCCCCCTCACCCTCTGTGTCTCTCCCCACTGTGTGTCTTCCACCCCTCTCCTTCTGTGCCTCTTCCCCCGCCTCTCTCTGTGTCTCCCCCCTCTGTGCCTCTTTCCCCCCTCTCTCTGTACCTCTTCACCCCTTTCCCTGTGTCTCTTCCCCCCTCATCCTCTGTATCTCTCCCCCCTCTGTGTCTCTTCCCCCTCTCCCTCTGTGCCTCTTCCCCCCTCTCCCTCTGTGCCTCTTCCCCCCCTCTCCCTCTGTGCCTGTTCCCCCCCTGGCCTGTGTCTCTTTCCCCCTTCCCCTTGTGTCTGTTCCCCCTTCCTCGTGTCTCTCCCCCCATGTGTATCTTCCCCCTGTTCTCCCTCCCCTGTGTTTCTTCCCCCTTCTCTCACTCCTGTGTGTCTTTTCCCCCTCCTCTCACTCCCCTGTGTCTCTTCCCCCCTCCTCTACCTCCCCTGTGTCTCTCCCCCCTCCTCTCCCTCCCCTGTGTCTCTTACCCCCCTCCTCTCCCTCCCCTGTGTCTCTTTCCACCTCCCCTGTGTCTCTTTCCCCCCTCCCCTCCTGTGTCTCTTCCCCCATCTCCCCCATGTCTCTTCCCCCCATGTCTCTCCCCCTCTCCCTCTGTGTCTCTCCCCCCTCCCTCTGTGTGTCTCCCCCCTCCCTCTGTGTCTCTCCCCCTCCCTGTGTCTCTTCCCCCCTCCCTCTGTGCCTCTTCCCCCTCTCTCTGTGTCTCTTCCCCTCACCCTCTGTGTCTCTTCCCCCTCACCCTCTGTGTCTCTCCCCCCCTGTGTCTCTTCCCCCCTCTCCCTGTCTCTTCCCCCCTTCCCTCTGTGTCTCTCCCCCCCTCTGTGTCTCTCCCCCCCTCTGTGTCTCTTCCACCCTCTCCCTCTGTGCCTCTTCCCCCTCTCCCTCTGTGTCTCTTCCCACTCATCCTCTGTGTCTCTCCCCCTGTGTCTCTTCCCCCCCTCTCCCTCTGTCTCTTCCCCCCTCTCCCTCTGTGTCTCTCCCCCCCTCTGTGTCTCTTCCACCCTCTCCCTCTGTGTCTCTCCCCCCCTCTGTGTCTGTCCCCCCGTGTCTCTTCCCCCCTCTCCCTCTGTCTCTTCCCCCCTCTCCCTCTGTGTCTCTCCCCCCCTCTGTGTCTCTTCCACCCTCTCCCTCTGTGCCTCTTCCCCCTCTCCCTCTGTGCCTCTTCCCCCTCTCCCTCTGTGTCTCTTCCCCACTCTCACTCTGTGCCTCTTCCCCACTCTCCCTCTGTGCCTCTTCCCCACTCCCTCTGTTTCTCTTCTCACCTTCCCTCTGTGTCTCTTCCCTTTCCCGCTCTTCTCTCCGCATGCGCGGCTCACGCAGCGCTCTGTGATTGCGCAGCTACTGCTGCGCAATGCGCAGTTCACAATGCGCCTTGCGCGTGATCAGATCGCTCGGATTATTGTCAAACTGCGATTCGTCTCAAGCGTGACGACGAATCCTAGTTTGACAATTATAATATGTGATAAGAATGGCATTCAGGGTGCATGGTGTGGATGGAGGTGGTAACATGGTTGTCATGTAATCACCTATACCAAGAAGTGAGACCATTCCCTGACCTCAAGGTGAAAATTATCCACAAAATATTGACACCTTCTTGTGACTCCAGTTACAGTACATCAAGCCTCTTTAAAAGAGCTGCAACTCTCAGTTTAGGATCCCCTATAAATTATATATGTTGATGAGCAACAGTCATCATTATGTCTGCTGTTTTCCTAGGCAACTCTAGTAGATACATATGTATAAAACTTGTTGGATCACTATAATAGTTTCCATCGCGTGTAATGCCTGCATGCGCATGGGGAGCGGGGAACAGCTGCGCTACTGCGCATGTGCAAGCACAAAGATGGGGTGGAGAGAATGGGAGAGGGTGAGAGAGAGATATGGGGAAAGAGATGGGGGGGAGAGAGACGAGGGAGGGGGGAGAGAGACAGGGGAGAGGGTGGGAGAGAGACATGGGGGTGAAACACAGTGCGGGGACAGAGAGGGGGTGACACACAGAGGGGAAGGGGGTAGGAGAGAAACATGACGGGGAGAGAGACAGGAGAAGAGTGAGAAACATGGGGGATAGAGACGAGAGAGGGGGAGAGGCACAGTGGGGGGACAGGGAGAGTGGGGTAGAGACACCGGGGGGTGAGAAAGACAGGGGAGGGAGTAGGAGAAAAACATAGAGGGAGGCAGGGGGAGAGGGGAGAGAAACATGGGGGTGAGAGACAGGGGAGAGGGTGGGAGAGAAACATGGGGGGAGAGAGATAGGGGAGAGACATGGGAAGAGAGGGGAAAGGGTAAGAGAGACATGGTGGAGAGAAATACATGGGGGAGCGAGAGATAGGGGAAAGGGTCCGAGAAAAACATGGGGGGAGAGAGAAGGAGGGGAGAGGCAGAGAGAAGAAGGAGGGAGGGTGAGAGAGACAGAAGGAGGGAGAGAGAAGGAGGGAGGGAGAAAGAGAGACAGAAGGAGGGAGAGAGAGATACAGCATAAGGACAGAGACGGCACACAGAAGGAGAGAGAGAGAGAGAGAGTACAGAGAGAGAGAGAGGGCGCAGAGGGAGAGAGAGAGGGCAGACCATATATGATACCGTCATTTATGACAGGTATGTTACTAGTAAATATATAATTGCCGAAGTTGAATATGTACCTTTTGTAGGAATTAGTCAGGTAGCATTTACAGTAGAATTTACACATGCATATTGTTTTCTGAATTTTTTTATTTCAAAACATTGTTGCATCTTATAGGCAATTTAAAGTTGGGTGTCTCTTACATATTGAGAAATACAGTAAATATAGTGGCATATTTTGACTTATTTTGATCAATATTTGTGTTTTTTTATGTTTTGGTCATACACTTTAAAATAGATATAACTAATTTAATCACTGAGTTTCTGTATAGAAATCTATCTATCTATCTATCTATCTATCTATCTATCTATCTATCTATCTATCTATCTATATATTTATCTATCTATCTATCTATATATATATATATATATATATATATATATATATATATATCCATCTATCTATCTATCTATCTATCTATATCTATCTATCTATCTATCTATCTATCTACCTATATATATCCATTTATATCTATATCTATCTATCTATCTATCTATCTATCTATCTATCTATCTATATCTATCTATCTATCTATCTATCTATCTATATATCTATCTATCTATATATATATATATATATATATATATATATATATATATATATATATATATATATATATATATCTACCTGTCTATTGTAAACACAAAATAATCCAGGAGTGGTTCCACTACTCGGGCTAATATGTAAACTAATGAAGGGAATGTGTATGTTTATGTATAATTATACAGATGTGTATGTGATGTATTTTGAATATTTTTAAGTTATTGACAAAACATAAACATATAAAAGGTATAGAAATTAAACCATGATTTATCTATCTATGTATCTATCTATCTATCTATCCATCTATCTATCTACACACACCCAGGTAGACAAAAAAATAAATAAAAATATAGCAACATAGTGTGAAGAGTATTACTTTAGACATACCCATAATACAGGTTAGATGAGTTGACTATTTTATTATTTTATTCCTCAAGCTCCAGACACAGTTTAGGCTTCTTCCTGTGTTGTGCAATTTGTAAAGATGTTACTGCAATCATATTTCTAGGGGAAAGTGAATGTAAAAAGTCCATTAGGTTAATTAGTGCATGACTAGCTTTGAGCTAAGAGACATTATCTGCAGATGACAAAACGTAGGTGTACAGCCAAGAATAGTTGGCTGAATGCCTTTCTGATTGGCCCTATTGTCCTCTGATTTATTGTGGCAAAGAGGAGCTTGTTTCTTAGGAGGAAAAAAAAAGCATCACTCAGAATATTGATCACTGACCAAAGAAAGATTGAATAAATAGTCCATTGATGAGCTCAGGATGAAGGCAGGATACTGTCCTTGGGAATTGTACCAAGTCGTCTGTATTTATGACCCTATTATAGGTCAGTGTTTTCTACAGACGGAGTGACCAGCAGGAAGCTGGAAGAAAGAACAGTTATATTTACTGGCAGTGTGAGAGGCAAGGAATAAACCGGGGTGAAGGATAGTGATATGCTCTATTCATATTCTCACCTTCACTATATCCTTATTCTCACCTGGAGTATATCTTTATTCTCACCTGCACTGTATCCTTATTCTCACTTGTGCTGTTTCCTTATTCTCACCTGCACTGTTTCCTTATTCTCACATGCACTGTTTTCTTATTCTCACTTGTGCTGTCTCCTTATTCACACCTTCACTTACCATTATCCTCGCCTGCACTTATCCTTATCCTCACCTGCACTATATCCTTATTCTCACCTGTGCTGTTTCCTTATTCTTACCTGCACTTATCCTTATTCTCACCTGGACTGTATCCTTATTCTCCCCTGCACTGCTTCCTTATTCTCACCTGCACTGTTTCCTTATTCTCCCTGTGCTGTTTCCTTATTCTCACCTGCACTGTTTCCTTATTCTCCCTGTGCTGTTTCCTTATTCTCACCTGCACTGTTTCCTTATTCTCCCTGTGCTGTTTCCTTATTCTCCCTGTGCTGTTTCCTTATTCTCACCTTCTCTGTATTCTTATTCTCACCTGCACATATCTTTATTCTCACCAGGGCTGTATCCTTATTCTCACTTGCACTGTATCCTTTTTCTCACCTGCAGTTTTTCCTTATTCTCACCTGCTCTGTATCCTTATTTCACCTGCACTGTTTCCTTATCTCACCTGCAGTATTTCCTTATTCTCACCTGCACTGTTTTCTTATTCTCACCTACAGTGTTTCCTGATTCTCACCTGTGCTGTTTCCTTATTATCACCTGCACTGTTTCCTTATCTCACCTGCAGTATTTCCTTATTCTCACCTGCACTGTTTTCTTATTCTCACCTGCAGTATTTCCTTATTCTCACTTGCACTGTTTTCTTATTCTCACCTGCAGTATTTCCTTATTCTCACCTGCACTGTTTTCTTATTCTTACCTGCAGTATTTCCTTATTCTCACCTGCACTGTTTTCTTATTCTCACCTACAGTATTTCCTTATTCTCATCTGCGCTGTTTCCTTATCTCACCTGCAGTATTTCCTTATTCTCATCTGCACTGTATCCTTATTCTGCACAGTTTCTTTATTCTCACTTGCACTGTTTCCTTATCTCATCTGCAGTATTTCCTTATTCTCATCTGCCCTGTTTCCTTATTCCCACCTGCACTGTATCCTTATTATCACCTGCACAGTTTCTTTATTCTCACCTGCACTGTTTCCTTATCTCACCTGCAGTATTTCCTTATTCTCATCTGCTCTGTTTCCTTATTCCCACCTGCATTGTATCCTTATTCCCACCTGCACTGTATCCTTATTAACACCTGCACAGTTTCTTTATTCTCACCTGCCCTTTTTTCTTATCTCACCTGCAGTATTTCCTTCTTCTCATCTGCGCTGTTTCCTTCTTCCCACCTGCATTGTTTCCTTATTCCCACCTGCATTGTATCCTTATTATCACTTGCACTGTTTCCTTATCTCACCTGCAGTATTTCCTTATCTCATCTGAAGTATTTCCTTATCTCACCTGCACTGTATCCATATCATCACATGCAGTATTTCCTTATTCTCATCTGCACTGTATCCTTATTATCACCTGCACAGTTTCCTTATTCACACCTGCACTGTTTCCTTATTCCCACCTGCATTGTTTCCTTATTATCACTTGCACTGTTTCCTTATCTCACCTGCAGTATTTCCTTATCTCATCTGAAGTATTTCCTTATCTCACCTGCACTGTATCCATATTATCACATGCAGTATTTCCTTATTCTCATCTGCACTGTATCCTTATTATCACCTGCACAGTTTCCTTATTCACACCTGCACTGTTTCCTTATTCCCACCTGCATTGTTTCCTTATTATCACTTGCACTGTTTCCTTATCTCACCTGCAGTATTTCCTTATCTCATCTGAAGTATTTCCTTATCTCACCTGCACTGTATCCATATTATCACATGCAGTATTTCCTTATTCTCATCTGCACTGTTTCCTTATTCCCACCTGCACTGTATCCTTATTATCACCTGCACAGTTTCCTTATTCACACCTGCACTGTTTCCTTATCTCACCTGCAGTATTTCCTTATCTCATCTGAAGTATTTCCTTATCTCACCTGTACTGTATCCATATTATCACATGCAGTATTTCCTTATTCTCATCTGCACTGTTTCCTTATTCCCACCTGCACTGTATCCTTATTATCACCTGCACAGTTTCCTTATTCACACCTGCACTGTTTCCTTATCTCACCTGCAGTATTTCCTTATCTCATCTGAAGTATTTCCTTATCTCACCTGCACTGTATCCATATTATCACATGCAGTATTTCCTTATTCTCATCTGCACTGTATCCTTATTATCACCTGCACAGTTTCCTTATTCACACCTGCACTGTTTCCTTATCTCACCTGCAGTATTTCCTTATCTCATCTGAAGTATTTCCTTATCTCACCTGCACTGTATCCATATTATCACATGCAGTATTTCCTTATTCTCATCTGCACTGTTTCCTTATTCCCACTTGCACTGTTTCCTTATCTCACCTGCAGTATTTCCTTATCTCATCTGAAGTATTTCCTTATCTCACCTGCACTGTATCCATATTATCACATGAAGTATTTCCTTATTCTCGTCTGCACTGTATCCTTATTATCACCTGCACAGTTTCCTTATTCACACCTGCACTGTTTCCTTATTCACACCTGCATTGTTTCCTTATTATCACCTGCACTGTTTCCTTATCTCACCTGCAGTATTTCCTTATCTCATCTGAAGTATTTCCTTATCTCACCTGCACTGTATCCATATTATCACATGCAGTATGTCCTTATTCTCATCTGCACTGTATCCTTATTATCACCTGCACAGTTTCCTTATTCACACCTGCACTGTTTCCTTATCTCACCTGCAGTATTTCCTTATCTCATCTGAAGTATTTCCTTATCTCACCTGCACTGTATCCATATTATCACATGCAGTATTTCCTTATTCTCATCTGCACTGTTTCCTTATTCCCACCTGCACTGTATCCTTATTATCACCTGCACAGTTTCCTTATTCACACCTGCACTGTTTCCTTATCTCACCTGCAGTATTTCCTTATCTCATCTGAAGTATTTCCTTATCTCACCTGCACTGTATCCATATTATCACATGCAGTATTTCCTTATTCTCATCTGCACTGTTTCCTTATTCCCACCTGCATTGTATCCTTATTCTCACCTGCACTGTATCCTTATTATCATCTGCACAGTTTCCTTATTCACACCTGCATTGTTTCCTTATTCTCACCTGCACTGCTTCCTTATCTCGCCTGCAGCATTTCCTTATTCTCACCTGCACTGTAACCTTGATCTCACCTGCAGTATTTCCTTATTCTCATCTGCACTGTTTCCTTATTCCCACCTGCATTGTATCCTTATTCTCACCTGCACTGTATCCTTATTATCATCTGCACAGTTTCCTTATTCTCACTTGCACTGTTTCCTTATCTCACCTGCAGTATTTCCTTATTCTTATCTGTGCCGTTTCCTTATTCCCACCTGCACTTTATCCCTATTATCACCTGCACAGTTTCCTTATCCCACCTGCATTGTATCCTTATTCATACCTGTGCTGTATTCTTATTCTCACCTGCAGTTTCCTTATTCTCAGCTGCCCTGTTTCCTTATCTCACTTGCACTGTATCCTTATTCATACCTGTGCCGTATTCTTATTCTCACCTGCAGTTTCCTTCTTCTCACCTGCAGTATTTCCTTATCCTCACCTTGCAGTGCTTTGTATTGTACAAAGCTTCAGCCCAGACATATTGGGCCACATTCAATTCAAAGGCCAAAACTCAATCACAAACAGCCCAATGTCTGCGAGTGAGTCGCGGGCTCCAGTTCGTCACCGATTGCAATGCTATTCAATTGCTCAAGCCCGCAAGTTAGGGCCCTAAGCCAAAACCGTAAAACATGCACTGGTTCATAGCAGTAAGTTGCAAGGTTAACCATCGCTATTTTTTCAAGCACGTAATTTGGAAGCCGTTCCGAGCCCCAAAAAGACACCAATTGAATAGCAAGGTAGCTTTCAACCTCACTTACGGGCTTCCGGATATCCCGAAAGCTCAATTGAATGGGGGCCATTGTTAGCCCATCATGTTGGCTCCTTCTGTGTATTGGCAAACCCAGGACAATCACTAGTGTGTTCACAGAAAATCCCCTGAACCTTTCAGAGGATGGTTTATATTATTAATCTCCTGCTTCCTTCTTGTAAGATATATAAATAGTAAATGTCTGTGAGCTAAATTTAGGCGTCTCCTAAAAGCCTTATGTGACCTGATTTAACGTTAGAGAAATGTTTTTCGTTTTATCTCCCTAAATACAACTAAATAGTAAACATTTTTAGTAACAAGCTGTTGACTTTATGAATGAACCTCCTGCAATCTTCTGAGAGTTTCCGATATGAATGGCAAGACAAGACTCAATACTCTCCTACTTCATATCCCTGATAATCCATGCAGTATGAGATAATCTCTGATATTAGAACATTTTCCATTAAACCACCATTGTCTCTGCTTCCTTTTGCATTGGGATTGGTCATGCTCTGGTATAGACACTTCAGTCCTGTCGCATCAGCTTGTACAACTCAGAGGTTTCCAAGCCAGTGTTCTCCCCAGACCATTTTAGAAGGGCACCCACCCATCTTATTTGAAGTGCCACCCAGCTTGAGAAGTAAATAACACACAAGCACACATTGCAGAACTGTATACCCACCCAGCTACTCCTTCATGCCTTCCAACCGGTAAAAACATCTGAGAAAAACACTGCAAACTGGCTTGGTTACCACCAGTCATCTCAGGTTGTCCACAGAGCAAATGGGATAACAAACACAACATTAATACAAATTATATACACCATTACTACAGAAGTGCATAGTTATTGGACGCATTATAACTGTTAGACAACCACTAAAAAAAAACGATTAGGTGGTCTATTAAGACCCCAGCAATATTCAGTCCACCAAACACTCAGCAAATTATGAGTAGTCCTTCAAAAAATTAGCAAACCATTGTGTTGTATTGTGCTTTAGTTTTGTACAACTTGTAATTTGTTCTCTTGTGATTATTGTACTTTACCGTTAGTTGTGCTTCAGAAAAAGTTGGTATCTTATCTCAGGTGTTGTGTTCAAGTATTATATAAAGAATATAGATTTTTAGTTACTTGTTCAATATTGTCTCTTTTTAAAGAGAACATAGTGGTATTTTTTTATATGGAACTTTCCTTTACTGCAGGGTTTTATTTTCAATGGCCCTCATTCAATTGCAATTTGGCCAATTGAATAGGCCTCTAAATAAGCACATAACATATATTTTTGAAAGAATTTTTTAGTTAGTAAGAATCTATCTAAAAGCAAGATTTTTACTAACTAAAAACTTCTTTAAAAAATATATGTTATGTGCTTATTTAGGGTCCTATTCAATTGGCCAAATCGCAATTGAATGAGGCCCACTGTGTTTATTCTACCCTCTACTTTCTCACAAGAGAGAGTCTTTGTAAACTAATGAGCGTTCCAATAATCCCAAAGAAAGCACTGGCAGTTGTTGCTGCCCTATTCCCAGTGCATTGATAGAAACTTCCTGTTCACTCAATGTTTCCTCCTACCTCATGTAGTCGAATGACAGAAAACAAAATGGTAGATTATACTAGAGGATAATTGTATTCAAAATATTATAAAGTAGAAGCTGTATTATTGTATTGTATTAATGTATTCAGGCTTAGTTCTTCATAAGAGTGTATCTTATATATATGACTACAGTGGCCCTTTAATGTTATGTATCTGAAAATATGGGGAACATTTTAATTATCCAGGGCCTCATTCAATTGTGATTTGGCCAATGTAATAGGGCTCTAAATAAGCACATAGCATATATTTTTTTAAAATAAGTTTTTAGTTAGTGAAAACCCTGCTTATGGATATATGTTTACTAACTAAAAACTTCTTTAAAAAAATATATGTTATGTGCTTATTTAGAGCCCTATTCAATTGGCCAAATTGCAATTGAATGAGGGCCCCAGTGTTAATACTTGGGTTTCATTGGAAAAATACTGATTTAGGGCCTCATTTAAATGTGATTTATCTGCTGGATGAACCGAACACTTTAAACATATACTACCATTAGCTTTAGTTATAGGTAGATTATTGCTGAATGTATCTGTAATTAAATTGTACTTTATAAAACCAATGCAAAATTAAAATTTAGTGTGTCACATGCCCTGTAAAAAATGTTATGAGTCTCGGGGGCCTCATTCAAATGCGATTTTGCCAATTGAATAGGGCTCTATATAAGCACAGAGCTATTTTTTTACAGAAGTTTTTAGTCAGTGACAACCTTGGTTTTGGATAGAAGTTCACTAACTAAAAACTTCTGTAAAAAATGCTATATGCTTATATAGAGCCTTATTCAATTGGCCCTCACTGTCCCATGAGCACTGGAAGTTAACAAGTTAACAAGTCAGCACCGGATTCAAAAAGGTTCAGAGGATGCCATCAGGAAAACCAGTCATTCCTAACAAGAGTATTGTGGCTAATGGGACACCTCCTCATATATTTTAATACATTAAGTGTTTTCTTAAGTGCCTCTATATGACTTGTAATGTATAATAATTAAAGGAAGTTCAAGAAGGTTGTCAGCCTCCTGGACTTGTGCAATTTGTCGCTCCTACACATGTAAACCTGACAATGAGCTCTGCTCAGTGTGGCCCATTGCCCTCTTTTAAATGAAATCTTATTCTGGTCTTTGATAAATGCCTGTTGTATCTGCTGGTTTGATGGGAAGCAGCCCTGAGCTTTCTTTTGCAAATGGTTTCAGTAATTAATCCCAAGAGCCCTGTCAGTACTCTTGGCTTCTCCATTACTTACAGGCAGGAATGCAGATAAATGACTCAGGCCATTATCCCACTTGTATAAATCTTGCTTGTTTTCCGATGTAACACAGTGGGATGTTACAATACCAGGAGACTTGAACATTTCAATAAGTCCATGATTACCTTGAGTGCATATACCACTTAGGTACATATGACTGTTTACCAAAATATTTAACCCTGGATATATACTTTGAGCATATGATATGTATAATACACTAAGGTCCTCATTCAATTAGAAGTTTGTCAATTGAATAGGGCTCTATATAAGCACATAACATATTTTTTTGACAGAAGTTTTTAGTTAGTGAAAACCTTGGTTTTGGATAGAGGTTCAGTAACTAAAAAGTTTGTTTACATTTTTTTGTATGTGCTTATATAGAGCCCTATTCAATTGGGCAACTCGGAATTGAATGAGGCTTTAAGAGTGTATGAGATCAAATGATGGGTAAGCAATATATGCCCCAAGGAGTTTATAATCTAGTAATATAGAATATACACAGAAACATGAGTAGGGTCAATTTAGTATATATACAGGCGGTCTCTCTCTATATATATATTACCTTCTTAAAAACAAATGCTACTGAAATTCTTATTTGAAGTGGTGAAGCATCCAGACAATGCAACTATCACATATATATCACGTATATCACATATATAGTTGTCGTAATTGCGGGGTTGCCCAAGGTTGTTGGTAACGCAATGTTAAATTGTGGAGCTCGTATAGCAAGCCCCGCAACTGCGAGCCGTAACCGCAAGGCACGCAGGACTTATGCTACTCATTGGGCGCTCATCGGGAGCGGTGCAGGGCTTAGGCAATGAGTGATGCAGGCGCTTATTGTCAGTGGCGCAGGACTTAGGCTTGCCAGCGGCGTAGTACTTAAAATCGCGGACCTTGGAAAAATTTGCAGACCTCAGAAAAATTGCGGACCTCAGAAAATTACAACTTTAACGGCCAAACCACCGAACTGACAAGACCACCAAAAAAACTCAAATATGCCTCCAATTAACTTACACACTCACACACAGCACAGGGTGAGAGCCAGGGAGCCTGTGAGTGAGATTGCAAGTTCATTTGAGGTATACTTGGTGTTTTTTCACAATTGAAAATCGTCTTAGCGAGAAAAGAAATGGCTGCCAAAAAAACATAACACGATGAAAACACGGCCGAAGGACATAAAACGAGGCAGAGGGAAGTAAAAAGGAGCCCTAACCAGTAACACTTAATCCAAGCCAGTAACACTTAACCTAGGGCAGTAAAACTGAAACCTAGGCAGTAACACAACCCAAGACACTAACACTCAAACTACACGGTGGGGGGGACAGCTTTGCAATGAGCGCCGATAAGAGCCAAAGGTGATCTCTGCAGAGCAGGAGAGTTGCGGGGCGCAATGAGCACCAAAGGTGCTCAGAGAGGCCATAGCCTCACATTGTGTGGCAAACAGCATTTCTAAGCTTACAATTTTATTGCCGTCATTTTTGATGGCCTAGTTATTAGCATACAATATAATACACAACCATAAACATATCATAACATGTGGGTACCTTTAGTGTTTCAAACTTTTCTTAGTAAATTAAGTAAACAACTCCATGTCTTCTTACCATTCAAGTAAAGGGCTGACATATTTGAGAGATCAGAATTTGCTTGTTAAAATGGACTAGATTTATTATATATTTTTGCTTGGGTTTATTATTTTTTTATGCTGGCCACATCTGAAGTAAAACCCTATATACAATGCTACTGTATCTAAAAAACTTTGAGTCTGACTCGGAGTATAATTAAGCAGAAAAAAGTCATACAGCTAGTTTTGAATTCAATTTTGATGCTTCTGCTGGGCCCTAGATTAATTCATGATGTATAGGTAGACGTTGTGTGTGTGAGAGGGGTGTTCACATATGAGTTCACATTTCTGAAGAGATTTGGCTGTCAATTTCAATCATATCCAGATATTTTAACAAAGACTGTCTGCTGCCTCCTTCCCCAGCCCGCTTTACACTGAAAGTTAAAGCACACACCCTCATGGTCCAGCTCTGGAGAAGTGATGTAACAAACACAATATGGATTACAACCAGCTTTAGCCAGAAAGAACAAACATTTCAGATGAGATAACATTAATTAGGCACATTTTATAACCAGGAGGATGCTTACTTTCGAGATGCAAAATGGGATTATATATATAGCCTCTTATCCTAAAGAACATGCTCCAGATTACCAAGTCTGCCTAATTAATGTTATCTCAGTTGAAATATTTGTTCTTCATTTCAATAGTGGTCAGGACAATGAGAGGCATGGGGAGAGGGGTACTGCAGTGGCCATTCATGAGGTTAAACTGTTTTGGAATTATGTTATCTGGCAAACCTTTGCTTTGCTGTTGTTTGCATATACATTTTTAATTGTGAACTAAAGAGTAGCTTTAACATGAAAATCACTCACACTAACCCCTTAAAGGCTCATTTACAAAGCTCCTTATGAAATTGTGTCACTGAGCTGGTAAAAATCAGTGCTGCCCACTCCCAGAACTAACCAATGCAGCTGCTTATGACACTAGAAGGGAGCAAAATTAAAAAGAGACACGGAAATGGATTGCCCTTAGAAGGAAGCAAATTAGCAATGTAAAAATGAAACAAATATTTAAAACGTTTTTGGGAGAAAATGCGGCTATAGCTTTTTTTTAGTATCATTGCTCTAATTTACATTTAGATAGAAAAGAGCTTTTATTACACTGCCCTTTCAAAACAAAATAGATATATGGGCTGTGATTTCTTTTAGTGGACACCGGCAAACTTCACAGTCATAACTAAACGTATGTAGTTGCATTTAAACAAAGCATTTCCAGTCATACATCTTTCCTTCCCCCGTCCTGCACCTTTATGTGTGAATGTCTGCAGCGTTAAACTCAGTTTGAGAGCTGAAAAAATGAAGCACAAATCCATATTCTTTCTCTTGCAACATGACTAATTGACAACATATTTGAGATGTTGGTAAGCATGAGAGTGATGGAGTAGGGTCAGGTTTGGCTGACTGTATACGTGGATGACAGAGATGCATGTGCCTCACTGTTTTGGGTCTAAATGAGATCATGTAATTTCGCCTCTTCTCCACTAGAGGGATCTGCATCGTCTTGGAATGTTTAGCCTCAAGATCACCAGCTTCCTTCTTCAACTTTTAAATTCAGACACACAAGTTAAAAGAAGATATTCTACATTAAACATTTAGTATTCTCTTATTCCAATATATTATAATTCTTAAAGCTTCAAGAATCCAAGGCTTCAAGTCGCCATTATTATTAAAATGTGGCCTTCACTATACCCTAAAGGCCCATTGAACTCATTTTCCTCTTTGTTCCATCTGAAAGAGGGCATTTGTCTGTCTTTGGGGGGTTACCAATGTGCATCGGTGTGAGTCATAAGTGTTGTTTATACTCTCTGCTAGCACAGAGGTATTTATTGTGGCATTTCTTGTTTCAAATACATTTCACTAAATATTTGTTCATGAAAATAGGCATTTGTATAATGTTTAAAACATGCTCTGTATCTCTAGGAATAGCATATCAGCATATAAATATATCATACATGTACACTCTTTTAGACCATATCCAATGTCTTCTGGCAACTGTGTTACAAAACATTCTTAGGTTAAGTAAAAAATCTCGACTATTCTAATCTGTCTATTTGTATAATTCTTTGTAATGCTGGAATATAATGTATCCTTATTTTCATAGGATACAAATTTAAAGTATTTTGTGTGGTATAAATATTTTTGGATAGGTCTTCAAGATCTATTTTCTGTACCCTCTTATATGCATTTACTCCTGAAAGAAGATGAGTATGTGGGCTAGATCTGCAGAAGAGACATGTGGGCTAGATCTGCAGAAACGTAATAATAAACAGTGCATTGAACATTAATGGACCACTGTACTACGTTTACAAGTAAAGTTCCTATGCTTGTTTTTTTTTTTACTCAAAAAAGCATGTAGTGTAAAACAGATAAAACACTTAAAAAAAAGCCTCTTAAAATAAGCATGCAGTGTAAAACAGATAAAAGTTAAAAGTTTATCTTATTTTTTAATGTGTCAGTTTTCTCTCAAGCAGAGCTGCTTATTTCTTACCTGTACCAATCAGAAGGTGGGGCCAGCTCTGCTTGTGGGTGGGACTAAATAAAAGTGCAGCCAGACTGTGGTTGAGAGGGAGTATGCTTAGTAAAGGGTAACAAGCACTGCGAGGGCAATGGGCGGGCTTATGGGACAGCTGTTAGAAGTTTTCAATGCAGCTGATACCGTTGTGTATACAGTGGGGCAGGGCTAATGAATGAATAGCCCAGCCTGCTTCCAAGCTCCATGATGGTTCAGCCCCTAAGCAGAGTTGGTCATGCACCTGACAAGGGAGGAGGAGTAAAACAGATAGAGTTGAAGTGCTAATCTGAGAACGAAAAAATACCTCAGTGTTTTTTTTTTCTATAGGTCTGGTTACCTACTCAGAGAGCAGCCTCTTGTAGCTCACTTGTGTACTTCACAGGGAGAAATATTCTGTAGTATATCAGTCTGATCTCACTCAAAAGAGTGACTCAGCTCCGAAATACTAGGCAATTCTCCCCTGAACAGGAGAAACAGCAAATCCCAGACGCGTTTCGGCCTCTATGGGCCTCGTCAGTGAGGTGCAGCTTTACTCCCTAAGGCACAGTGAGCAAGGAGGAATAAAGCAGCTCTGCTTGAGGGGGAAACAAACAATTTAAAAAGCATTCATTTTTAACTGCATACTGTTCTTAATAGTATCTCCCCACAAACAAACACATTTTACTTCTAAACACACTACAATAGTCCTTTTAAGGACAACTAAAATGCCATAACAACTTAAACTAGATGTGTAGTTAGGCAGTGATAAATAAAACATATATATAGTGATGTAAAATGTAATCATAAGTTTACTTCAAGTTTCAGAAACACTGTAAGCTCAGTGGGGGAAGTAGCTTTGTCGACCAAGCAGCTGTTAAATTTTCGTTCATGTAGTGTAACAAACTAAATGATCTCCATTGGCTGGAGACAAAAGTGGTTGTGTTCCTCTCGTCAAGCTTTTTTCAGTGTGTGTATGTGTCATGATTTCATTGTTTAAGTACTGATATTGCCAGTAATTATGAAGATGGCCAAGGGAGCATGACATTGTTACATTGGGATTATGAGCTATTGTGTGTGGTTATATGTTGCATGTACATGGTTATTATGTATACTAGTTATTATATATTATAAGAGGAAAAGTGTGTTACATAATATATGTGAAATTGGTAAGAATGATCTGCACATAAATTATCTGCAGGACATTGCATCTGTACAGATACAGGCCTTCAGTGAAAACAGATGCATGTACTTCAAGTAGTCCTAAGCAAACACTTGAGATTAACATCAAGGTTGTTTCACTAGTCAGCTATAGATATCTGGTGAATTTGATCTGAAGAGTTTTTATATTAACCAGGGCTACAGGGCAGATGTGTGACATCAGACAAATGTAAAATGTACACAGGGGTGTGGTATTGGAGAGTACACATATGTTGTTTTTATCATTCAATAAAAGGCTCAGTTATAGTTTTCACATATCCACAGTGGGAGACTATTTCTATGTGTTGTATCCTGACTTGGGGAGTGGTCTTGCCATGGGCCACTAATAACCTGTATCCAGTATTCTCTGCCTGTACCTTTTGGGCCCTGTCCTCTTCAGAAGCCATCTTTTGTGCCACAGAGAACAGGAACTACACAATTCTGCTAGGGAAGGTTTGAACTAGGTTCATATCTAGCCCCCTAGAAGAAGCAGATGGTGACATTGGCTGGCAGTGGTGGGATCTCTGTAGAAAACACAGAAGGTTTGCAACTTATGAGGAGATGTCTGCAGCAGAGGAGGAGGAAGTGTCCAGATTGTACCAAAGATGGATGGAGATAAGGCCTGCAGGTTCAACCAAGGATCAGCACATGGGGACTTGGATTGTGGCTTGGGGACAGAGAAAAGAAAGCTGTGTCTGTTTGCCAAGCACGGTCACATGCTGGGACTGGAGACAGGCTCTCAGGCAGCTAACCTACTTTGGCCTTTGATCCAGCACGAGCTACAGCTGGAGGTGGGTAATATAGACTTGCTGGATGAAGCATCCCTGGATGTGTTTCGGCCACCCAGTTGGGAGATTGTGGATCTCATGGATTCTAAAAATAACAAGGATGCCTTCATGCATGGGGTTGACTGGGAAGAAGGAGAACTGGACCCTATCTTCAGGGGGCTGTATCTCACCCAGTTAGAGGCATGGGGACAGGGCCAAACCACAGCAGTGCCAGTTCCAGGGCAATACAATTGTAAGGCACGTAATGCTGTTTGCCACACAATGTAAGGATTTTAGTCCTCTGAGTACCTTCGGTGCTCATTGCGAGCCTCTCCCCTGATGTACTTTTGGTCGTCTGAGCACCGCCGACGCTCATTGCGAGCCTCTCCCCTTGTGTACTCTTGCTCCTCTGAGCACCCTGGGCGTTCATTGTGAGCTCCGCGCTGAGCGCCTTTGGCAAAGCGAGTCTAGCCTCTGCTCTGTTTTTTTTTATATGAATATATTTTTTTATAATAATTAATTAATTAATTTATTAATTAATTAAATAATACATTAATATACTTTACCTATTTGTGATGAATATATCCAGGAATCTACCGTAAATGCTGAAGACCTAACAATTGCTGTTGTTTTTCTGCAGCATACAATGTACATTTGGACTGTTGGTGATGTGAATAGAAAGTGTCAGCAATGTGGCAAGTGTGCAGTGTTAATAGGCTGCGTGCGCAAGGCTAAACCATTTGTTTAGTTCTGTAATACGGTATTTTTGATTGGTAATGTTATTAGTTAGTGTTGTAAAATTCCGGCGATTGTGTATGTGTTACGCGAGTCTCAAGCATTTTCCGTCCTTCCTAATAGTTTATTTTGTACCTCGTACGTTCCTGGGTAAAAGTTGTATGTGCCTGGCGGTGTCTTGCATGTTTAGGGTTCATGTAGCCTCTCCTTTTTTTTTTTGCCCATTTTTTTCTCTCACTTAGGCGATTTTCGAGTCGCGAAACTCTGCAAATTCGAGTGCAACCTCACTCCCAGGCGTCCTGGCTGTCCCCCCGTGCTGTGTGTGATGTTTTTGGTATGTTTTTGTTTGTATTTGTTGTGTTTTTCTTTTTTTTGGATGTGCAGGGTTCGGCCGTTAAGTTCGTATTTTTTGCGGGATGTATTATATTTTCTCTAAGTGGCGGTTTCCTTTTCATAGTCTTATGGGCCGTATTTTTATGAGGCAATTTTTTCAAAGTGCTATGGGTCTCGCACTGTGAATTATGTATTTGAGTTTTCTGTTGTTCTGTAGTCTCGTGGGTTGGCCGTAATTTTTTCAGGCGATTTTTTTCAAAGTGCTACGTGTCTCGGACTGTGAATTTGAGTTTTCTGTAGTCCTGCGGGTTGTAGGTATGCTCATCTCCACCAGCGCAGTGAGCGCCTTCGGGCCTGCCTAAGTCGTATGGGGTTGTAGGGATGAGCGCCTATGGCGCTCATCTCCACCAGCTTTACAAGCCCGCAGTTTTAACGTTGCGTTACCAATTTTTTTTGGCAAGCCCGCGCAGCTGAGAACTATATATGTGATAAGAGGAAAAATGTGTTACAGAATATATGTGGAATTGGTAAGAATGCTCTACACAGACATTATCTGCAGGACATTGCATCTGTACAGATACAGGCCTCCAGTCAAGACAGATGTATGTACTGTATGTACTTCAAGTACTCCTAAGCAAACACGTGTGATTAACATCAAGGTTGTTTTACTAGTCAGCTATAGATATCTGGTGAATTTGATCTGAAGAGTTTTTATATTAACCAGGGCTACAGGGCAGATGTGTGACATCAGACACATACACAAATGTACACAATGGTGTGGTATTGGAGAGTATAAATATTTTGTTTTGATCATTCAATAAAGGTTCAGTTATAGTTTTCACAAATCCACAGTGTGAGATTATTTCTGTGTGTTGTAGTAACCTGTATGCAGTATTATCTGCCTGTACCTTTGGGCCTTGCCCTCTTCAGAAGCCATCTTTTGTGCCACAGAGAACAATAACTACACAATTCTGCTGGGGTAGGTTTGAGCTAGGTTCATATCAAGTCCCCTTGAAGAACCTGATTTTGGTCTGATATAGAATGAGCTATATTCCCCCAGGATTAATTTAGTTCCTACACTAATGCTACCAACCACCATCCCTTAAATGACCTTATCAGGGTGGAAAAAAACACTCCAATTGAGGCTGATAGTAAACTTTTTGAAAATTAATTTAATATTGAATATTGTTATTATAACTTATTAAATGGTAAGTTTAGTAATGACCAATGAATAATAAAAAAGTAGCTGCATTTGCTATGGGCATTACAGTGATCTTTTAATGTAATATAAAAATTAAAATGCTAGATGGAATAAAGTGATTAAAACACACACATTTTATTGTAATGTTTAAAACTTAATCTTTTAATTGTATAAATTGGAGTTCCATGTGCCTAGAATATAATAAGAAAGTTTCATGGATGCTGTTTTGTTTGGGTTTTCACATGAGCCATTTCGATTGAAGGGGTTCCATTAACACTTTGGTGGCTTAACTTGTAGATTGGATTGGTGCCAAGTACCCCAGGTTTAGCTATATTAATAGGTGTTAGATAAGGTTTGAAGCAGCTGGAATTCTGATAGCAAGGTCTAGGCTTTAAAAGAAAGTTGAAGATAAATCAACACGTGGAAATGCTGGGTATAAAATCAGGTATTTTTATTAAAATAGAATTTGGACTCAGTAGGTATAAAAAGTGCAAATTAGTTTTAGTCAGCCATCTTTTTCTGTGTGTCAAAGTTTCAAAGCTAACTCATCAGTAAATAAGTAATACCCAGGCCTCACTTTTTGCTGAATGATCCCAGTAGTAGGTTTCAAGCCGCTCAATTTGTTACCAGAATAGGTTATAAGTCTGTGTGTTTTAATACTACAAACAATTGTTATTAGCGCATAACTGTTGACATAATTAATTCTAATTAATCTTTGTGCAGATGCTCCTTCCGTCCGTTCTGATCCTGCTCTCATGTACTGTACATCTGTAGATAAAGCTGCGGGCCAGACCTCCTGTTCCTCTTAGTCCCCAGTGAGGGGTGCTGCTCTAATTATATTTACAGTTAATTCACAGCTCAGCGCACGGCCCTGGGCCAACATACACAAGTGCTTTTTATCATACTTGAGTCATTAATAAGTCTTGAAGAGTAGACGTGCAGGCTCAGTTGGTAGCATAATATGTATAAATTGTAAGTGGTTTGAAGCTTGGTAAAAGCCGGCAATACACCAAGAGATTTACATCTTAAACCTTGCCTGATCCTCAGCCTGCTTTTAAAACAATTTTGACAAACAAAAACTTTACTTAATTAAAATATCAAATAAAAGTTCAGTAAACGTGTTTGGAGAACTAGACTTCATAGTAGGCACTATATTTTTACAAAAAAATAAATTATAGATTTTTTTTTATGGAAAACATTCTATTGAAGAAATTGACAAGGTTGGTAAAGAAACACATAGAATAAGGCTAATCAGCAGAAATATACTGCAGTTGACACAAGCAGTCAGCGACTAAAGTGATTGTCAGCTGCTTACACATTCCTTGTTTGTGTAATACAACATGATGTGATGTATTCACTATAACCAAATGTTGTATTTTTCTGGTAGAATGCCAGGTTTGCCTGTAATCTGTGCAAATAAGCACCTGTGCGCAATGGGGGCTAGCGAAACGCGTGGGTATAAAAGCAGATCTCAGTATTTCATTATGCTTTCTACCAGGTGTCTGTTGTCTCTCCCACTAGAGTAGCTTAAATATATCATTTTTTGGCGATTTTTTTAAATAAAAATATTTTCAGTCCTTTAGAATACAAACTAATATTTTTTTGAAACTTGATACAGTGTGTCATTGTGTAGAATAATTAACTTAATGGGGCACTGTCATCCTAACAAGTAGGTTTAATCTCATCAGTAAGTGCCAGTAGCAGTAATGAGAACCTCATTAGTTTACAAGGACACACCCTCGCATGAATGTAAAAGGCAAAGTCACCTGACTAAAGAATATGCAGTAAAGAATAATTTGGTATAAAAAATAAAAATGCAAAGCTGTTATTTATTGTTTTACTTTCTAGAATATTTTGGTTTAGTTATTCAAATACCATATAGAAAAATAATACCACAATTTTAGAATATTTGTGATTTTCAATGTGGTAAAACCTATACTTGTGCACAACCTCGGCATTTCCAACTGATGAGTCTCTTCATATCATCTGAGTAATACATCCAGCTCAACAGTGTAATTCTCCCCCTCTCCCAAAATGACATTAGTATGACTGTGGCACAGAGTCACTGAGTGGATGGGGAATGAAGCGTTTAGAATCAATCAGTTTTTATTGTTGGATACACAGTGACAAACATCTGGTTCTCTCCCTTATCTCTCAGCCTGCCTGAAATCTCTGTCTGTGTCTATAATATCAAGAGATGTCATAGGCCTCCTTCCAATATATTCTCATAAGCACATTTCATTGAGTCTGCATCACAATGTCAAAGGGACTGTGCATTTTATGTCACACAGAGTTTTCCATTGGGTACAATGCCCATTGCCTGAGGTCTCCTCTTTATAGCTAACATTAATTACCGTATATACTCGAGTATAAGCCGACCCGAGTATAAGCCGAGGCACCCATCCTCAACCCCCTCCTCCTCCTCAACCCTCTCCTCAACCTCCCTCCTCATCCTCAACCCCCTCCTCAACCTCCCTCCTCAATCCCCCATCCTCAATCCTCCTCCTCAAGCCCCCATCCTCTCTCCTCAACCCCCCATCCTCAACCCCCCATCCTCAATCCCCCTCCTCAACCCCCATCCTCAACCCCCCATCCTCAACCCCCCATCCTCATCCTCTCTCCTCAACCCCCCATCCTCAACCCCCTCCTCAACCCCCCATCCTAAACCCCCTCCTTAACCTTCCTCCTCAACCCCCATCCTCATCCTCAACCCCCCATCCTCAACCTCCCTCCTCAACCTCAACCCCCCTCCTCAACCTCAACCCCAACCCACCTCCTCAACCTCAACCCCCCTCAACCTCCCCCCTCAATCCCCCTCAACCCCAACCCCCCTTCTCAACCTAAACCCCCCTCAACCCCCCTCCTCCACCTAAACCCCCCTAAATACCTCCCCCTCTCCCCTCCCTTACCTGCTTGTGCTCCGGCCTCCGCTCCTTGACCCGGCGCGCATGTGACGTCACATGCGCTCCGCATCATTAGCATATACTGGGTGCCGGTACCCGGTATATGCTAATGACGCGGCCGCATGTGACGTCACATGCGCGCCGGCGCCGGGTCAAGGAGTGGAGGCCAGAGCACAAGCAGGTAAGTGAGGGGAGAGGGGGAGGTATTTAGGGGCTTTTAGGTGGAGGAGGGTGGCTGAGGGGGGTTTAGGCTGAGGAGGGGGGTTTAGGTTGAGGAGGGAGAAGGGAAAGAGACACGGGGGGTAGAGAAAGACACAGGGGGGGTAGAGAGAGACACGGGGGGGGGGTTAGAGAGACAAGGGGGGAGAGTGACTCGAGTATATTTTTGCCTTAAAAACAGGGATGAAAAACTCGGCTTATACTCGAGTATATACGGTAAGTGGTCACATAGGTGACACCTCAGGTACAGCTCCATGAGCAAAACAATCACATTCCACTATGCAAACGTGTTTTTTATTAATGCTTTACATATTTAAATGCACTTATATATACAAAGCCAATTTCACAGAAATCCCATCATTAGCATATACTGGGTGCCGGTACCCGGTATATGCTAATGACGCGGCCGCATGTGACGTCACATGCGCGCCGGCGCCGGGTCAAGGAGTGGAGGCCAGAGCACAAGCAGGTAAGTGAGGGGAGAGGGGGAGGTATTTAGGGGCTTTTAGGTGGAGGAGGGTGGCTGAGGGGGGTTTAGGCTGAGGAGGGGGGTTTAGGTTGAGGAGGGAGAAGGGAAAGAGACACGGGGGGTAGAGAAAGACACAGGGGGGTAGAGAGAGACACGGGGGGGTTAGAGAGACAAGGGGGGAGAGTGACTCGAGTATATTTTTGCCTTAAAAACAGGGATGAAAAACTCGGCTTATACTCGAGTATATACGGTAAGTGGTCACATAGGTGACACCTCAGGTAAAGCTCCATGAGCAAAACAATCACATTCCACTATGCAAACGTGTTTTTTATTAATGCTTTACATATTTAAATGCACTTATATATACAAAGCCAATTTCACAGAAATCCCACTAAGATAATGGGAAAATTGGGAAATATTGCAGACTAATAACACCATTTAAGAAATGCCACTTGGATTTCATGGCACTGAATAAACACATTTTCCTTGAAAAAAAAATTTTTTTCAAGTATATATTTATGCATATACCAAGTAGGCCTATCCAAAGGGAGCCAAAGTGGTAGCATAAAATAAACTAGGACTGAGCTTTTTTGCTTATATGTAAAGCTAAAATCCCCTTCTGGATCGTTACCTTGTTGTGGTGACAGGTCTTGTGTACCTCAATGAAGCTGTGAGCTATACCATGTAGGGTCACCTAAGATGGACAGGTCATTGCAGAGAGGTCAGAGAAATTGTGGTCCACTTGAGAAGGTTACTTGCAACCCACTCCAGTATCTTTGCCATGAAACCATATGCATAAGCACAAGCAGAAGCACAGACAGAAATGCTGCGTCCATATGGTCACAAAGAGTCAGACACGACCGAAGAACAGAACAACAGCAAAGCTAGAATACTAGAACAAGTTAAAGAGAAGCCATTATGAACAAAAAGTTCATGGAAGGCACTGAACGGATTAGCAGTTTATATATAGGACTTGTCTTTGAGTAGATTTTCTACCAATTATAAGCATCTCACAAGCATATCTGAATTCCTATATTGTATAACATACCACATGTCTACTAAAATGCCTTGACCCCAACACTCTTTGTCTGAAGCACTATTATTTATCTCAGTTTATGTTCTGCTTTAATTTTGAATATATTTTCTTCTTGCATTTCCCTTAAAGTACCACTGTAGTAAAAACATATACTGTATACAATCGTATATGTTATGGGATATGCAATTATGCTGCAGTTGGACCCATTGTCTTTGTTTATGCTCATCTGCATCTATAGACAGAGAAAATCTAGAATGCAAAGTTTAAGCTACTTCACTTGAATCACTTGATCTGCTGATCACTATTAAACTCCAATTAGTGTCCCAACTTTTAGCTATTCTAGCCCTCTCTAGCCCATCTCTGTGCAGTTTTAGTAGTCTTGCAGACCCCCTTTGATGATACTCAAGACACCTAGGTTTACCTAAGCCTAAAATTAACTATGAAACAGTCAGGAGATTACCCAATTATGATAAACGTTCAAAACAGAGGCACGACTTCAGCGCGCCTGAATAATGCGTGCAGACGCATGTACGCGCATGCGTTCCCAACAAAAACACGCTCATGATAAAGCGTGCCCCGACATCTGCGCGCATCGCATCTCAAGCATCCCTCCCACTCAGTGCCTGCATAGGCACAGTGACAGAATATATAGGGAGACAGGGGAGAGCTGTATATACCATGACACATTGATGTCAGGTGAGTATTCTGCACAGCCAGTCACCTCTAGGACTGGTAGGGTATTATTTTGTCATATCTAGTGCTGAATGTGAAGAGGGATGCGAGGTGTCCTAGAGGTGACTGCCTGTGCAGAATACACACCTGACGTCAAGGTGTCAAGGTATATACAGCTCTCCCCCTGTCTCCCTAATTATTCTGTCACTTTGCAAATGCGGGCACTGAGTGGGAGGGATGCGAGAGATGCGATGCGCGCAGCTTTCAGGTCGTGCTTTTTCACGGGTGTGCTTTTGTTTGCACCCGCATGCATCGCCGCGCATTACTCACTTAGATTTCAAAAGCATTACGGGTTTCAATTACGAGTTTTGATCAGACCGGCATTCCAGAAAAAAAACAATATTAATAAATCAGAAAATATGATATTCTAGTCCATGCGAGTTCCATTATATGTATTAACACATTGATTACCGGGATCGATATAACACGGAAATTAAACAGAAATAAAAGTATTTTATATTGCAGATTTGCGAGCTTGCGAATGTTGTGCTATTCATTTTAATACCTAACATCACTTTTTGCCTTTAATTGAAAATACAGTAGTGTGTGTATATTTGAATTGACAACGCTACGGATAGGGCTTTAACCCACTTGCGGGTCCTCTCTAGTACCCGTAGGCTTTTTGGCTCCATTTGTGGATTACGGGGTTTAACGCCAGTGGATTCGTAGCAATTTAATAGTGATTTTCGAATGTAACAGTTACAAACTTGACAGATCAAAGGATTTGGAGCCGCAGAGTTAATATTTCAACATCCCTTAGGGTTCTCACGCCTGTAACTCGCAGATTGTTAGCGGGCTGTTTTACGGGGCCAATTTAATAGCCGCAGGTCATGTGGGCTATGTTACTGGCTACGGTTTTACACTTTGAGGGAATTTAATAGGGCTGTCAGCCTATCAGAATCTTTAAAGCTTTGGATCCATTTTGTGTACATTGTTTTCTGCAGACAATAATGGATAAGCCACACCTCTTATGGGAAAGGATAGGATGGAGAATTGTATGATAAAAGGTAAATCAATAAATAAGTGTATCCTGACACAAATAGAATTATATATGAATAAGCTTCCAACCTAACAGGGACAGTATACAGTGACAGGAGACATTTGAGGCTGGACTGTCTGTTTCTTTAAGGAGCTTGTATAAGTAATTTGAGGAAGAAAGTACACAGGAATGTATTTGTATTTACCTGCTGCACTATATAAAGAGAGAGCTATAAAAAGATTTTAATACTTCTGAATTGTTGACAGGTGGGAGGCTTGAGTTCAACAGAGCAGAATTTTTGAAATCCTCCGCAATTTTAATACATAGCTGTTAATATCTCAACCGAACAAGTGAGCTTGAGATTGGTTTAGTGGCTATGTGGGCTTGCTTCCTACTGTATATCAATAGGAGCTGCGAGCATGCTGCTCAGAACAAGGTCGTTTCCATGGAAACTCTTCAAACAGAGGGCAAAGGAAACTTGTCCAAAGTGGACCTCAACATCCTAAGCCTTAGAAGATGCTGAGGAGACTGGCATTTCAAGGCAGTACAATGCATGGGTGGTATGAGCAGATCGTGTTAAGAACTGAGCTCGCTACACTGTGGGGTTTTAATACAAAGCATTGAAATGTATTATATTCACTGCTCAATTTTTTACAAAGAGAATAATTTCAATAAAACAGAAAAATAATATGTTGTACTGCTGGTTAATCAAAAACCGACACTTTATTCACAAGTTTTAGGTTAAAGGCTAAGCTGAATGTGAACTATTTTGAATGCTGAAAATTGAACATTTGAAGTCTTTCTACTCAATAGCACTAAGTAGTATTTTAATTGATTCTCATTCTAGGTTTTTTTGGGTATATCACCAAAGTAAAATGAATGCCTCCAGCAACCATTAGAGTCATCAATTTATTTTCCAATGAAAAATGAGTTTAATTTCATTTATTTGTTTTAGTCAAGTTCATGGACCAGTGCAGCAAAGCCTGGAGATTGCGATACAGCTCTCACAGAACGCCACGAGACATTAACCCTGTGCGGTTGGGAAAATGTTTTCATTTTCACTGGACTACTTTTATATCTTACACGTATATTCAGAAAGTTATGTTTTGTAAATAAAACAAAGCATTACTGGAAACGTAGAGTCTAGATCAAGTGCTCAAGCCAAAAGGCATTACCCCAGAGGGATTTAAACAATCTCTGACAGATAAAACTGAACCCAAAAGACTTTACCACAGAGAACCTAACCCGGTCTCTGACAGCTGATACTAGTAGAAAGACTGGAGATGTCTCTCTTTTATTGATATATATATATATATATATATATATATATATATATATATATATATATATATATAATTATAGGGTGGAATTTTCACAGGGACTGGAAATTTGTACTGCTGGCTGCTTCATAAAGATACCTTATACTGGTTTATACAATGTATTTTTTTATAATTGCATATTGACTGGATATACAACGGTTAAGAGATGTCACATCTTAGCAGGTCATAATATTATTGGCCACGTATGCCTAGATCAAGGCCAGCTCATCTTATAAATACGAGTTAATGAGTCTTATATGCTTTTTCCTAAGGAAGTCTGGTTTTATATACGAAACATGTTTTATTTTAAGTACATTATTTTGGGGCAATAAATGTTTGTTCATAGTACACCAATGAGGTCCTGTTGCTCTCCTTTTTTTCAATCTTTTTTGGTCATTATTAGAAAGGTAACTATTTTTTTGGGAAATCAATTTTTATTACATGTGTTAACTCAATTTGTTTTCTCCATTATAATACTGCTCTGAAAATAGTGTTAATAATTCTGCTCTATGTAGTTAGCAGCGAATGTTCATGGACTGTTTTCTGGATGCCTGTTTTCTGTTGGGAAGCGAGAGTCTCTGTATTTACTAAGTCAACCTTACTGAATCTATCCTTGTGTAAGCTTTCATGTGAATTGTGGAAAACCTTGCATGGATTTGAATTGCTTGAGCAGTTCTTGGCTAAATAAATGTAATTCAAAATATTCAACTTTAAGTGTAGTGAATACATTCAGATAATGCAATTCCATCTAACAAATTGGAAGGAAAGATAAGTTCAAGCTAAAAAAAATAAATTGAAATTCTCAAATGCCTAATTCTATTCGAGCGAACTGTAATTTCTTTAAAAATGTACACAATTAGATTTTTGCTTCCTTGGAGGCTTTACTGTGGGGTTAGAGATTTTTCATAGAAGCTTATGGAAATTTTGCAAACTCATCTGCTACCATGACTGATCCAAGATGATGTAGACAGCATTAATCAGAATGATACTCACTAGTAATGAACATACCCACTAGTAATCTATGAAGGGAAATAATGGATCCAGAAAGACAGATGTGATTGGAGTCTTTTAGGAGATATTGGCTATATTCACTAAGTTGAGCTCTTTCTAACTAGTGAGAAATAATGTCTTCAGTGTATTTTCACTGAAATGTGAAGATTTCTCTCCAACTTCAAAACCAGGCCCACTAGAATAACAGAGATTATATTGGACTTTCTCACCGATGAGCTGCATCTGTATTGAATATAGTCTCCTAAATGAACTGATGTTCCCCTGTGCCATCCTTTATCTCAATTGCGGTTAGATTCTCACAGCATTAGTAGCTCAAGCGTATGTGTGAAATCACATTGTACATAACAGCTGATCTTACATTACGTTATTTGCAAGATGTCTCCATCCCACGTGCAAATCAATTACTGGATCTTAATTGCTTTGTTTTCCTGAGATGAACTATGAAAGAACATGTGTCTTTACACAAAAGAAAGTCTCACCTGGTAGCAGATTCCATCTAAAGCATTTCCTTCAAGATTCATTGCCCATCTGCCTCTAGACATAAGCCTCTTGCTTACACATTGAAGGGGTGTCTGACAAAGCTTTGTCTCCTTATATGTTCCCCGTTCTTTTGATTCAGTTTTATTTGGTACATATGAGTTGATGGCTCTGAATGCATGAACTGAAAAAAGTATTATTAGATACTTGCCAAAAACAAAGGACCTCATTAAATTCCAAATTGCAACAGTTACAGACCGATTTAATTAAACAAGCCTGCAAGTACATGAAAGCTAAATACGTAAACCTTGTAACCTCACGTAGCATTTCAGGGCATGATCGTGATCAATTAAGCAAGCCCGTAAGTAATGATTAAGAAATAGCTGATATTAAATGAGACCGTCATCATGACATCAGTAAAATATTGCGTGTAAACTTCAATTAGTGTTTAGACGTCCGATATGCGATCGGGCTATTAATCCAGCAATTTAAAAATCAATAAAAATGAATGAAGAAAATGTTATAGTTCATGTGTGTGGTCTGATATGTATTAACTCCTTGATTCCCGAGATTGATATATAAAAGAAACGTAAAAATTATATTTTTTTATTGCAGATTTGCAAGCTTGAGACTGTTGTGCAATTAATTCTAATGTCTTTCATCGCTTTCCCACATATTTTAAAGTCCAGTATTGTGTTTTTTTTGGCTTTAATAGTGTTAAGAACAGGTGTTTAACCCCCTTGCAAGTCCTCTCTAGTACTCATAGAATGTTTTGCTTCATTTGCCATTTACGGTTTTGAATGCAATGGCGGGCTTTGGAGAATTATAGCAAATTAATAGCGAATTGCGATATTAGCAATTGTAACATTTGCGAGCGTGAAAGATCAGAGGCTTAAATGGTTTGGAGTTACGATTTTGACATTCGCAGTTGCTTTTCAGAATGTAGCTCGCAAATAGATTGCGGGTAGCTAGAAGAAGGCAATATAATAGCAGCAACTTTTGCGGGCTACATTACGGGCCTTTTTTGATTTTGACAATTTAATGAGGCCCAAAATGTGTATATTTACCAACCAGTATTACCAGTCTGATCTCAGTAGGTCTGGCAAACTGTAGCCCATTAAAGTCTGCTCACCTAACTTCATAGTATAAAGTGACATCACGTAAAATAACCTTAGTTCAATATTTGCAGCCTTATTAAATTGCGATTCAGTAAATTTAAAAGAGCTCTATTTAAGTACACAACATATTTTTTTTACAGGAGTTTTTAGTTAGTGAACTTCTATCCAAAAGCCAGGTCTTCACTAACTAAAAACTTCTGTAAAAAAATATGCTCTGTGCTTAAATACAGCCCTTTTAAATTTACAGAATCGCAATTTAATAAGGCTGTTGATATGCATGAAATGTAGAGTTTAGTCTTGAAAATGTACTTAAATATTCATGCATCATATCATACTGTCCCTTTAAATAAATGTGATTGACACAAACTCCAACAGTTTATATATGTATCTATGAATGTTTGTCATAATGAATCTCTTGAGAAGGTTCCTGGAGTGTATTTTGAAAATATGTGTTTATATATATATATATATATATATATATACCCTTCTGGAATATTACCTTGTTGTGGTGAAGGGGCTTGTGTACTTCAATGAAGCTGTGAGCTATACCTTGTAGGGCCACTCAAGATGGGCAGGTCATAGCAGAGAGGTAAGAGAAATCGCAATATAGAATGGCAACCCACTCAAGTTACTTGCCCAAGATAACGTTATGGATAAGCACAACCAGAGACATAACAATAGATGTACCGTACTTGATGTGGCCCATAGGGTTACAGAGAGTTGGGCACGATTGAACAACTGAACAGCAACACTATATATATAAATGATGTCTGTGTGCTTTACAGAAAAAAACATAAGATTGATATTGTCCAATTTTAGGAATATGGATAATCTTCACATTATCCAAATAATTATGCCATTATGCAATTATCCTCTTTAAATATACATGTATATACATAAATATACATACACTTGTTCATATTTTGAATCTCTTTTTCCTCCCCCCCCCCAATAGTTTTGTTCTCTTGTCTTCCTGTCTATCTCTCTCGTCCTGTTTTATTCTGCAAATACATATTCTTTTCTTGAAGCTTTATAGACTTGAGGACTTAGCTAAGGTTCACGGGGCAGGAGTGTGACATTCTGCGTACCTGTCAGTCTAACGCAGCATCTGCTGGAGATTTTAATCTAGTCTTGCTTTTCAAAGTCCACAGAATAGCTTCTGTCATCATAATTTGTAAGCCTTTGTTGTCCAAACTTGTCCTTGGCGGAATAACATTCGGCAGTGGGTGACAGCAGAAAATGTTGTAAGGAAACGAACACTTAGGAAGTTTCATAAATTCTGAGAATTCATTATTAACATACATAAAACTTGCAGCTAAAAACGCCACTGGGCGTTTCTCTAATGGGTTTTAATTTTTATTAATACGTGAGAAAAATAAATGCTGGAATTTTCTGTTTGTGTGAATTAAACATTTTGTCCAAAAGGAGGTGGAAAAGCAGAACAAACCAGGGGCTGTTTGAAATTGTGAACCTTTCAGAGCCATGCAAGAATGAATAGTCCCCTGGCTATAAAGATAGGACAAATTCATAAATGATACTTGAAATCCCCAGCTGCTATCTCTAATACACAGTCCTGGATCCTTGAACTGAAAAAGCAACAAAAGCAATGAGAAATGCAAATGGAAGACCAGAAATGTTAATTTAGCAAATACAGTTATCATGTACTTTATTCATATAGTATATATTGCACAATAAGTGTACGTGGAATACTCAATAGGAAAAGAAAATATGTTATATTTAAGGTTAAATGGGGGCAATACAGGTGCTCTCACCATTTTTCAGTGCTTCATGAGTAATTGAGGCTTTGCAATCTATAGATTACTGAACCTCTCACCTGTCGCCCAGTATTTATTATGCATTGGAGCCATACTATATATCAGCCACACAGGTGCGATTCATGGATTACTGGAGCTCTCTCCTCCAGCCCAACACTTCAGGTGCAATGGAGCGGCTACTTGGCACCTACACTCTTTGACCATTATTTGTTGGGTTATTGGTCCCCTTGATTCTTGACCATCAGGTGCAGTGGCGAGGTTATTGGCAAGCTTCCATCTTGCCCATTTATTCAAGTGAAATGGTGGGGTTATTGGAGCTCTCACCATTATTGTCCATTATTTCAGATGCAGGGGGGGCACTTAATGGGAATGGTGAAAGTCGCTTAGCTCTTGATCAGCAAATATAATTTTAATTTTGCACAGGCTCAAGAATCTGTCAATTTGTTTAAAACATTAGACATTTAAATTATGAAGATTAATACACATGACATGTACATTATTTCAATATCTAGACTGATGTGTTGTGACCTTTTATACTGAATCCCTAGACTCTTTATTAGCTCAGTTGTATATAAAGAAACTCATGAGCAAAATAAACACCACATATCATATATTACACTATTTAAATTTAAAACATTGAAATATTTATATCTGGATGTAGACAGCAAGTATTTATTTATTTCCATTTTTTCATGGTCAAATATATATTCTGTGTTAATATTATTTCTCCAGTTTAGGTTCCTTTACCTATTAGGCAGTTTATTGTAGAATTACGCTATGCTGCTTAATGCCCTGGGACAATATGCAAATGAGATGCGTGCACATGCAACGCCACATTACCTCGTTAACAAGAAACACACAGCGTGCAACATACTGACACATAGAGACTTGATACATAGGTGCAAGGTTGTGTGTGAAAAGAAACATTTTGTGCCAATTTTAGCGCCTGCGCTTCTTACATACCATTTATTTTTTTCAGTCTACAAATAGCTATTTTCTTGTTGCAACAAATAACAGATGAACATTTCTTTAAATGGTGCTCATTGCTCATAATGTATTCAGTTCCTAGTGCATTAATTATTATAACTGTGTACAAATATCATCCTTGGCTATTAATCAGAGAGGAAACTGAAGAGACAAGAAAAAACAGTCTTAAACTTATAATGCATGCTTGGCTAGTTTCTTAAAGGTCAACTGGTTTTCATGTAGATCAGAATTGGACATCACAAATTAATGAGTCTGACTAATTGGTTTGTTACAGCAGATTTTTTTCCCTTAATGAATTCAATTTGGGAGCAGAAAGGGGCATAAAGAAGTTGTTTCACAGCTTTTTGGCTTTTATTGATGGGACGCACGTTGTGATCAGTCAGCCAGCCGCTATGAGATCTTTTGTGTCTATTACATACAGTTATTGTCTCTAATGGCTTACAGCTCCTTCATGCACCTTCGTTTTGTTAAAAGTTATTTTTGTGTTAAACTATAGAAAAATACAAGCTCCCTTTAACCTATTCACTTCATGAATGGTCTTCAATGAATTTCATAAGATTGTGTTAAAGAGTAGCAGCCTTATTAAATTGCGATTTGGCCATTTGAACAGGGCTCTATATAAGCACACAGCATATTTTTTTACAGAAGTTTTTAGTTAGTGAATCTCTATCCAAAAGCAAGGTCTTCACTAACGAAAAACTTCCGAAAAAAAAGTATGCTGTGTGGTTATATAGAGCCCTATTCAATTGGCAGAATCACAATTTAATAAGGCTGTAAATCTGGTTAGGAATTGATATAGTCATTTCTATATAATGTAGCCTCTGTTAATGCAGAGTTGGATCCTGTTTATCTGGTTTTAATAAGGGTAAAATGAATATGTGCAAATGTACCCACTATATAATTGTTAAGCTCCTAATATGTCTGCCTGGCTTGCTAGCTGACTGTGGTCCCTATTCAATTGTCAAGATTGCATTTACATAAGCTCATAATGGAGCCCATAAAAGTTACATATATTTAATTGGCTACATTTTGCCACTTGCAATTGATTTGCGAGTTACCAGCTTAAAAGCACTGCAGTTGTCAAAAACGTAACTCTGTCCTATCTCCTCCTTACAACAATTCAACTAGCTTGCAAATGCCTTTAAACCCGTAAATGAATGAAAACAAAATTCTATGAGTACTAGATAGGACTCGCAAGTGGGTTAAACACCTGTCTGTAACACTACAAAGGCAATTAAAAACACAATACTATACTTAAAATACTGGGAAAGCAATGAAAGACATTGGAATTAATTGCACAACAGTCTCAAGCTTGCAAATCTGCAATAATAATTTATTTATTTTACGTTTTATTTCTGTGTTATATCGATCTCGGGAATCACGGAGTTAATACATATTATGGAACCCGCATGGACTAGAACAGTTGATTTATTAATTTTTATTGAGTTCTACATTTCTGGATTGCGAGTATGATTGCAGATCGGACTTCTAAACACTAATTGATTGTAGTTTAAACTCCATGTTTTACTGATGTCATGATGACGTTCTCATTTACCATTGTCTCTGTCTAAATTGTAACTTAATGGCTTGCTTAATTGATTATGATAATGCCCTAAAATGCTACGTACAGGTTCATGGGGCCTCATTCAAATACAATTCCGCCAACTGATTAGGGCTCTATATAAGCACATAGCATATTTTTTTACAGAAGTTTTTAGTTAATGAACATCGATCCAAAAGCGAGGTCTTCACTAACTAAAAACTTCTGTAAAAAAATATGCTATGTGCTTATATACCCTATTCAATTGGCCAAATCGCATTTGAATGAGGCCCATGGTTTGCATGTTGGGGCTTTGAGCATGTACTTGCAGACTTGAGTCAATTAAATATATCTGTAACTGTAACAAATTTCTAACCCGCAGACATACAGGCAGTGTGAAGGTAATGACAGGCTTGTAATTAAATGGGGGCCTGTGTCTTTACACACAATTGTATTAGGGAATAAGAGCATAGTAACATTATTGACTGCCCATTGTGGAATTATACAATCTTGATGATTTGGATTCCTCTTTACCCAATGTCCCAGCGATCTATGTTTAGGAGAGCATCTCATACTTGTGGAGTGCCTGTCTTTCTTGTTCCCAGAATCTTCATTTTTTTCTGTAAAGAGACAAAATGAGTAGGTCAGTTAGTTCATGTGTTAGTTATTGCTTTCAGTATGTCTCCTGGGTGTTCTTATTAGTGTGTTAACAAAGGTAGTAAACCTGTTAACATCTTAGTAACCTAAATGGCTGTACAACCTTGTTTCTAGTGTTTTGTTCCCAGAATTCATTAGGCTACTTCTGACGTCATCACTGGTGTATCCCATAGTTCTTTGTGGCTAGGTAGTTGTTCATGCTTGTCACTGTTATGTTTTTAAATGGACTGACATGCAAGGCGAGAAGGAAATATCTAACATTTAGCCATAGACATGAGCCATAGAGCCACATTATACTTTGGGAACATATTTGGGAGACAGAAATACAAATGAGTCCCAGGCTCCCATAAAATTTAAACCTCTGCTGTTGCATTTGTCTTTTTATGCTTCTTCCATTGAGTGCCTTACCATTACCTGAAGAAATGGTAACATACTTTGTAAAAACACGGGTTATCCATTCCTGGCTATAAAACCAGAAATAATCTCTGAGGTTTTGCAGCAGGTTGGAAAAGAGATGTCTAAGTGGCAAAAAAAATATGTTTTGTGTTATCAAATCCTCTGTTTCTCTGATCCCTGCCTCTGAAGCTTTTAATGAAAGTGACTTTGATGTAAACACACCATGCTCTCTCACTTTCTGTGGAAGTCACACATTTTTACTATGCAGAGGTCAGACTTATTCAAATGACGCATGCACTGCTTTTGTTTCTCTCGTATGAGTTTGCAAGACCAGCAGATCTGGATGTGACTCAGAGTTCCTTATAATGGCAGTTGATTTTACTTGCAGGCTTTTTTCTTAGCAGTTTGGCCCATTGAAGAAATCAGAGTTGCCTTGGAAACCTGTTTATGAGGCACTGTTTGTTAAAATTAAAATACTTTGTGTTTATATACTGTATATATCAAAAATCTAATTCACTACAAGAACTAAATTTCCTTCTATCTACAAAACTGCTTTACAGAATAAAATCCTATTCTTTGGTTCAACAGGTACATGACTAATACATGGGAAAAATGTGACATCTCTATTGACAAAGGATGTATGTAGTCAGCAACAGGAATGACAGGCCCTTTATGCTTCTTCCTATAACTCCTATATAGTTACATAATTACATAGTAATGAGGTTGAAAAAAGACTTTTAGTCCATCAAGTTCAACTGTTTAAAAACATCCCCTGATCTGTAATATGCAGGTTAATTGTTAATTGTTCCAGAGAAAGACAAACAGAAAAAAAACCAAGTGAAACTTTGCCAATTTTCTCAAAAGGGAAAAAAAATAATGAATTCCTTTCTGACCCCAGGTGCTGGACTCCTCCCTGGATCAATGCCCCCTGTCTAAGGGCCTCATTCAATTGCAATTTGGCCAATTGAATAGGGCTCTAAATAAGCACATAACATATTTTTTTTAAAGAAGTTTTTAGTTAGTGAATACCTTGCTTTTGGATAGATGCTTACTAACTAAAAACTTCTTTAAAAAATATATGCTATGTGCTTATTTAGAGCCTTATTCAATTGGCCAAATCGCAATTGAATGAGGGCCTAATTGTCCAGGATAACCCTGAATGCCATTTTCATTTAAAAATACATCCAATCTCTTTTCAACGTTATCTATAGACCTCACAACCTCATTTGATTGAGAAATAAACACCCTTACTGTGAAGAACCTTTTTCTTTTTTTAAGGTAGTATCTTATTACTTCTAACTTAAAAGGATGTCCTCTTGTCACTTGAAAACCTGGCACAAAAAGTTCACTTGACAATGCCTTATATTAACTCTGGATGTATTTATATAGGGTAATCATATCCCCTCTTAGACACATTTAATTTCTTTAGTCTTTCTTCATAACTTCCATTCCCCTTATTCATTTTGTAGCCATTCTCTGTATTTTTTCCAGCTGTATTTTTACCTTTTTATGAAGTGGTGCTCAACATTGTACTCCATATCCCAAGTGAGGGCGTACTAGAGATTTGTATAGCGTCAGAATTATATTTGCTTCCCTTGTTTCTATATCTTTCTTATTACATGCTAATGTTTTACTTGCCTTTGCAGCTGCTGCTTGGCATTGCACATTGTTATATAGGTGATTGTCCACAAGCACCCCCAAATCCATGTACAGTATCTCACAAAAGCCAACGGTTTAGACATTAATGGCTGTGTGTTGAGTTATTTTGAGGGGACAGCAAATTTACACTGTTATACGGGCTGTACACTTACTACTTTACATTGTAGCAGAGTGTCATTTCTTCAGTGTTGTCACATGAAAAGATATAATAATATAATAAAATATGTACAAAAATGTCAGGTGTTTACTCACTTTTGTGAGATACTGTATATCTCTGATACCCCTAGAAGTAAGATTGTAAACTGCATGCTTATTTTTCCTTCAATTTGCATACATTTATATTTATTTATTTTTGTCACTCATGTTGTTCAGCATATCCAGTATCCTACCCCATCTTTCTTAGCTTGTGCTTGCAACCGTATCTGCAATGTTGGGGTGGAGCCATCCACAAAGCTAGGCCGACGCCACAACATGACAGGGAAGACTCTTTACTGTCATCGGCTAGTGTGATCCATCCCTCAAACAGGAAATAAGTACTTTATTGATGTAAATAGAAAAGTTAGACCTTTTTATTATATTTATGTACTATAAAATAATATGGTAGCTCCATAAAAGGAAAATTCTATCTATCTATCTATCTATTATATACACATACCCATATACGTTATTAGCAACCATTTTTGCTGGATGCTAAATTTTAATGCTGGCTTCTAGATTTGGGTCACATTTGTCAAGCATTGTATTGAACAAATAATGTGTAAAATATAATTATATACAGCAGAGAAAATAATTCCATTTATAGAAACTACTTACACTTTTCATATGTCACATAAACAAATATTTAAAATAAATAACCAAAACTGTATATATGTAATTAATTACTGATTAATTATAATTCACAGTAAAAAAAATGATTCTAGAATGCAGTGGTCCTTTAATGAAGTGCCTCGACTGATGCACGTACATTAGATGGAAGGTTATGGTGCACTTAAAAATAATTTTGTCCATTGACCCGTTGTATGATATTTATTCATATGCATGACAAAAAAATGTCAATGATTATTATTTTTCATCTGTCCTTGACTAATAAGTCTTGTTATTTAACTTGACCAAAGTCTGAGAAGTCCAGTTTCTGGTCAATAATTCCAAATGTGTAATAATTCAGTTTGCCATTTATTTGGCCAAATCTGCGGCTGAAGGCCCACTTAACAGGGAAGTAAATCATTTTGAAAATATATCAATATCGTTGTTTGATGTGGACTGGAGGGTCACTTACATGATACACTTTATACCTTTCCCCTGGTCTCGCACTCAGTTGCCCATAGTATCACTGCACCATGTGTGATTGACAGATTCCTACTCCTGAGCTTATCTCGCCTTTGCGTTCGTGTCCACAGACACTGTGTCTGTGACTGGCTGCTGATGGCAGAACGATAGCAGTGCCGTCTACAGCAATCTGAAAGATATGTGATCCCTTTATGGGTCTGTAGGGCTTCCATTTTCAATGTGTTTTGTGTGTCACAGCTTAAAGACTAATTTATTGCCTAAATACTCTTCATACAAATCTAAATAGCAGCCTTGGTCAGACCTAAAGATGTCAACAGGAATAGGACACAGAGGGCCATATTCTATTAGCTACTTGCAAATGCCTTGAACTCATAAATTTGGCTTTGGGTGTTTTTTTAAAATAAATGTTTATATACATTCTATTGACTTAAGAATTAATTAGTGCCAATAAGTAATATTTGTCAAATATGTAGGAATATTAAGAATGATTTTAAGTGTGTATAAATTTACAAATTGGGCAATAGAATAGGGCCCAGATATCCTAGTCGTTTGCCTGTCATAAATGACGGGATAATATATATATTTTTTCCCCCACCACCCTTCCCCTGTATCTCTTCCCCCCCTCTCCCTCCCCTGTGTCTCTCCCCCCTCCCTCCCCAGTGTCTCTTCCCCCTCACCCTCCCCTGTGTCTCTCCCCCCCGTGTCTCTCCCCCCTCCCTCCCCAGTGTCTCTTCCCCCTCACCCTCGTCTTTTCCCACCCTCTCCCTCTCCTGTGTCTCTTTACCCCTCCCTCCCCTGTGTCTCTACCCCCCACTCTTTCCCGTGTATCTGTTTCCCCCTCCTCCCTCCTTCCCCCTCCTCAAACCGCGCATGAGTTTTTGATAGGACTGTGCATGCGCACCCGAATACGTAGTGTTCTAGATAGTTTCCGAAGTGTGCATGCTAGTGATTATATATATATGTCCTATATATATATTAAATAAATAGTACATTTGTGCTCACATTTGAATGTCTAAAGCCAGTTTAAAAACTTGTTTTCCAAAGACTTTATGCCCAAAATTACAAGAAATACAGTTATTACACTGCACTCTGGGAACCCTGGCAGAGACATGCAAATGTGCCCACAAAGGCTTCGCACTTGCAATCCATAACCATTTCAAACATGGCTTCCCTTAAGCATATGCCTGCTGTTTCAGATTATTCATACATATATATATATATATATATATATATATATATATATATATATATATATATATATATATATAGTAAATAACTAGTACATTTGTGTTCACATTTTAACATGGCTTTCCCAAGCATATTTCTGCTGTATTACACAGCTTTAAGCGAAGCCCAGGATGGATTATGTGCAAGCAAGGGAACCTACCCACAGACAGCTGCTTTGAGGTTACTGCCTCTCATCAGTGTGGGGCTGGTTCCTAGCTTGTGTAGTACATTCATATTCACATTTGAACGTCTAAAATAAGTTAAATAACTTATTTCCTGCTCAGAATTCTGGGAAATACAGTTATTCCAAAGCATTCTCGGAGTCTGGGTAGGGACATGCACACTTCACTCTTGCAATCCAATACCATTTTAAACATGTGTATATATATATATATGTTCTTTAATTTTCATTTCCATAGCCTTTTAATATTAATCTACGCACACCAAATATATGCACAGTGTTAAAATAATGGCATTTAATGTCTAAATAATGTTCTCTTAGTCTGTGGTGGTTTAAGGGGATTGTGATAAGTTTATATGGTGGCAAATATATGTTCAGTTTAATGATCCTCCGGAGCTGTCTATGGCTGAGCCTGTGTGTCCCAGAAGCGGTCTGTACAGAGAATTAATGAAGGAGGAAGCTCTAACATACAGTACAGCCTTGAATATTCCATGACTTCATGGACTGTTAAATCTTTATTAGGTTTTCCTAAGCCTGCGATAAAAGGCATTTTATCTTTTTTAAGGTTTGCATTAAAATGTCATTGAGATTTATAGAAACATTGATCTTCATTTGGCTAATCTGAATAGAGGAATAGAAATATCTGTTGCACACATTGGTGCATTCAGCCTTCTCACACCTCGTGCATTTGTTATTTTTCTAATCTGGTGTAAGAAAGCAGAGTAATGGGCAAGGGAGAGCTTCAATAAGTCATCTACGAACAGCATTACACTGAATCAAAATGCATGCTCTGTAATAATACAAGTTTCACTATATACCACTACTTATTTCTGTAAAATAGATTATACAATATAAAATATTATTAATTCTGAATTCCATGTAATTCCCAATGCATCACAGTTGTTTTTGGTTAGTAAAGGAAAACGTGAAACCACAGTTTTACCATTTTATTTGCAAAAAGAAAAACATTTTCTACATTCATTTTGATTTGATACTAATTCAAAAGTGGTACACAATTAGAAAGCAGAGTACTCGGTCAACCATTGGTTCAACTGTCATTTTGAAATCTGAGTGATATTAAAGAGCTATTATTTACATTATATTATTTTGAAGAACTAGAATTAATAATGGACACATGGTATTAGAAAGTGAAATAAATTAATAAAGCATTTTATTATCTACTATATGCAATTATCATTATCTAGAATTGTTTTATGTGCTTGTGTGAACTACATTTACCATACAAATAAGTCTGTGAACTGAGATTTTGATTAGTCCTGTGTGTTTGTGTCGTTCAGACCTGTCCAACTGTTTGTGGACTGAAACACTCCATGCTGATCCACTTGCTATTCATGGCAGAAATAGTGGAGTTGGTTTTCAGTTGACCAGCAGTGGCGAAGCTAGTGCAAAGGGGGCCCCGGTGCAAAACCCCCCCCCCCCCCCCCCCACCAAAACGTACGCATTTACATATACATCTATATATATTATAGTACTATAAATACTTTCTTACCTGCCCGGTGCTGCACTCCACTTCCTGGGATGAGGAGGGTCGACTGCAGGTCAGAGGGCCGAGGGAAGCCACAGAGGAGCTAGGCGGCCGCAGGGGCCAGCAAGGACCGAGGGGACCACAAGGGGCCAAGGGAGACCACAGGGGGCTGTTGGATGCCGCAGAGGTCCGTGGGACCATAAGGGGCCGTGGGGCCTATGGGGGGGCCACATTGAGCCATAACGGGCTGCAGGGGATACACAGGAGGTCTACGGGGTCCATAAGGCTCCTTTGGAGGGCCCTGGGGCATGTGGGGGGGCTACAGTGAGCCTTATGGGACTGCAGGGGACGCATTGGAGGTCCACGGGGGCCATAAGTGGCCGTGGGGGTCACTGGGCCAGCAGGGGACCCTTGGAGCCTCTGATGGGCCAAAGTGGGCCATAAGGGGCCACCGGGGCCCCATGGTAGTTCTGCAGGGGCCTCAGGGACCTGTGGGGGCCACAGGGGACTCGTGGGGGCCACTTCCGATCTGTGGGGATCACCGGGTAATCTGCCGGCCACATCAGGTCCATGGGGGCCCCAGGGGACCTGCAGGGCCCACATCAGAACCACGGGGCCACAGGGAGCTGTGGGGGCTGCAGTGTTCTGCAATGGGCCACAGTAGGCTGAGGGATCCTGAGAGGTCCGTGGGGCCATAAGGGGCAGTCGGGGCCACAGGGCCTGTGGGGGCCACAATGAGCCATAAGGAGCTACAGGGGACCAGTGGGGGCCAGTTTGGACCTGCGGGGACCACAGGGGACCCGCGGGGGTCACAACAGATCCATATGGCCCAGGGGACCTGCGGGGCCCACATCGGAACCACAGGGCCACAGGTGACCTGCGGGGGCACAGGGGACCTGCGGAGTCACAGGAGTGCTGTATTGGCCACGGGGCCACAGGGGTCTGTGGGGGCCCCTCACAGGTCAGGGGCCTCAGTGCCTTGCACCGTCTTCTCCGGCAGTAGCTCCGCCTCTGCCGACCAGGCCTAACCCAGCTTGGCTTCAGGGTGGTGTGACCACTTGGTTCCCTGACTAGAATCAAACCCAGGCCCCAGTGGTGAAAGCACCGAATCCCAACCCCTGGACCACCAGGAAACCCGTGATTAGTTCTACATGTCAACTAAACCAGATTGAAGTTTCAGTACATTGAAGATCTTCTCCCACCTGTAGAAGAAGATCTACAGAAATAAAAAATGGAGGATCCCACTACAGCATAGATGTATATTAAATCAAAAACGGTATCATTTTTACTGAAGCAAAACACCCGCTGAACAAAGTGGAAGGATTAAATACAGCATAAAAATATTTTATTTACAGTATTTGAGTGAGAGAAGTTCATAGATTTAAGTGACTTACCTTCATTTACCAGCAGAACAGATTAATGCAATAGGGTAACCATGCTCAGTATTAATTAACAGTATAAGGCTCTGCTGTATTCTATACATTTTAAACAGAAACATAAAAAATTGTTAGACTTATCCTTTGCAAGACACTGCAGAAAAGTATCTAGTGCATTTCTTGTAAGTGCTAAACGTAATGCAATTTTCTTCATAGGTCTACACGATAAAGCACAAAAGATTACTTTAGAAACCCATTTAGTGCTGAATAACAAATTGCTCTCTTGTTGAATAATCTCATGTGCAGCAGTAAAGATCATTACATTAGAACTGCAAAAAGCCCATCTGTAAGTAAATAATATTTACACTGAATGGCACAAGTCTTAGGTGAGTGTAGCACACGGTAATAGAGATCGGAGGCAATTAATGTCTATTATGATTTCTTTCTGAGAGCTGCACACAAGGAGCTTTGCTGTAGTCATTAAAGGAATGAAATCACCAGGGTTAGTCAGGAGCTGGAATGTTAAAACGATGTTATAATAAAAAGTTACTATATTAATTAAAGTTGCGATAGAGTTGTGATGTATAAATTCCATTAGCATACCCTCATTCTCACAGCATAGCACCCCCCAGACTGTTTTTCTGACCCATTTTAGACCTTTAAGTATATTATTTTGCTTATAACTTATTCAATATTATTCCATAGTAATTAATTAGCATGATCCTCATAAACAAGACACAGTTGACTATTTTCACTTATCTTTGCTATGAATTTTGCATCTTTTCATCGCAATCCTCTCTTTATTCATTAGATTGTCTTATTAAAATGAGTACTTTCTCTAATTATCCACCTACTGGCAAATTAGCATGTGGTGAGAACAGTGGTGAAGGGTAATTGCAAATAGGCATGGAACAGTACTTTTCATTAAATATATGTGTATTTGACTCATACAATATATGTGTTTATGAACTAATTTAATTGAACTTTAATTATAGATGATTTGTATACATTTTGATGACTTGTTTTATACTTTTGTAGTGAATTTTTAGTTCTATGGGAAAAAAATAGGTTTGTGGAGATTTCCTGGAAATAAAATGCTTAGTGATACCTGGTGTGGCTTGTGGGTAATGTGATAGTTACAACATATCTCCAACACTGCAACGGGGAATGCAGCTTAGTGAATACTGAAAAGACTGCAACCATGGGCATAGGAGCCATAAAAATCTGAGGCCGATAATTCAACTCTACTCCAGGAGAGGAATCAAGAGCAGATCTACCGCGAGTCCACTATATATTGATGTATATGTGTATATAGTATGTGTATATATGTTTCCTTTACTATGTTGTGTTAATTCCCCATATGTGTATTTACATGATGTCAGATGCTGTCTCCACTCTATCTGCACCTGTGGTTTTTATTCAAACTGAGGGTCCCATCTCATGTAGTATTGCTTCAGATTTGATAAAGAGAGTTTAAGCCTCTCGAAAGCTCGTCATTATAAATAAGACGTTTGTCCAATACAAAAGGTATTAAACTATATTGCAATACTCATTATTAATCTATATATATATATGGACTAATAATTACTAAATTACTATTGTGTGGAAGAGCTGCAATCTGTTTTGATGTTGCTGCAGCGTTAGTGGTGTGGAGCTGCTGTGTAAGCGGTAATGTGTGCAGTGTAATAGTGCGCGTGCGCGAGACCAAACCGTTAGCGTAGTTGTGTACTTCCGCATTATCGTAAAATGGTGGGTAATGTGTGGTATGCGTCTTAGAGGAATATCCGTAGGTCTTTTGTGGTGTTTTGCGAGTTTCTTGTGGTGTTTTGCGTGTTTAGAGTGCTGTAGCCTCGTTTTCGTTTTGTTTGGCGGCCATTTTTTCTCTCGCTTAGAGAATTTTTTAGTGTCTAAACTCTATTATTTTGAGTTAAATGAAGGTGTAAGTTGCTTTTTTGAGGTCCTGGATGCTTCCTCTTGCTGTAGGTAAGCTTTTTATGTATGTGCTGTGTGTATTTTTTGTGTTTTAATTTTTTTCATGGTAGCGATTTGCTGCCGATTTTTGCGAGGTCGTAATGAATGTTAACGTGTCTCGTATGTTGTTTGCGTTGCGAGGTAAACTTTTCGAGGGTCGCAGTTGGTGTGTCGTGTTGTTTGCGTTACAACGTAAAGTTTGCGAGGGTTGCAATTGCTGGCAAGGAGCGCCTTTGGCGCTCCATGCCAGCAACTGAGGCCCTCACCCGCGGCCATCGCTTGCAGCCTAAATCCAGCATGCCTCAACTGCTCGCCTCGCTTCGCAAAGCCCTCAGAAGCGCCTTTGGCGCTCATTTCAGCCTAAGTCCCACATGCTTCAAAGCCTCAACTGCTCGCCGCACTTTGCGAGGCTCGCGGGCAATGAGTTCCTTCGTCGCTCATTGCCTAAGTCCTCCGAGCTCGGAAGACCTCAATGCCTCAACGGCTTGCCGCGGAAGCGTGAAGACAAATCACAGTTCGACAGTTATAATATGTGACATATATGATATGATAAATTATGGGTTAATGCTTTCAAGGATAAGACATACTGCCCCATAGCCCTCTAGTGGTTGAATTTCGTAATGCATGATTAAGTTTAATTTTGCTATTTTTGTGCTCTCTATTCATTTAATCAGTTTCTACACCCCTGGCTGCAACTCTGCAAAAACAGAGCAGCAGATTCACAATAGTTATGTAGTTTACTGAATCTAGCTCAAGGAAACAGAATTTATGTTACAGACAGAGCTAATACATAGCAGTAAAGTTCTAGCAACATTGTTCACTGATGAGGTAAGATTTTGTTTGGTATTCTGTGAAGCCAATAGATTAGTGAATTTAGGCTACACACGATAACATACTGTAGAAGTCTTGTAAGAAAATAGTACATTGGGACTGTGATGGAAAGCTATAATGTTCTCTTTTTCCTATTTAAAAAAACAATGCATTTACGCCAATGCTCAGCCACTGTGATTGTTTGTAAAATCTCCTTATTGTCTATGTTTTGCTTTATGAATACAATTAAATCCTAAGGAGTCTTTATAAAAATGTATTACTTTACACTGTGCTTTCTGTAGCCTCCATTTCTAAACTAGGGATATTTTGTTATGATCATAGAGTAAAGGGGGTAGGGTTATGGACACATTTATAATTATCATTTAGTCAGATTCAGGCATTTTGTGAAAGACGTACAGAGTATTCCTGCAGCAATGCTGGACACACATGCAAATTGTCTGAGACTCAACAACTACTATTTAAACACTTGGCATCTCATCACTGAGAGTCTGGCTCCTGCTTTTGTACTGCGGGAAATGGTCCTGATACCAAAAGAGCAGAACTAAGTAATTGTGGGCCAAAAAGTGATGAAACGTTTATACTATATCAGTCACAGTAAAGAATAGATGTCTGGTATAAGCACTTTTTACTGTTTGCCAAGCAGGCCCAAAATCTTGGACTCTTACACACACAACAAGTATGCTTCTTTGGAACATTTGTAGGAGGATAATGTTTTTTTTTCTTTTATAGACTGTATCCTGTAGTTTTCTTTCTATTTTAAAACGACAATGAATTGTCTGTAATTTCAGGTTTTTGACTGTCCATGATGATGGGGTCATTTGCGTCAGTTAGCCAAATAAAATTTCACCATGAGTGGGCGAAACTCTAACAGAACAAGCCACAGCCATAGACTAGATGGCATTGTTACTCCAGGGTGAATGGTCATATGGTTTTAGACTGAAAACTGGTATCATTAGCAATGTTTGCCACTAATCACCAATAAGAACAGATAACAGTCTGTCTCATAAAGCCATATTCATAACTGAAAAGTGCAAAATGTAATAATATTCACACCTTGATATTACCTTTAGTTTTACATGATACAGTAATTGTCCATTTAAGATTATTGAATTATGTTGCTCTTCCATTCATTCACCATTTTTTCTCTAGTGCAGATCTTACCCAGGGAGCTCCTAAAATATGTTTGGTTCTAACTAACCTATCTAGCTCATAACTTTGTCAACCCATGAGTTAACGGGATTGTTAAATGTTGTAACTAGGTTAATTATTTTAATCCCCAGTGTAATTGTGATATAACATTTATACTTTAGTTACTTCTGAGAAGGCCACAGAGATAGAAATCCTTACTTTGCTAAAATTATTTGTATATTTTTAATAAACTATTGAGCATGATTTAAGTAACCAACTTTCTGTTTTTGGGGAAAAAATCTGGCTATTTAAAAGACCACTCTAGTAGTCATACAGTACTATTTTATTTAGTTATTTAATAACTGATTAGCAATGAAGTCAGTATTTGATTAAAAAGACCAGTGTAGCTGGTCCTAAGCAGATTAGCTCCCACCACCTAGACACCTGGGGCCTCATTCAATTGCAATTTGGCCAATTGAATAGGGCTCTATATAAGCACATAGCATATTTTTTTTACAGACGTTTTTAGTTAGTGAATTTCTATCCAAAAGCAAGGTCTTCACTAACTAAAAACGTCTGTAAAAAAAATATGCTATGTGCTTATACAGAGCCCTATTCAATTGGCCAAATCGCAATTGAATGAGGCCCCTGATATGGAGTGGCATAAAGCAAATCTTCCTCAGCTGCTACAATTTAAATTTTTTCTTCCAATATAGATTTTTATTAGCAATCAATTATAAAATAAATAAAATAATTACAAATGAAACCATATTGTAGGATTACTACATCTGTAATGGACCCTAGTCAAATAAAAAAACAGTTTTGAGATGTCTCAATGAAAAGACACATGGGCCCCTATTAAATAGTCTAAAATTGTAATTACTGTAGCCCGTAATGTAGCCCGCAAAAGTTACTGCTATTAAATTGGCTTCTTTTAGCTACCCGCAATCGATCTGCGAGTTACAGGCTGAAAATCACTACAGTTGTCAAAATTGTAATTTCCAACCCAGCTAAGCCTTTGATCTGTTAAGCCCGCAATCACTAAATTTGCAAATCGCTATTAAATTGCTACAATTCTTCAAGCACGCAATTATTTTCACACCCGTAAATGGCAAGTGTTGCCAATAATCCCATGAGTACTAGATAGGACTCACAAAGGGGCTTAATACCTGTTTGTAGCACTGTAAAAGCAAATACAAAATCAATACTGCACTTTAAAAGATGGGGAAAGCAACATTAGAATTAATTGCACAACAGCCTCAAGCTTGCAAATCTGCAATAAAAAATATTTTTTTATGTGTAATTTCTGTGTTATATTGATCACAGCAATCAGTGGGTTAATACATATCATTGAACTCGCATGGGCTAGAATAGTAGATTTATTTAATTCTTTTAGATTGCAACATTTCTGGATTGCCAGTCCGATCGCAAATCGGACTTCTAAACACTAATTGATTGTGATTTAACCTTCATGTTTTTCTGACATCATGATGACGGTCTCATTTACTATTGGCTGTTTCTAAATGGGTAATTATGGGCTTGCTTAATTGATCATGATCATTCCCTGAAATGCCACTTACAGTTACATGGATTTGGCTTTCATCCAGGTAGCTGTAGGTTTGATCAATCAAATCTCTCTGTAACTGCTGCAAATTTCAAGCCCACAGACTTACGGCTGTATGAAGGCAACTGCGGGCATGGAGCCTCATACAATTGACCTTTCTGCCTATCCGATAAACGTAAGTGAGGTTGCAAGTTATTTTGCTATTTCATTGGTATCTTTTTGTGGGCTACAAACGGCTTACGAGTTATGGCCTTGAAAAAATGTTGATGGTTAAACTCGTAACTTCCCAAAGCCTTCAATCTTTGAAGGCCGCAAGACATCCGATCGAGAAAATCACAGTAAGCTATTCAATTGCAAAAATCACTTAACACTGCAGCCGCAATCAAGCTTGCAAACGCCAATTGGCAGCCCAAAGCTTACGGGTTCCAAATAGGACCCGCAAAGGGTTTACAGACTAGTTTGTAACACTGCAAATGACAATATAAAGACACCAATGCACTTTAAAATATGGGGAAAGCAATGGAAGGCATTACAAGTACATGCACAACAACTCCCAACTATTAAATATAGCATTACATGTTATTTTCCTCATAGGTTGTAATGGTCATGCATATGCCAATATTAAAAGCCATGCTGCAACATACTGAAAGCTATTAAAGATACACTACCTCATTAAATTGCAACACAAATACAAATGGCTGACATATAAACCCTTTCACACTCACAGAGGCTATAATGTGGACCCTAAAAATACAAAGATCATCTCTTATACATTTCACTCATCACATCTACACTGGGACAACAAATTGTGGCCAAATTACAGCGCCACATGGCATATATCAAGTACCAGAGGAACATTTCACATATGGTTGTTCAGTCCCTCAGTTGTTTCTGACTCCCTGTGACCCTATGGACTGCAGCACACCCACTAATGTATCTGTCTGTGCGTATCCACAAGGTTTGCATGCCAAAGATACTGGAGTGGGTTGCCAGTTCCTTCTCTAGTGGACTGTGATTTATCTGACCTCTCTGCTATAACCTGCCCACCTAGATCGACCCTCCACAGCTTCATTGCAATACATAAGCCCCTTCACCACCACCAGTTAGCAATCCACAAGGGGACCAGGGTAACATACACCACGCTAATCTACTCTAACCCATCAGGCAGGGCTGCAAAAACACATGGCGATGTGCAGAGGCACGTGGAGCAACAACCACTTCACCTCCATCAGGGATAATCTCTGCTACGCCCATTCTGGCAAGTCCCACGCCATTGCTGGTGACCATGTGCCAAGATGTATACCCATTATCACTTGGTGATATCCCATTAAGTGTTTTAATGTGTATTAACCCTTTATTATTATTATTATCTATGATCTATATTATGATATGATATCTAATGATAATATTACTATTTTAATTATTATTGTTATGTCATGTATTAATCTATTGCATAGGAACTCTGGCTCATTAGTTTACAGATATAGGAATGTGACACAAATGGGATTTATGTGGCTGTCCGAAAAGCACAACCATTGACAACACACGGTGTGAACGGTATAACAAAGCTTTATTTCTTACACAGAGCACAATTAGGAATGGACAAGACTGTGCATTAACATCATGGGTGTGGTGTGCGTGGATACCTGAAGGGCAAGAGGTTGTGCTTGTGAACAAGGGCATACCCAAAGGGGGTAATGTCATAGTCTAGAATAAGCATGATGCATAGTACCTACAAGGGTCACATGTGGTCACTGCAACTGGAATCTGGTGAGAAAAAGGATCATCCAGAAATCACTCCATGTAATTGGAGAAACCAGTCATGTTCATAGCACTTACAACTTGTCTATATATACATATAACAGATGGACATAAACATGGATAATGTCATACAGATCTAATCCACACACAGTGTGTTGTCAGATATTAAGGAATAATCAGAAATTGATTAGCAGAATATGTGACACAGAAAGAGGAGGTTGAGGAACATACCTTCATGGTCGTGAGATTGTGCTATTAACACCTACAGAGACAAGAACAAGATATCAATCAGAACACTATTTGAATTGACTTCAACATCTCATCTCAACGGCAAGCCACATTGAACATCACTTGCAGAAATATTCAACATAACCATACGTGCACACACTCTGTAGCCAGCCATGAGTATGTCAATATTATTAAAAAATTATATTCATTGTGGAGTGTGGATGAGGAGGACTTAGGGCAGTGGTTCTCAATCCTCTCCTCAAGATCCATCAGACAGGCAACGATTTATGAAAAAAAAAAAAAATGAGGCAAATAAATTGAGCCTTAAATTGCTTTATATGTGTACTCACACAGTGTTTCACCCAATTCATGGTCTTTGTGGTGGGTCCGGGGGCATAGGTTTCACAACCACTGACCTGGGGAACGTTCACACCTACTTCCTCTTTCTGAGTACTGGGCCCACACCTTCTGGAACCCTGTGCTTCCTCCCTCTACCACAGCCAGGAGGTGTTGGATTGAGAGGTGCATCCAACTGTGGTGGCTGTGTAGCAGCTGTTGTTGGCGGTAAGGGGTGAGATGAGGAGGCTGTAGGCTCTGGCTGCTGTGGTGTTGGTGGAGCCTGTGGAACAGTTTTGTCTTCAGACAATGTTGGACTCTGGATGTGCTGTGGTGAGGTGTTGGATGTTATGATGGTGTACCCCGTAGGGATAGGGATGGTGTTGCCAGTATGGATTCAGTTGCCAATGGAAATGGTGCTGTTGCCAATAGAGATGGTGGTGTTGGACTGGTCTGTTGTGGCAACAATGGCTGTGACATCAACAGCTGCAACAAGAGCTGGGGCAACAATGGCTGCGGCATGAGCTGGGGCAACAATGGCTGTGACATCTGCTGGGACAACAATGACTGCGACAACAATGGCTGCGACATCTGCTGGGGCAACAATGGCTGCAACATCTGCTGGACCAACTGCTGGGAAAAATACTGCTGTGACCCGGTCATGAGTGGGAGGGGATTGGGGTCCGGCACATGTGTTGCTTGAATGTTACCAGGTGGCAGTCGTGGGCCTGTTGAGAATGGTCCCCATTAGCTCAACATCCCTGCAGATGGTTGGTGACTCATAGTACTTCCAGTAATTTTAAAGGGCTGGGAACGTGCCTGTGTGAGGGCCCGGGGGGTGATTCCCACAATGGTCCTGTTCCTGATGGTCCAGCCTCTTGTGATGGGCTCTGGTGATAGTGGTGCCTCTGGTGGAACCACCGCCTGTGTCTCTGTGGATGGGGTTCTCCTCCTGGGTACTGAAATAAGAGGACAATAGTATTTGAGTATTGAACAATTGTTTGCTGTGTGTTTCCATATCCCTGACATCATGGTCACTTGTAGTTGGCTGTGGTGATTGTTTTCTGCAGATACACATTGAGCTGTATCATGATCATTGTGGATCATGGCTTATATATATATATATATATATATATATATATATATATATATATATATATATAGCTGGTGCGGTGTGCCATCTGCAGTTCATTAGGCCCATGCTCATCTGAAATGCAGAGTGTGAGACTGACCAATTTGTAACCAACGCTCAACAGTGGGTGTTAACATGCTTATGAGACATGGTCCAGGTTAGGCTAGTACATGACATGCACATGCAGTCCCTCAGAGTCTGTATCCACAAATGCTGCAGTGTGCACACCTATACATGTACTTTTTATTGTGGTGTAAAATCATTGTGGATCTACAGCTGTACCTCATTTAACTCTGTGGATAGCTTCCAAACAGTTGGAGTGTTAAGCAACACAGCCTTAAATGGTGCAGTGTAACATGGTGAAGACAGGGATAGGGGAACTCATTGCAGAAAATATACAATTTAAATTGATATTTATACTGTTTTGTTTTATATTAACTTTGAACAAACATAACACATAACACTAACTGCATTGGCAACTTCTATTCAGAATCTGTTTTAACTACACATATTGGATAGACATTTCATTGATAACAATTATGATAATAATATAATGATATTATTATATATTTACGTGGTAATTAATGCCTCATATATCCGTACTCAGAACCAGAAATCTTACAGTGGTATTGTATGTCACTTATCTATGTGTGTGGGGTTCATGTGTGTGCATATGAGGGTGTGATGGTGCATATGATACTCACATTGCAGGGTTTCCTGATGCCAATGTCCAACTGTCCTGAAAGGTCCACTACTGCTGCTGGCTCCGAAGACTCCTTGATAGTTCGCTCCCAGCCACAGTATGTGATGGTGAGTGGTGGGCCGCCACCAGTCCCACGGCTGCTCTGGCCTCCTCTGCCATCTTCTTCTTCACCTTGCATCCAGTCATCATATCGCTGTTTAACTGACCGAACATCCCTGTTTGCAACCCCTAATGAAGCCACAGCTGCAGTCACCTCATTCCAGGCACGTGTCTTATTGCCAGGTCTCACACCCCTACCACCATCAATGATGCTATGGCGGGCTTGGACTTCTCTGAGAAGGATTTCTGTCTCATCTTTGCTATAATAGTGGGCCCTCTGCTTTGGCACAACCTCTTGCCCTGCCAATTGTGCCTGGGGTTCCTAGCCTCCCTGTTCTCTCCCTGGGGCCTGCCCCTCATTCCCACTGCGTCCCCTTCTGGGATCATGCCACTGACCCTCTGCTTCTACACCTTGTATGCCTACAACTGGGGGCACATCCCTCCTCACCTCCTGCTCTTCTCCACCTGTACCTCCCCTCCCTGTCCTGCTGCCTCCTCTCCCTCTCTCCATACCTCTATCTCTCCTCCTCCTGTGTTTCCCTCTCCTCCTCTCCACATTCTCCTCCAGTGTTTCTCTCTCTAGCACTATCTAGGAATTGACTCTGCTGGGTTTTAAACCCTGGTCCCCAGGCTGCTGAACCTCTTCCCTACCACTGCGCCAGCCTGCCATTGTGAATTTCATTGAGATCTGATAACCTTGACTCTGCCAGCAATAGTATCAGTGCCTAAGTCTCTTCAACTGTGCCTGGTCAGGTGTCTGGTCCTTGGCCTATATAAGGCACTTCCCGTCAATGTACCTTGCCAGATTATTGTGGTTCCTTTTCCCTTCAATAAGCTTGTTCCTGTTTCACCTACAACTTGCTGAATTGGATTATTGCGGACCTATGCTGCTGGGCTCCAAAACCTTGTGATTCCTATATCATTACAGAATAATCTGGCCCTTTCATGGAGACCGCCGGGACAGATTCTGCATTGGCCCAGCAGATTGCTTTATTTGCAAGAACTGTGCAGACCCAGGCACAGACCATTCAAGTGCTGCAGGACCAGGTAGCTGAACTGCAAAGTAAAGTTCAGTCAATGCACAGTGAGTATACCAGCTACAGGGCACGTGATGTTGCGGCTGCTACTGTTACACCTGCACAAGATGCACGCTTGCCCCTACCAGAAAAGTTTGGAGGAGATCGCAAAAGATTTAGGGGTTTCCTAAATCAATGCTGTTTGCACTTCATGATGTTACCTCACCGATTTCCATCTGAAAGAGAGAAGTTGGGATTTATTTTCTCCCTATTCAAAGATGAAGCCCTGGCTTGGGGCTCCCCTCTTCTGGAACAGGACAGTCCAGTCTTGGGTAATCTAAATGACTTTCTTGAGGCCATGTGCCTAGTTTTTGATGACCCCAATCGATGTGCTACAGCAGAAGCCACTCTCCTTCATTTGCATTAAGGGAGGCGCTCTGTGGCTGAATATGCTGCGGAATTCAGACAGTGGGTTGCTAATACTACCTGTAACCAATCAGCCCAGAGGTTCCACTTCAGAAAAGGTCTCTCAGAAGCTATAAAAGATGAGCTAGCTTGTGTTGATCTTCCTGCTGACTTTAATGCATTTGTGTGTTTGGCTATCCGTATTGATCGGAGACTGTCTGAAAGAAGATTGGAAAGACAGGGCTCTTTTAGACCAAGTGCTACTCCTATTTCCTACTCAAGAATTTCTACTCCGACCCCACAAACACCTACAGACTCTGAGCCAGAGGCTATGCAGGTAAATCTAATAAGAGGGCCATTATCCAATGAAGAAAAACAGTGTCGACGCACTCACAATTTATGCCTGTATTGTGGTAGTGCAGGGCACTATGCCATCAATTGCCCTAGCAAATCCAAAAGAACAATAGCTATGGCTGCTGAGGGTGCACAGATGCAACACCAATCCCAGATTTCAGATCAACTGGATTCTGTCACACAACCCTTGTTTTCTCTGGCTCATAGTGAAGAGGGTATGTTGACTCAACATACTCATTTTGTGGTGCCTATCACGTTGCAATGTGGTGATCGTAAAATTTAGACTACAGCTATGATAGATTCTGGAGCAGGCGGAAACTTTATGGACATTAAATTTGCAGCAGGAAATTGAATTCGGTCTATCCCTAATTCTTCACCTGTGTTAATGGAGACAGTAGACGGTTCTCCACTTACGTCAGGCCCGGTTACACATGAGACTGTGCCCTTAAAGTTAACTCTGGAAGTGAATCACCATGAGGCTATATCTTTCCACCTAATTTCCTCAAAACAGATTCCAGTGATTTTGGGGGTACCTTGGCTTGCTCTGCATAACCCACAGATTGATTGGAAGATCAGAACTTTGTCCTTTCCTTCAGAACACTGCTTAATGAATTGTCAACCCACTAAGGAAACACCAGTTGCCACAACAGTTAATGAAATGGTTGCTACAAACTTGACTAAGCTTCCTCTACAATATTGGGATTTTGCAGATGTCTGTGATAAGAAGAATGCTGATCAGCTTCCACCCCACAGGCCTTATGATTGCCCAATAGAGCTATTGCCTGGGGCTGCTATCCCATTTGGCCGTATATATTCCCTTTCTGAGCCTGAATTGAAAGCTCTTCGTGAATACATACAAGAAAATCTTGCCAAAGGCTTTAATCGACCATCTACTTCTCCAGCAGGAGCTCCTATATTCTTTGTAGAAAAGAAAGATGGGAGCCTTCGGCCATGCGTTGATTACAGGGACATTAATAACATCACTGTTAAAATCCGCTACACCTTGCCTCTCATTCCTGAACTTTTGGAGAGACTTTGCTCAGCTAAAATATTTACGAAGCTTGATCTTCGGGGGGCATTTAATCTGGTTCGCATAAGACCTAATGATGAATGGAAAACAGCTTTCAGACCCAGGTACGGTCATTAGCAATATCTAGTAATGCCATTTGGGCTGTGTAATGCTCCTGCAACTTTTCAGCATCTTATCAATGATGTACTACGAGATCTCCTGGATCAGTTTGTTGTGGCATATTTGGATGATATCCTAATATTTTCTGATAATCTTGAAAACCAAAGAAAACAGGTCCGTCTGGAGCACCTTCGTACCCACCACCTATACATTAAACTGGAAAAATGTGAGTTTGAACAAACAGAAATTCAATTCCTGGGGTATGTAATAACTCCCAAAGGTTTAAGTATGGACGCAAGTAAAATTAAAGTTGTGCTGGACTGGCCCATCCCCAAGAATGAAAAAGATATTCAGAGATTTGTGGGGTTTGCCAATTTTTACAGGCGTTTCATTAAGAATTTCTCTGCCGTTATTACACCGATCACTGAACTTACACGTAAAGGGGCTCCTTTTCAGTGGTCCGATAAGGCTGATACCGCATTTTCCCAATTAAAGACTCTGTTTACATCTGCCCCCATCCTGGTACATCCTCAGCCGGAATTACCATTTATTGTGGAAGTTGATGCTTCTGATTCAGCTGTTGGTGCTATACTGTCTCAAAGGACTGAACCTAAGATGCTGTTACATCCGTGTGCCTTCTATTCTGCCAGATGGTGCCAGCAGAAATAAACTATGACATAGGGAATAAAGAAATATTGGCTATAAAAGCTGCCTTCACCAAATGGAGACATCTCTTGGAGGGAGCCACCCATCCAATTACTGTCCTCACAGATCACAAAAATCTGGAATGTATTTGATCAGCTAAGAGACTGTCAGCCAGACAAGCACGCTGGTCCCTATTCTTCTTGAGGTTTAATTTTTTGGTTACATACCGTCCTGGCTCCAAGAATGGTAAGGCGGATGCCTTGTCTAGAATAGCTGACCCCTCCATACTACCGTAACCAAGACCACCATCTTGCCGGAGGATATATTTATAGGAGTCACATTTCCTTCTGATCTGATGTCTCGCATTAAAAAGGGCTACGCTGAAGACCCAGTTCTTAGTGATCCTCCTCGTGATCTCCACATGACGATGCTTAATGGGTTTTGGATTTTTCAACAACGTCTGTTTGCTCCGGAGTCAGTGCGACTGGACCTTTTACTTCTCTACCATGACTCAAAACCAGCAGGTCATCCAGGAATCCGAAAGACACAAGAGCTACTCGCCCGATCCTTTTGGTGGCCCAAGTATTATGAGGATGTTAAGAAGTATTTTTCCTCTTGTGATGTGTGTGCTAGACATAAGACTCCTCGCTCATCCCCTGTTGGCTTGCTTCAGCCTCTTCCGATTCCTCATCGTCCCTGGGGATCTATATCCATGGACTTTATTGTGGAACTACATCCCTCTAAGGAACACACTACCATTCTTGTTGTTGTGGACAGGTTAACTAAGATGGGTCATTTCATACCAATTCGTGGTCTCCCTTCAGCTAAACAGAGGGCTGACCTGGTTATTCGGGAAATATTTTGCTTGCATGGAGTGCCTGATGAAGTAGTTTCTGACAGGGGAGTGCAGTTTACATCTCGTATTAATGTAAATCTGTTGTCAGCTTTTCATTCACAAAGCAATGGACAGACTGAGCGAACCAACCAGACTTTGGAGCAATATTTGCGCTGCTATATTAGTTACCTGCAGGATGACTGGGTGATTTAATACCCACAGCGGAGTTTACCTATAACAATGCCCAACACTGCTCCACTTCTTTTAGCCCATTTTTTGCCAACTATGGTTACCATCCAACCTTTCTAGTGAGTCTCCCAATTACTACTTCCATTCCTGCAGTCACTGATCGGCTAACCACCTTACGAGATTCCTAAGACCTGTTGAAGGAGACTCTTTCGAAGGCTCAGGAATGTTACAAGAGAGCTGCTGATAGGCATAGAACGGAGGCCCCAGTTTATCATGTTGGTGACAAGGTTTGGCTGTCAACAAGGAATCTTAAGCTTAAGGTTCCTTCCCATAAATTGGGTCAGAGGTTCATGGGACCTTTCGAGATCATCGCTCAGATCAATGCTGTCACTTTTCGTTTGCAACTTCCAGATTCCATGAGAATACATCCGGTGCTTCACATTGCACTGCTGAAATCTTTCCATGTGAACACTTTTCCTGGCCGAGCCCTGCCTGCCCCACCTCCAGTCCTCGGGGATGGTGAGGATGAATACGAGGTGGAGAAAATTCTGGACTCCAGGATCTTCCACAACAAGCTTCAGTATCTGGTCTGCTGGAAAGGCTATGGTGAGGAGGAGAGTTCGTGGGAAGCAGTGGACAATATTCACACTCCTGATCTCCTTTGGTCCTTTCATGTGCAGTACCCTGCTAAACCGGGTAATAGGGCATCCAGAGGCTGCACCTATAGAGGTGGGGGTAATGTGAGGAATTGACTCTGCTGGGTTTTGAACCCTGGTCCCCTGGCTGCTGAACATCTTCCCTACCACTGCGCCAGCCTGCCTTTGTGAATTTCATTGAGATCTGATAACCTTGACTCTGCTAGCAATAGTATCAGTGCCTAAGTCTCTTCAGCTGTGCCTGGTCAGGTGTCTGGTCCTTGGCCTAATATAAGGCACTTCCTGTCAATGTACCTTGCCAGATTATTGTGGTTCCTGTTCCCTTCAATAAAGCTTGTTCCTGTTTCACCTACAACTTGCTGAATTGGATTATTGCTGACCTAGGCTGCTGGTCTCCAAAACCTTGTGATTCCTATATCATTATACTCTCTCTCTAACACTCTCTATTTCTCTCTCTGACACTCTCTCTTGCTCTCTCTAACAATTTATATTTCTCTCTCTGGCACACTCACTTGGTATTTCTGACAACTCTCTATCTCTGGCACTCTCACTCGCTCTCTCTAACACTCTCTATCTCTCTCTCTCTAACACTTTCTATCTCTCTCTCTAACACTCTCTATCTCTCTCTCTAACACTCTCTATCTCTCTCTCTAACACTCTCTATCTCTCTCAGTCTCTGTCTATCTCTCTCTCTACATATCTCTCTCAAAAACCCACCAATGCCTAGACCTGTGTGTTGACTTTCTCAGCTACAGGACAGTCTTTTAAACAGTTCCTGTGGTGTTGCTTGGCGTCCTCCGCTTCCAATTGGTTCATTGACCTGTTATGGGATTACAACTTACGACCTTGACTGATTTTATCCCGCTTCATCGGTTCGGATACCCAGAAGCGTTACAGGTGAAAACAGGCTTTATAGGCTTGAGGCTTCGGCATGTAACTTGCGCACTTGCTCAATGGAATAGCATCGCAAACGGAGACGAACGGGAACCCGCAACACACCCGCAGACATGCGGCTTAAAGTGATCGAGTTGCAAGCTTGCAATTGTATGGAGGCCCAGGAGTTTAATAGGGGTCAAAGTTAGGACAAATGTGCGAACATAACAATTCTGGTAGAGAACTGGTTAACTTCTCTCAATACTACGTCTACTCATAGTAGCTATATCATTAGACCTAAGTCTCTGGTCTTTAAAGGACAACTGCACAATGAATACAAATATTTGAAGACTTCATATCTGACTAAGAGCATAATAAGTTAGGACATCATTCATACAGCTTGTTTTTTATTAGAATAAAAAACCTCTGCAGCACCCTGGAGGGATCCATGATACATTGGTGGGCATTGTATATAGCTGCAGAACCATGGAGGGATCCATTATACATTGGTAGACATTGTAAGTGTCTGCAGGACCCTGGAGGGATCCATGATACATTGTTGGGCATTGTATGTGTCCGCAGAACCCTGCAGGGATCCATAATACATTGGTGGGCATTGTATATGTCTCCTGGACCCTGCAGGGATCCATGATACATTGGTGGACATTGTATGTGTCTCCTGGACCCTGCAGGGATCCATGATACATTGGTGGGCATTGTATGTGTCTCCTGGACCCTGCAGGGATCCATGATACATTGGTGGACATTGTATGTGTCTCCTGGACCCTGCAGGGATCCATGATACATTGGTGGGCATTGTATGTGTCTCCTGGACCCTGCAGGGATCCATGATACATTGGTGGACATTGTATGTGTCTGCAGAACCCTGCAGGGATCCATAATACATTGGTGGGCATTGTATGTGTCTCCTGGACCCTGCAGGGATCCATGATACATTGGTGGACATTGTATGTGTCTTCAGGACCCTGGAGGAATAAATTATACATTGGTCGACGTTAAATGTGAGAATGGAGCTATGGTTGCATTGAATGATACAAAGTGTAAGCTTTTGGGCAAGTGAGGGGGAAGGGGTGTAGTATCAATTTCAATATGACCCTGTTATCGAACAAAGTCTCTGGACTTCTGCATGTTCCCTCTTTCGGCACCACCACTGATTACCACAAACACTGTGCCTAATCATACACAGCTGCTAATATTGTTAGTTTGGTACATGCTTGACAAACAAGTATCTTTTTTCTTGAACTGCAATGGTCTTTTAATGAACCTACAGCCCTATTAAACTCCTACAACGTGAAAACTCGTAGCCCGTAATGGAGCCGCTAGATTTATGGCTATTAAATTGACCTCTTACAGCTACCCAACGGGCTGTTGAACTCCGTTGTTGCAAAGCCTTTGATCTGTCAAGCCCGTAAATGTTATGCTCGCAAATTGCTTTTAATTTGCTTTGAGTCCCCAAAGACTAAAATATTAAATAGGACCCGCAAAGGGTTTACAGACAAGTTCTCAACACTGTAAAAGACAATATAAACACATTAGACTTTAAAAGATGGGGAATGCAATGAAAGGCATTAGTTGCACAACGATCCCCAAACACAAAATACGCATTTTAAATAATTATTATTTCATCATATGTTGGAATGGTCATGCATATGCCAATATGAAAAGCTATGCTGCAACATGCATAAAGCAATTAAAGACACACTACCTGATTAAATTGCAACACATAAACATGAAACTGCTTGTCACATTAACCCTTTCTCACTCACAGAGGCACTAATGTGTACCCTGGAATATATATAATTGCATATACATCTCGCTCATCACATCTACATTGGGAAAACAAATAGTGGACAAATTACACAGCCACATCACAAATATCAAGTACCAGGGGAACATTTTATTATTTGTTGTTCAGCCCTTCAGTTGTGTCCGACTCTTTGTGACCCTATGGACTGCAGCACATTTAGCTAGGCCTCTGCCTGTGCTGTTCCACAAGGTCTGCATGCCAAATATACTGGAGTGGGTGGCCAGTTGCTTCTCTAGTGGATTGTGATTTGCCTGACCTCTCTGCTATGACCTGCCCACCTAGAGTGGCCCTACACGGTATAGCTCACAGCTTCATTCAGGTACTCAAGCCCCTTCACCACCACCACGCAATAATCCACAAGGGGATATTTTTATGCTCATTTTTTTAATGTTCTCTCTGTTTTCAGGAAGTAGCTTTAATAGGTTTTATGTCTTCCTGACCTGTCTGTCGGGTTCTTCAGACACGTGTTTAGCAAAAAAACTGTTCCTTTCATTTGCATGCCTGCAGCAAAGTCAAGTTACACGGCAGAGCGCTGCACACACCTCCATGCATATTCATATTCCAGATCAGGTTTAGCGCATGCTACCATCACAGCGCTCAGAGCACACTGAGAAGTACAGATAAGTTCTGTTCTAATAATGAGTTTTTGTAGCAGGAGAGATAATTGAATGTAGTGGATTTCCAGAGGGTCTTAATACATAAAATAAAATCTCCCCAACTCCTACCAGCGAATTCATAGGGCCTCATTCAGGGAAACGCAAAATGTGCAACCTAAAACTTGTACATCATCTTCCCTTTTCATTTTTATAGGGCTTACGACAGTTGTTAACAAATGTTTATTTTGTGTGATTACCTGATCGTTTACTTCATTGTTATGTGGGATGTTTTTTTAAATATTGCCACACTTTATAACAGTGCGATGTAATGACTTTTGTTCCCTATTGTTGGTTATTGACTTTAAAATAGCGCAAAACTCCTGAAATATTAGGTTAATGTTCTTAACAATAGCGTTAAAATAAATTAAAAGGTAAAACTCAATTTCAATTTATTCCTGTCTATTCTGGTTTCTCTCCACTCAAACAAAAAAAAAAAATCACTGAAGCAAAAGATGCACAAATGAATATGCATCCATGGATGCTATGCCTGATTGGATAGAGACACAATATATTAGATATACTTTTATGAAATCTGTTATGGGCAGGGGAGCCATAAAGGAAAGGTGTTGCTTTCTTTACAAGTTTAATATCTATTTTTTTTTAAGGGATAACTTATATGCAAACATTGGCGACTGTAGATAACACACTGTAATTACTTTTCATACAACGCATTTGGTTGAAACCCCAAAAGCCATTCAAACCCTAGGCCAAGAGAATGAAATGTACAATAGTCAATAGTATTAATTTGTCGATGCCACATATCGATGTCAACGCATTTTACAGTTACATTACATCCTATTTTGTATATTAGCACAAAGATGGCCATGGGAAAACTAGTAAAATAGGACATTGAAATAAGCCATTGCTTATAAAGCATATGCTGGGTTAGAATTTGTTAATGGTTAATGATGCGTTGTTGTAATGCAATTATATTATATAGACACATATAGGTTTAAATCAGGACCCTTTGCCCCTTCTTCTTGGATTTTGGATTTTTCCACCATTGTACAAAATTAAATGTATAAATCCAACTATATCAAACTTCCATGATTTTATTTTCCTTAATTTTGAAGTATTGTAATGGCTCAAAATTGACTTTAATCCCAAATTAATCTCTCTCTCACAATATCTTCTTCAAGGCATGCCTAAACAGTATTTTCTTCTGATTTGTCTATTTGAGGGTTTGAATTTCCTCCCTGAGATTGAATGCAACTTTTTATCTCATGCAAGAAATTATTTTCAATAAACTTTTTGTTTGTTGCATCTAATAGGATATTTCATTAAGCATCACAATATATTTTCCTTTTTTTCAAATGAGCAGTAATTCAGATGTGTATCATACTTGTTTTCCAATGATATCTACAGATTAAAGTATGCTCCGTGCATTTCCTGTTATTTTCAGGAAATTCAAATAAGTTCTACTTAATATTTTAGAGGCAAAAATGCAACTTAACTTTATTGAGAAATAGGCTCCATAGAATAAGATAGGGATGTAGTTGATGTGCCTGAGCATATCAGTAGCACAGGCTTGCATAGCACTCAGAATATAATAATAGGCATGGTAGTGAATTGATTAAAGCAGTTTTCTCCTTCCAAACTCACAGACTGCTTCACCTTTGTTCCGATGGCACAGGTTTTGTGTGCCTTCAGCAGCTAATCCTTCCACCTTGCGGTTATTAGATTGCCTCTATGCGTAGCTTGTGAGATGTCCAAACTAATTACTGTAACAATGGCACGGTTTATACGTGATATTAATCCACTCATATCTTCCAGTGGAGTCCCAGGAATAAGGTATTACTATCCAAATTGCTATTGAATGTTATATGTAGATTTATCCAGTCACAGTTAATTATAATCTCTGTTTAGTCTTCAGTGATGCGCTTCTCCCATATGTATTCGAGCGGAGGACATTTCATTTTTATTCAACCATAAAGGTGAATGTAATAATCTTGGATTAGGGGATGGATTACTGTAATACGGTTTGTATCCAGAGTCCTTAATTATAGGCATTTCTTATTACCTGTACACGGAGTGGAATAGGTAATAACAAACATAATTGATAATATTCGACAATCAGTATCCAAATCTTGTTCACCTGCTTGCAGTTCAAGTTCCAAAGACAGGTGGCATGTATATAATAATATGTAAGAAATAATATGCTTGTGTGCAGATCTGTATGTCTAATATGATCCAAAAACTGGCCACTGCATTAATACATTTAATGTGTATATAACTCTTTAAGAACCCAGATCATTGCATAAACTATCAATAATATCCTTTCTATGAAACTATGTAATCCTCCTCCCTTTTGACTGTTATTGTATTAAATGTTTTTTTTGTGCATCTTAAAAAAAGTGTAATTATGTAAATTGACTTAATTTTTCCAAAAATTAAAACTTGGTTGCTGTTTAGTTTTTCAGTTGTGTCTGACTCTCTGTGACCCTATGGACTGCAGCACGCCAGGCACTTCTGTCAGCCACAGCCCCTCTGAGATCCACCAAGCTAAAAAGAAAACTAAAGCTTACACATGCAATTTTAACACAACAGCACAGGTTGCATATCTACAAGTTAATGTGTAATGAATCCAGATAGGAGATAAAATAATGTAATGAAGAAACACTTAAATGTAATGCAAAAACACTATATTAAAGGAAAATAAAAAAATTACAGATGTGATTTTCTAAATCAGAAGGCACTAAATGTAGAAGTTAGCTCTATGAAAATGTTTAATTTATAAATGTAACGAGAAAAAAATATTATGCATAAAAGCTTATAATACTTATGTCACATAGCTGGCATAAATCACATTGTCTTATCTGCATATAAGCCATTCCCATGATAATAATTTTGGGTGATTGAATTTGCCCGGTGTCTGACAAGTGTAAATCTTAGGTCTGATCTACACCAGTCAGACACCAGCAGGAAGTCTTCTACGGCAATGTGTGTGTGTGTTTGCATCATTTAGTCGTATCCAACTCTCTGTGACCTCATGCTGATCCACTTGGTATTCATGGCAGAGACACTGGAGTGGGTTGCCAGTTCCATCTCCAGTGAGTCACAGCATATAGCTCCTGCTATTCCTAGGTGGTCTCCTATCCAAGTACTGACCAGACCCTACCCTGCTTGGCTTCCAGGTGGTGTGATCTCTTCGTTGCCTGACTGGAAATTTTAGAAGTGAAAGCACTGAATCCAAATCACTGGACCACCAGTGCTGCCCCACCCTTAATTATGCAAAAGGAACTAAGCTAAGCAGCACAGCATTATTGTTCAGAAACCTTTAAAATAACTTTAACATAAAACTATTAGCATTATAAAGTTTAAACATTATAAATAAAGTATACTTTATGAATGTACTTTAATTTTAAGAGATATTTTTTTTCATAGTACAATGGTCCTTTAAGTTTAAAGGGACAAGTTGATTTTATCTTAAATAGCATTAAAAAATACCTATACATTATATTAGCTACTTTTCTCTACTGTAAATTATTGATGAGATATTCGGTATTAGATAGGGGTGACAAGGGCAATCTATCTAATAATATTGGGATAGATTGGTTTGGCTACCATAGACACAAACAAGTAGACTGTGATACTATTTAGACACCAGGGCCCTCATTCAATTGCAATTTGGCCAATTGAATAAGGCTCTAAATAAGATAATAACATATTTTTTTAAAGACGTTTTTAGTTAGTAAGCACCTATCCAAAAGCAAGGTTTTTACTAGCTAAAAACTTATTAAAAAAAATATACTATGTGCTTATTTAGAGCCCTATTCAATTGGCCAAATCACAATTGAATGAGGGCCCAGATCAGCTAATTAGTATCCAGAAGCTATGAATTTGCATAACAATACTACAAAAGCAATTCTGAACTGATGATGAATAATTTATAAATGGGTAGTACAAAGTCAAGCCAAGTTTTCATACTTAAAAATAAAGAAAAATACATTGGTTTTGGGATGAAAGAGTCCCTTTAACAATGCAATATGAAAAAGACAAATCTTTGATAGAGACATCTGTATCTGGTGTAGAGTTTTTGTAATAGAATATACAAGTGAGCATTTATACCACCCTAGAATCTTTACCATTATTACAAAAGTCTTAATATACATATTTATGTATATATATATATATATATATATATATATATATATATATATATACACACATATATATATATATATATATATATATATATATATATATATATATATATATATATATATATATATATATATATATATATATATGTGTTATATTTTTGTCTGCAGTAGTAACCCTGGTCTAAAGTGCAGTATTGTCAATAACCGATTAACTGGCAAAGTGAATTTTAGAACCTCCCTTGCTCCCTTGGATTGTTGGCTTGCAATAAAAGAAAACCACTTATCTTTTATGCTCAAATCTGTGGTGTAAGTGGAGTGAGACATAAAAGACTGCAGCCCTGTTATACCCTACTGTAAATATGAAAAATGGGTACGTTTGTGATCCTTCTGCAACTGAGTATGAAGGCTTAATGTGAATATCAATTGTGTTGTGCGCAGATTTGCTTTAGAAATCTGAAAGAGGTACAGTATAACATCTGATTGTTCCAACAGGGGATCCAAATGTCGAACAGCAGGGACTGTATAATCTATTTAAAACCTCTCTCCCTGCACCTGATGCCCCATACAAGTCTCCCTGTGGAATTATGGAGTTTTTCATCCATTTTGCCTCTTTTATTCTCAATTCTTTTCTTTATTTTTAAATATAAAGTGAAACTTGGTCATAAAGGAAATTCTTTAATTTTTTTTCCAAAATCCCTTTGAGAGTAGCACGATCATACAATAAATTTTTTTTAAATTATCTTCCGATTTAATATAATCGTAAAGACCATCATATTATAAATGATACATTTTCATAATTTTCAGCAGGAAAATATTTTCTGTTTAATATTGGTTGTTGCCAATTTTTGTCTTTAGTGTTTGTTTAATGTTTTTATTTTCAAGAAAATTGTTATGAGGTTTACATACAATTACAGCAAATTAATAAGAATTACTAAAAAGGGGCATAGAGTAAAAAAAGTGTATGAAATATCCTAGAACGTTTCTCTTATGCTAATTCAGTTATGTTGAAAATGAACATTTTTCAGCTCAGATGGCTTTAATAGACCCCTGTAGTCCCATATTTACAATATACCCACAATAACAATCTACTGATCTGCTTCTACAGGCTGGAGGAGACCTTGAATTCTTTGAGACTTTCATCTGCTACAATCTGGACATGGCAAGAATGCAATAGAATTTTGGAAACCTCATTAATTTACTAGGCAACATCTCAAAACAATGCGCACCTAACGGCATGGGAAGCCTCCTGGTGCTGGGAGCGCTTGCGTCCCTAAGCCCCTAACCCTAATCTCCTAACCCCCTATACCCCTTGCTGGCCCTAACCCTAACCCCCTACACCAGTTACCGGCCCTAACCCTAAACCTAACCCCCTAATCCTAACCCTAAGCCCCTAACCCCCTACACCCCTTGCCAGCCCTAACCCTTACCCCCTACACCACTTACCGGCGCTAACACTAAACCTAAGCCCCTAACCCCCTACACCCCTTGCCGGCCCTAATCCTAACCTCCTAACCCTCTTAGCCTAACCCTTACTTCCTAAAAGTAACATCCTAACTGTAAGCCCCTAACCTTAACCCCCTGCACCACTTACCGGCAGCTACATCGGGATGTCGGCGATGCGCTTCCTGTGCGTGCACATAACAGGATAGGTCCAATAATGCGACTTCATTGTGAATCCACTGGGTTTTAAAATGCTTGCTCCTCTAAAGGAGCTCTACAGTCTTGAATAGGGCTCTATATAAGCACAGAGCATATTTTTTCCAGAAGTTTTTAGTTAGTGAACTTCTATCCAAAAGCAAGGTCTACACTAACTAAAAACTTCTGTAAAAAAATATTCTGTGTTTATGAAGAGCCGTATCCAATTGGCTGAATTGCAATTTAATAAGGCTGCTAGTTCAGGCAGAAACAGTGAAATAGGAAGCACATTTTTTTCCCTTGTATTTCACTTTTGTGAAAACAAAAGTTCAAACTAATATAAATGTTTCTCTATGGTGAGGATGTATCAACTCAGGATGTTACCTTGAAGACAAACTCACTTATATCCTGGTCAAAATGCATCCAGGAGGGGAAGATCAAGTTTCAACTGCAAACAATGACAGCTTCAAAATGTAAGGCATATAAAGGTGCAACATTGATTTTCCAGCAACGGATGGTCCAGCACCTCCTTTAATCCAGCCATAATTACCAGTCCATATTTCCATCGAGTGCAGCCGCTTACACTACACTTGCCGGTGGTGATACTGTACCTCAATTTTGAGATTCTCAATTTATTTTAAATGTTTATTTCCCAACATAATGGGAACTTGTATGTGGTCTCTTTCATTGTTATGCATGTCTTACTGTAGTTATGTATATGACCACTGTTGGTTCGGCAAATCGGTTAATGTGCCAAGGCTTTGGAACAGGTGGTGCCGGAAAATCTGTGTTATACCTGTACTTTAAAGGGCCACTGTAATGGTCCAGCTTTCATATCTTTTAAGTAGTAAAGAGAATTATAAACAACTTTTCAATGTAATGTGTTTAATAATAGTTGATCTTCAAAAAAAAAATGTCGCAGGAAATGTGCAGCACATTTCCTTAAGCAATAAATAGTCAGCTGCAGGTTACACTACAGTCAGAAAAAGATGGGTGGAGCTTTGGAGTAAAGGGATGGAGAAACCTGCTAATTTCAGTGCCGGTTTTCTCACAAAAGAATCACATTAAATTAAAAAGTTTTATAGTCTGCTCTTTACTGTTTAAAAGTTATGACGGCTGGACCATTATAGCAGTCCTTTAATTAATGATGTGTCCTAATATTTAATAAGAAAGTTTTACAGTAAAGCAGCACTTCGATAAAAAGAGCAGCAAAACACTAGATCATGCAGCGCACAGCATTGTAAAAGCATCTTTCCATATATAAACATTCAAGGGATACCACCCAAGGGAAAGCTTGTTTTGCAGGACATTTATGGGTTTAAAATAGGGTAATCAAATTTTAATCTAAGGAATCTTTGCAAGACAGTACAAATAATAATGATTAACCCCAGCACTTTGTTATTGTCGCCTCTAGTACTAGAGTTGTACAATACCCAATAAAAGTGATTTAATCAGCCTGCGCTAGCTTGCAATGCAATATGCAATGATATTGCTTTTTATATACCATGGATCAAATAAATTGTGTTCAACGGATAAGAGAAGCGTACAACGAGCTGCGCGTATTATAGATCAGAGTGGATTTTGTCAATAAAGGAGCACTTAATCTCACATAAGAGATATATAGAAAGCTGTATAATGTAAATGTTCTTTACTTGGATCCATAGAGTTTAGAATGCATTGTGACAGCTTTATTCCCATAGTGGGTACTAATCCGTCCATGTAGAGTAAACATAAAAACACAGCATTTGGTAGAGATGGAGAACTACCTGACTCTCTTATTTCAGACAGGGCAGCTGTTTGCCTTATATTATCAGCAAGACTTGCTCTACCACCTCGGCTGATAGGCCATTCCATGAGTTCATCACTCTTTCTGTAAGTTAGTGGTGCAATCACAGGCTGTTAAAGGCTCACTGTATGCCCAATGTGTACATTATGAAGTATACTCAAATAGACTATACTTAAATACAGGGCTATAGTATCTGATTGTATACATTATAGTTTATACATAGGCAGCAGTCATAGTGTAAAACACCAGAATACATATCAAACAAAAACAATGTACTGTTAGTGCCACTTGGTGTGTGAGGGGCTGTTTTGTACCAGAATTACATTGTACTTCTACTCATATTAACTTGAATAGAAATATTAATTTGTCTCCAGCTAGTCATATTTGCACATTTTAAAACATGATATTAATTTCCAGTTAATGTTCATATAGCAATCACTACTGATTCTTTTTTTAGAAATTATGTTATGGCCCTTCATTTAATTACTCATTTACTTTACTTATTCAGAGATTTTGCGGAGTGACAGTAACATGTTATATTAAACTTTTGTGTCATCTAAAGTAAATACTGGTTCTAAAAGATTTTGCCATTTAACATGAATCCGGCTTTTGCATTTAGGTTACTGTATGCAGCTACTCGGCATTCCACATTTTATAAGATCACCCACATTTTATCCAAACCCACCCTGGCTCAAACAACAACATTTCCCTTGGACCTCCCCTGGGGCCCTGGAGGCCTCCTTGACCGCATGCCCCCACTGGCCAGAAATTGGTCCATGCCTGTTCTAAAAAGAGTATTTCTACTAAAGTCCAAGAGGTGGCAGTGTGAAGCAGTTCAGCATGCTGGGGATGTTGGGGATGTGTATCAGGGAAGAGGTAAGAGAGATAGAGCTAGGGCTAGAATACAGGGTGGGTTCTGTGAGGGGGAGCAAAAGACATAGGGATGGGTATTATATGACGTGGGTCCTGAGAGAGGTTAGGTGCTGTATGGGGATGGATGCTGAGAGGGGATGGCTGCTGACAAGGACAGAGTGCTAAGTAGCAATAGATGCTAAGAAGGGTGGGTGATGTGTGGAGGTGTGTTTTGAGAGGGACTGAGATAGTATATTTATATAGAGATAGTACTGTATATGAATATATGTATATACATATATTTTCTGTAGAGTAGTTTAGGGCCCCCGGCCCTCCTTGGCTGCACTAGCCCCCCCACCTCATAGAGGACATCATCAGAAATTGTAGAGCGAGTATCCTGGAGCTGTGCTGCAGGCAGAGGAGCTTTGCACACCCAGGAGAAAAGGGAGGGGGAGAAGCTATGGAAAGGGGTCTTGTGGAGGGATGCTATGATGAGAAGGGGTTATAGGGAAGGGAGCTGTTATGGAGAGAAGTCTTGGTGAAGGGCACTGAGAGAGTTGGTACCAGAGGGGGTCAGTTCATAACATTTTTTACAGTGACCACAATTTTTCTTGTAGCTCCATTCTCTAGCTCTGACACCCCCTCTCACTTATCATCTCTGCACTTGTTATGTGCTTTGGTTGCTAAACAGTTTACAGTTATATTAGTTTATTTATTTTCCTAATTTAACCATGTTTGGTCACTTTTTTACTAGCACATAATTTTAACTTACCGCAAATAGCTTATTGACTTTTTAAAAGTACGCAGGACTTTTTTTTATATTTCCTCGCTTTTATAAGATGCATTTTTTAAAACTCAGTATGTATGAGTGTGTTTTTACATTTATTTTTGATGTAGTTTAATTCCAGTAGCTTTACAGTTATAATCCCTGCAGTAATGACTATTGATTTATTTGGGATGAAAATCACACAAACAGAAATGTGTTGATAAAAAAGAGATTTTGTGGGATAATATTTCCTCAGTGCAGAAGCCGAGATTGCAATCAATTATATCTGGTCTCTACATTACTAGACACGCATGGTGTAATGCTCCAGTGGGATCATATTGAAGGTACAGCTTGCATAAATAAACCACAATGGTAAATAGTACTTATTCTTCCTTTGTTCTTATTCTATGCTTAGTTTAATTTTATTTTATAGGACATATTTACTAAGATCCCATTTCTCCAGTTATCCAACAGTTTGGAGAATGAGTAATACCTATTTTTCTGGTCATACGGAAGCTGGGTTGATATGCTAAGTAGCACCCTTTTGATAAACAAATATAAATTATATATATTACCACATGAAACTATGGAAAGCCAAGAAAATAGAGACAAATGTGCAAACAGTGTCCATTTGGGCTTTTACGGTAGAGTCATCTATTCTGGTAAGATCTTATTTAGTGTATTGTATTCAGCACAAAACAGAGAGCCTCAGAAAGTTCTATTGAGATGTGACAAGCCATAAAAGGAAAGACTTAAATTAAAGTTAAGACTCAATATAAAGTTTATGTAAGTTCAAACCACTGACTAACTTTCTTTAGGCTGTTTTGGGGTCACCTGTACTGTGAGTTGAGTTATAGACACACTCTTCCTGACTTCCTATCACACATAGTAAAACTTGCTATTTATTATTTAATGAAGAAAAACTTTTAGGATATGAAAAAACATTCTGTTAAAGGCATGATAACAATGTCAATTTAAAGTTGTGGTTGAAACAGTAGGCCTGGGGGTAATATGTGTCCCCCAGACACTTCTCTTGTAAGGCCATTTTAAGGACTCAGGGGCCGCACGTGAGGCCTTTCAATTGAATAGGGTGCCCATCGCCGATTGAGTGAATTCAAATGACTGTCATTTTCTTTACAGTGTTATTTTAATAATGTTAGTCAGTGGGGAGTAGTTTATATTTCCTAGGTTTTAAAATGTAAAGTTTTAATAGCTGTTATGTTGTTAATGTACTGAGCTAATGAAAGTAAAACTAAGCTGTATAGGGAACATGGATAATAAAAAGCAGTGTATCGTTTCTATTAATCAAATTAATGGTAGTGTCCATTTAATTATATCTTTAGTAAACAACAGTAACAATTGGTTCAATAGCTTATATATGACTGTTGTATCTGTAACCCAAGAATAATTTACTTGAGAACTATATATATGCTTTCTGTAAACAGCTAATTAGTGAGGCACTTGTCATATTGCTTTCCAATAACACGAGTGTCAAGGAGCAATACGGATAATACCATTTTCAAGAAAGTAATGCTGTTTTTATTCTCTCATTTCCAGCGACAGAGAGTCGAGTGTCGATGGACAGCATGCAAAGGTTTTCGTCCCTTCCTGTTTATCTGCCTGTGAACTATCACATCTGCAATGCTGATGTGTCCTTTTTCTTAAGGGAGACCAACCAGGACCTTACCAAGAACTCAAGTCTGCAGTCCCGAACAGAGCCCCTCTTCATATACAAAGCCAAGGTGCCACCAGGGATAAATGCCACATATGGACCCTATTCAGCAGAGCAAACTGTGCCAAAAAGTCTTCTGATGACCTCAAATATTTTTAGTTCCACGAACAAGTTCACATTCAACTGGCAGTTGAAATCCCATATAATTGAGAGCTCCATATATTCTAACAAACCCAAAGTGCAGGCTTTGTTTTACATAACAGGTAGAGACTGGGAAGACTATCACCCATCAGAGATCCTGCCATGTGTCAGGATGGTGGCTCTCTTGGAAAATAGGGAATTGTCTACAAGTTGCAGGCTAAAAGGGAATTTAGGATTGTGTGTGGCAGAACTTGAGCTGTTACCTAGTTGGATAAGTACATCTGCACCTGCAGATGATCAGACAGACTCTGCTCCTCCAGAAGGTGTCCCAGTGGAGCTTCACCACCTCCTTTATACAACCGAAGAAGATGAAGAATGTTCTGCAAAGGAAACACAATGGTCAAACAGCATTAACTCCGACAAAGACACTGCATACAAAGTATCCCCATTAATGGAAAGGATTGGCAGTGTCATTGTCTATCCTACTCAAGACACTCTGAGGATGTCTGTGCTCAGACTGGATGATAATATACTGATCCGATATCCACCAAACCCAGTGAAAGTAGGAGATACTGTAACATTCTTTGTAGCGATTACTGGAGGCTCATCTATAAATCAGTTCATGCTGAGGTATGGTGAATGGAGCCTGTATTTGAGTTTGGGGATGTTTGTCATGCCTGTATATTTTGGGTTAAACTAACTGGAAGTTGATTTTGGTACATTTTATCTTCTAGACGACAAGCTGAACACAAATTTTTATCAATCCACATAAATGTTTCTTCTGCAGGTTTCTCCTATAACAATCTACTTAATCCACTTGGAATGTACCAATAACCAGTAAAAGTACTCAAAAATAGTTTTATATGCACTCACATTAAATATATAAATAAACAACACATTATTATAATAATAATTTCTCCATATTATATAGCCGCCCATATAAAGAAACCTTGTTGTCTTCCTTGTTGTCTTTGTTTTTCTTAGTATATTTTAAGTTGCTAAATCACTCATCTTAATATTGTGTTTTTTTGGATGAAATCCTTGGAGGCTTCATTGTTCCAATTTTTTATATTTGTTGCAGCTATCTATCTAAGTTATGTCTACCAAATTTGGATTTTTTTTTACCTTAAATACAGTTATTATTAGTATTATTATTATCTTTTATTTGTAACATATTCTGTAGTGCTGTACACACCAAGGTAAAATACAATATTAACAAACTGTAGAAGATGGAGGGCCCTGTTTTGAGCTTAAAATCTTTGCAGAAAGTGCTTTTTCCCAAAGCACCCTACAGGATTAGAAACCCACTATTTACAATCTAAAGGTAATGGAAGAGGCAAAAACCTGGGAAGAGCAGATAAGGAATAGCAAGGAAGGAAGTGAAAGCTGGCTAGGGTGGTAAGTAGTGCAAAGTTAGAATTGTTTTTTTAATTAAATGCGAGAGGAAAGGGTTTAACAGAGTCATTTGAGGTTAATGGCTTTAGTATGCAATATCTGTCCCTAGTGGTCAGGTAAGAGGTGGAGAGATGTGTCTAGATCCTTAGCAGATGGGTGTAGTTCCAGGTCAGATGCAGAGTTTGTAAGGTAAGAGGTGGAGACATATGTCCATATACTTAACAGAGGGGTATAGTTCCAGGTCAGAGGCAGTGTTTGTAAGGTAAGAGGTGGAGAGATGTGTCAGGGCCTTAGCAAAGGGGTATAGTTCCAGGTCAGAGGCAGTGTTTGTAAGGTAAGAGGTGGAGAGATATGTCCATATACTTAGCAGAGGGGTGTAGTTCCAGGTCAGAGGCAGTGTTTGTAAGGTAAGAGGTGGAGAGATATGTCCAGATCCTTAGCAGAGGGGTGTAGTTCCAGGTTAGGGTCGGTGTTTGTAAGGTAAGAGGTGGAGAGATGTGTCTAGATCCTTAGCAGAGGGGTGTAGTTCCAGGTTAGGGTCGGTGTTTGTAAGGTAAGAGGTAGAGAGATGTGTCTAGATCCTTAGCAGAGGGGTGTAGTTCCAGGTTAGGGTCGGTGTTTGTAAGGTAAGAGGTAGAGAGATGTGTCTAGATCCTTAGCAGAGGGGTATAGTTCCAGGTCAGAGGCAGTGTTTGTAAGGTGAGAGGTGGAGAGATGTGTCCATTTACTTAGCAGAGGGGTGTAGTTCTAGGTCAGAGGCAGTGTTTGTAAGGTGAGAGGTGGAGAGATGTGTCCATTTACTTAGCAGAGGGGTGTAGTTCTAGGTCAGAGGCAGTGTTTGTAAGGTGAGAGGTGGAGAGATGTGTCCATTTACTTAGCAGAGGGGTGTAGTTCTAGGTCAGAGGCAGTGTTTGTAAGGTGAGAGGTGGAGAGATGTGTCCATATACTTAGCAGAGGGGTGTAGTTCTAGGTCAGAGGCAGTGTTTGTAAGGTGAGAGGTGGAGAGATGTGTCCATATACGTAGCAGAGGGGTGTAGTTCTAGGTCAGAGGCAGTGTTTGTAAGGGAAGAGGTAGAGAGATGTGTCCATATACTTAGCAGAGGGGTGTAGTTCTAGGTCAGAGGCAGTGTTTGTAAGGTAAGAGGTGGAGAGATGTGTCCATATACTTAGCAGAGGAGTGTAGTTCTAGGTCAGATGCAGAGTTTGTAAGGTAAGAGGTGGAGAGATGTGTCCAGATCCTTAGCAGAGGGGTATAGTTCCAGGTCAGAGGCAGTGTTTGTAAGGTGAGAGGTGGAGAGATGTGTCCATTTACTTAGCAGAGGGGTGTAGTTCTAGGTCAGAGGCAGTGTTTGTAAGGTGAGAGGTGGAGAGATGTGTCCATATACTTAGCAGAGGGGTGTAGTTCTAGGTCAGAGGCAGTGTTTGTAAGGTGAGAGGTGGAGAGATGTGTCCATATACGTAGCAGAGGGGTGTAGTTCTAGGTCAGAGGCAGTGTTTGTAAGGTAAGAGGTGGAGAGATGTGCCCAGGGCCTTAGCAGAGGGGTATAGTTCCAGGTCAGAGGCATTTTTTGTAAGGTAAGAGGTGGAGAGATGTGTCCATATACTGAGCAGAGGGGTGTAGTTCCAGGTCAGAGGCATTTTTTGTAAGGTAAGAGGTGGAGAGATGTGTCCATATACTTAGCAGAGGGGTGTAGTTCCAGGTCAGAGGCAGTGTTTGTAAGGTAAGAGGTGGAGAGATGTGTCCAGATCCTTAGCAGAGGGGTGTAGTTCCAGGTCAGAGGCAGTGTTTGTAAGGGAAGAGGTGGAGAGATGTGTCTAGGTCCTAGGTATAAAAGTAAAAAGTTGAAAAAAGGGTATGTGATATGCATATCCATGGTACCCTGAGATCTGGAGAACCCATAATTTTAAGACGTAGTGTTGTAGAAAGCTGAGAAACGTAATTCATTTGCACCATAGTATAATATGGGTTATTCAAACATCACCCTCATTGATTTTTTTTCTCATACAAGAAGTACCATTGTTACATGACACGCTCCTCCAATTTGCATAGGTGTTTATCGGTACAGAGACAGGGAAATAATTGTTTTTCTTTGTTCCATCAGAAAGACGGTATTTGATAATGTATCAGTGTTTCACAGAGCACAAAAACATATTCGAGATTTGAACTGCTCTTGGGGGCTTTAAGAAAAAAAAAACAGTGTCCAAATAAATAAAAATTACAGCGTGCTTGCTAATTCCATGTTCTTTCGTAGTGATACATTAATATGAAGAAAGACTTTAGATCATCCACTCAAGATCAAGGGGGAAAGAGCAGGCGATTGGTGATGGATGAAAATTCAGACTGAGTAATTAATTATTAAATATTTAATATATCCTAATGTGGGAATGTCAACTTTGGTTATTGTCATCTCATGGCAATTCCACCGTTGCAGCAATATTTGACTTTAGCTCCCTCCACTGTAGTCTTATATTAATACTATATTCTTTTGAAGAATGAGACATAAAGGGGGTCTGTCAGCTCAGCAACAAGTTGGTTTCATCTTGAATAGTATTAAACGATAGCTTTACATTATACTAGCATTTTCTCTACAGTTGTGAGATGTTCAACTAATGTGTAACTCTATATACTAATTTGTGATCCAGTTTGCTCGATAAATTGGTGTTTACAAAGGGTAGATTGATTTTGCTACCACATAAATAAATAAGTACATTATGTTACAAATGTGCAATAGTAAAGATTCACAATGATGAATATCCAAAGAATGGTTTAGTTCAGAAACAAAAATGGTTGCTACAATTTATTGCCAATTCCGATGCTCTGTAGAAATAACTTGATTTTGAGTGACAGAATTCCTTGAAAAATGTGCAAAATGTTTTAGGGATAAAATAAAAATATTACTTATAATAATCTTGTTTTATGTCACTGTGGGCTACCATTGTTGCCTTTGCCTACCTTTGTACTTGCTTTATTTGAAGACTGGCAATAAGAAATATCAGTTTTCAAGAACAAATTGTGCTTTATTTATTTGTATTTTTGTTTATTTATTTTCTTATTTATTTAACCTTCTAAAAACATGACCATTCTCATGTCTAGTTTTTCAAAATAGCATTTTGTGATCCTTTACTGAGGATTAACATATCTGACAACACATAAATCAATTGTAATAAATAAAACAGACTAATGTAGTCAATCTGAGAAAATTCCTTCACTGATTTTTTTTTTTTTCATTTTAATTGAAACAGTTGTGACTGAACTGCCCACAATTCTGTAACATATCTCCAGGTTATTTAAGTGCTTCAAAGTCATTAGTAATAAGAGCAAAGTAAAGTTCTGTCCAGTTAAGCCTGAATCTATCATTGTATTATTTCCCTGATTCGGTCAGAGTCCTGCTGACAGTAATGGGATCGGATTAGCCAGTTTTTAATTAGTTGCATTTTCAAAAGACTCACTCATATTTTTTTTCTTGTCTTCTTAAATATTTCGATTTGGCAGATCCAGCCAATTATCTTCAAACAAGCTCTCCTTCCATTAATGTGTTTTTGTTACATTTCTGATGTGACAAGGACAGCAGCAAGGAGACGTACTCAATGCTGGATTGTACAAATGCTGCGCTGCATTGACTTGCTTGGAAGATGCTGCTCTTTCATGTTACATATACAGCCAAGCTTGCAGTGCTACAGGGCTTAATATGGGCACTTGAAGTGAATAGGGTTTTACTGCTGAAGTTTTTATATTAATAGGTCCATGAAGCCATTGTATTATATAGCTTTACTTCTAACACTTGCACTTGAATCACAGATACACCATAATCTCCTATCTATTTATATCCAGTAAATAAAGCCTTTACATTAATTTATTTACTTTTGTTATATTACTTATTTGGCTTGCTTGGCATGTTTGAGCAGCATTTTCAACTGGAAGGAGCCATGTAAACAAATAAGGGTTGAATATGGCTTATTGAGAGAGTTGGTATTAAGGTTTAGAGCATTATAATTGTAGCAACTAAAAGCTTCTCTATAAGCAGAAGAAATAAGCTTCTCTATAAGCTGAAGAAAAAATGGTGGATTTTATATATTTTTTACAATTAAGAAGCATAGTTCTTTATATGGGCTTAATAAACATATGGAGCCTTATTCAATTGCTGTGATTTTAAGATCTGGACTCGCAAGTTAGTTTGTTATTCAATTGCCTTCCATTTGCGGGCTCCGATCAAGTTACGGGCTCCGAGCTGTGATCCATTGCGATTTGAGAAATCGCAAGTTAATCCCTTCCAAGCCTTTGATCTTTCACGGCCGCAAGAGTCACGAACGCTAAAATTGCTAATCGTTATTCAATTGCGTTGATTCCCCCTCGCTAACCACTCCGTAAAGTTTGTAAATGGCAAATATCTAACCACAAGTTACTGGTACCGATGAGGTCTCGCAAAGGGCTTACTTACAAACCGGATCACTTTAAAAGCAAATAAAAATGCAATACAGTACTTTTATTAAGAGTGAAAGTAATGTTAGGTCTTAGAATTAATAGCACAACATTCTCCAATACTTTATTTCATGTTCAATTCTCATGTAATATCGATAAAGGGCAATCATTTTTCATTTAAGTCCTATGGGATTGAACATGATCGCTGATGCAAGGCCGTAACTCATGGTTCAAGCCCATAGGACTTCAATGAAATATGGAGGTTGTATTTCAAAGTCATATGGGCTTGAGTTATGGCCTTGCGTCAGCCATCATGTTCAAGCCCGCAAATGTTACTGTCAGTAGCATGTTTTCCGATTTTTGCGACTGGCGCACGACCAATTGAATAGCATTGCAAAAGGAGCATGCAACTTAATTGCAGGTATTTGGCTGTCTGTGATTGAGTTGCGAGCCACGAATTGAATGAGGCTCATGGTTAGCATCACATAAAAGGATAACTTTAGGTATAACTGTTACCCTTAACAAGAGCTCATGGGCATGACTGACATGCCAGAGTAAATATAATGAAGTATTACCATACTATTGAAGTGGATATAACTATAGAGTAGTGTTGCAGGAGTAGAATAAGCCTACATGTTAACTCCTGCTTTGCATACTACATTAGATACAAAGGGGGATATTTACTTTGCATCACAAGGGCTGCAATGTGTATCTTGTTTGTATGATGTTTCCTATGAGGAAATTTGCCATCTTAATGCACTGTAATCTATGCAGTAGTAGACCTGCAATGTGTCTTTGAGTAGCCATAATTATGTTGTGTCAGGACATGGTACCAGTCAAGTTATGGAGCTTTATGCAGGAATTACTTACTCCCTCTAGACTCATTAGCGGCAGGCGAGTGGAAATTTCCCTTGGTGGGAAGGAGCCTATCTTTTAATAATGATGTGAACACGTTAGTAAGCAATGCAAAATTTCATGAATCCTAAAATATACTAATAAACTGAAAATCATGTACTTGAAAGGATCATATCATTGTCCTATATTATCCATATTAAATAACATCTCCAATAGAAAAGTAGTTTAATAAGAAAACCTTTTGGATAGAAATACTTGCCTGAAAGAACAATTTACTGTCAGAATGCTCTAGCAGCCAGAAGAAGACCATATCCTCTTTAGAAGATGACATTGCGATGACCCAAAGACATTTTTGTTTTACCCTGTCTTCTTCTGTCACAAATAAAGAATTACATATTTCTTCAGGCTGGTAATCCTGTGGTTAAATAGTAAAGCACGAAGGATATAACACTGTACCTACATGGATTGCTGCCTTTAGAAGTATGAGTAAAATAAATTGCAATGTTCTTTAGCTTATGTTTGAAAGTGCTCCTTTTCAGTCTGTGTACCAAGCAACCCTGGGGGTTCAGTCCAAACAAATTTTCAAACTGTCCCTTTTAATGTGCAATCAGTTGGCAAAATAATGAGAGGAAGAAGTACTGTTTTGCCTGAATTTGTATGTATGATAACAGTTCATTCCTGCTGTGATGAATACCAATTGGAAGTTTTCAATGTCTGCTGTTCAGTTCAAAAGGAAAGCCACCCCCCAGTCATTACTTTGAAGACTTTATCCTAAACCCCCTGCACTGCTGAAAGGTCCTACAACACGTTACTCTGCTCCATATACAGATCATTCCATTGGGATTTAACAGAAATTAGCATTCTAGTGTTTTCATGCCCTGCTATCTTACTGATGCATATCCAATTAGGCATATTTATTTTGGCATAAATTCCTTATGCTATCTATTATACATCACATTATGCATAATGGTATAGGAACTGCTTTAAAGGACCACTAACACACTACACTAGCCTGTTAACCCCTGTGAGCTGGATATCCTCTGGGATCCCCTCCCAACAGCCAGGAGGGTCATTGGGTTCCCCACCCCATGTGCCTTTGGGAAGGAAGCATATTAACCCCAATGGGGTTCCTTTGTGTCCTCCTAGTGTAACCATAGGGGTCCCTATGGATTGCCATGGTAATGCAATCTATAACTATGGGGGTTCCTATGGACACCCATGTAACCTATCATCAACCCACGGACCCTAACCTGCATATTCAAAAACACAACCCCCAATTAAATAAATTAAATAATTTAAAAAAAATACATGAAAAAAAGCATGCATACAAATAAAAAAGACTTACAGAAAAAATACATGAAAATAAAAAAATTATGATTAAAATAATACAATAAAAAAAAAATGTATATCCTAAATGTCTTTTATGGTTTTGGTTTAGTGTTAGGAACCATACTATATATAACATCTTGTAGTGTATGTTGTATATCAGGGCTGTCCAAGTCCAACCCTGGATAGCCCCACACAGGCCTGTATTTGCGGATATCCTTTATCTGCATAGGTGAGGATGAATGTAGAAACAATGACCTCACCTGTATGCATCAGGGATATAGTCAAATCCTGGCATGTGTGCGGCTCTCCAGGACCGAACTTGCCCACCCCTGTTGTATATTAATGGAGATTAATCTTGGTTATATTCTATTTAAATATAAAAATTTCTGCTAACACAGGGTTGAAACACACAATGATGAATATCAGCCATGCTGGTAGTAAATATCTGGGTGAGGTTTTAGTAAATTTGGAGAGCTTGGGTTTTCACTGTAGATGCAGGTTACATGCCCCTAACACACCCTTTTCACTACAAATTGTGATGAGCTAGCTTTAACACAGAAGAAGTGGCTTTAATAAATTGCACAATGAGCTTAGAAATTGAATCGCGTGTTTATAAATTCCTACCCTTGTGTAGATGCATAAAGCCCAAATCTTGTTGAATGTAAAATGGACAAAGTAATTTGAGTTGAATATTTCTTTCATTGGTATAGTTGTCCACTAATGTGACCTCCGCTGTGACTTTCTCTCCTTGAGCACAGTCACATTCATTCATCAGAAGAATCACGTGTGTATCTTGTAATCTCATGTAATTTACTTGTTACACTTGGTTAGAATCCAGCAACTCTCTCTATTCATTGTTGTGTCGGAAGGAACAAAATGATTAGATTCTTCAGGGAATAAACTTGTGCTGAAGGGATTCTGTCCAGATAAAATCAAGAATATCCTGTATACTTAGCATTTTGGATTCACCACTGTTAATATATTTATTTAAGTGTGGGTTATACAGAGAACTCATGGAGGTATTTTGATATTTGTTGGACTGGGGAAGAATGCATGAGCAGGAAGGCCAATGAAGTGTAAGTAGCAGTGCGAAAGGTGGGGGAAGATAAGAGTGAATGAGCAGTTTTATTGTACAAATTCTGCTAAACTGGATTATTTTTGATCATTGTGCAGGTAGAAACAGCAAGTGTGGGAAATGTTATTTTGAAGAATTGATTTTGATTATTTAAAGGTGCCCTTTGCTAATCTGGTGCTCTAACTTAGGGGAACGCAGTAAAAAGTCTGCTGGAGCTTTTTTCCCTTAAGGTCTACACTAATTCAAATAATTTACTCCCCCATATTACAGCAGACCGGCCAGATCCCTAAATCTTGCTCTGTTGCTGCAACATATATCTGTGCAGGGAATAGCCAAACCAAACTTTACGAATGAGACGGACCTACCGTAAGAGCCAACAGATAATCTGAACGTCATAAATCTTATAATGAGTGGCAAGTGCAGGAACAACTGCCTGTAACTACCTACAGCAAGGGAACAGATATTATTTATTGATATTAATATATTTTGGTATAAAAAATATGTGACAATTGTATTTATAGGTTCAGTAAATAAAGATGTGTTTAGTTTGTGTTAAAATATGATATAATTGTAGTCAATTCATTAGAGTGTTTGTTCCTAGGCAACGTGGTTTTGGCACATGTATTAACCCCTTGACTACTGGGTTGTTTGTTACCCTGGATTTTGGATCATAAAACAAGCATAATACTAACATATATTTTTTAATTACACATACGTTGATATTGGATTGTTAAGTGTCAAATAATGTTGAAATTGCATAATTTTTTGTGCTATACTATCACTTTAAATGCTTTATTCTGCTTTTTCAACTATGGCACTGCCTTGATTTACGAGTGAGCCATAAAATCTTATTAGCATCGGGTTTGGGTGTCAGAGTGTCAGGGAGTAATTCGTAATTTATTGTCAGTGCAAAACTCAATGCAGATTTATGCATTGCTTTTCGTCTGTGTCGTAAAGGGATGGGCGATTAACATAGCTATGTAGGGTTTACTCTGTAGTTTGGGCACTCGCAATTGCTTTTTCAGGGATTAGGATAGGACACTAAGTTGTTTCATTGAAATTGTACAATGAAAATAGAGAAATGTTTTCTAGTGGGACTTTAATCCTAGTCCCTAATTTTTCGCTTCTTAAAGAGACACAGAAAGAGCTAGGCACATAAGAAAGTAAGGAAGTTAGGGCCAATGTCAGAAGCTGCCATATTTTATTGAAGTAAATCATTTAAATATTGAAATATTAAAATATATGGTATTATAAAAGAATATAAACAATTATATTTAAAGCGAAATAAATTAAATATGTTTTCAGTTACATTGTCTCTAAAAACTGATTAATTCAGCTTTTCACAAGATATATAGAAAATCAACAGGCCATCTCTAACTGATGCCTTGGATACATTTTGTTATTTTTTCAATGTAATTGGGTTTCATATGAGGGTAATTGGTTTTGATCGAAGGTTGCGTTCACTTCACTTTTTTAATAGTTACCTCCGGAAGGATTTTGAATTACATGGTAAGTCATTTTCAGAGCATTCAGCACACGCAAAAAACAGCTGAATGAAAATGTAAGGTGCATTATGTTGATATTAAATCAGGTTTAGTAAGTGTGTCAAGCTGTGGTTTTCCTAAACTTTAATTTCCCTACAGTATATTTTTTAGTACCTATTATGGTGATAAATTAAACTTTTCAAGGACTAAAAAGTGTCATTCTTATGCAGAACGTGACTTTAGAATGGACAAAATGATTTTAGAATATTTAAAATAAATACACCTTTTAATGTTAAACTCTTACTTTCAATTTGGCTTTAATGGAACAGGTAATTGAAGAGGAATGGGATGATCATTGGGTTCTCCATTAAACAGTATTGAAAGACAGACAGTATAAATAGGTGCTTGATAGTAGGACTGAATAAAAGAGCCATTGCCAGTCGGACATTTGACCCAATAATCCAAGAAAGCAAGCTATCTATCACCGAATCTGCTAATTGTAAGCCATCTAAAATGCTTTTATGCTCATGTTTTATACACCGCTAATACTATTAATTTGTTACATACTTCACAAACAAGATGTCAGTTCTCAACTACAGTGGTCATCTAAACTGACTTAGAGCCCTGATTGTTATGATTTGTGCAGACACCCAATTCCTTTGCTTAAACCTGTACAGGAGGAGGGGGTTTTAGGCCCTCCGTTGTGACTGTGACAATTGCTGGCTTCTTCAGTGCTGAATGAAGTTTTAATTAACAGCTTGGATGTTACTTTCAGTTTAAAGGAAATCTAGCAGCTCAAAAATGTGTTAATTTTTGAGTAGTGAATGTGTAAATAGATCCTGGATTACTGCTTTCCCCACTAAAATGAGAACTGAACATAAATGAGAACTGAATTTAAAACCGTCATCATAGTAGTAGAGCCATTCTAATCATAGAGGAGCAATGTATGAGTTTAGTGGTGGTGTATGTAGGCAGTGAGGTTCCATAGATCCTGCTTGTCCTTGAAGGTTGGAAGTAGTTTGCTCCAAGAACAGGAACGGAGTCACCTTTCCCACCCAAATAAACAGAGGTATTGATTATTAGGGAACATCTTTAAATGTGAATCTTAATGACAAATATCAAGAATAAATATGAGTGATTATAAGCCAAGTTTATATTTTGTAAATTTTAATGTTTGATAGAACACAGTCTTATAACCAGGAAAACAAGTAAAGTAAAATGTTTTGAGCCAAATCCATTTTAATGCAATGTGGAACTCACAGATCAGTCAACCATATAGATTTTAATATTACCAAAGTCAGACTTTTTGGTGTTAAAAAGCTTAAAAAAAAACTTACTGTAAATACAGTTCTTTCAGCACTGTTAATGATGTTTGGAATGACATCTGCATCCAGTCAGTCTAGTTGGCAGTAAATTATGTATCTAAAGAGCTCCATAACTCAGATGTTGCAACTAATTACAACCTGTCAGAAGGAAGTCTTGGGTTTCTTGCAAATGCAGTATGCAAAGGGATTGAAAGTACAGTTTGATCCTTGCGTTGCTTGTTTTTCGTGTCAGCAAATCTTTTGTAAAGCATACAATCTGCTCTTTTCAATGCATAAGTGCAATATGTGAATCCCATGTGCCTTTAACAACAAACACGCTTTCTGGTTCCAAACGTTATGGAATCTAGAGAAGAGTGAACATTTCTGAGCAATTGATAAAATTAATGTTTTCTAGGCAAATGTTTTAATATGACCTTAAACAAATGATATTTACAGCAAATTAAGTTGCAATACAAGTAGAATCTACAATTTGCTGATGGTAGGAAAACCTTCCCAATGCAATTGGTATAGTATCTTACTCTGGAGAGAAGACTAGTAGTAATAAAGCCCAAGGATCCAATACATGTGACCTATTTTCAGCCTGTATGAAAATGCATTTGCCATTATACAATGGAGGCCAATCCATGTTGTCTGCTGAGAAAAATTCTGTTTCTACGTGGCCTCCAAACCCGTAAGAAAATATTTTCAAAGCTCATGTTGCTGTAAATTAATGCTGGGCATTTAAAGAGTTGCCAGCTCGCTTGGATTATGGTCCACAAGGCATTGCCTGCTCTGCTTCATAATAAAGAGAAGCTTTCCACCATGATGTCCAAGTCCTCCACAGCCCAGTGGAACAATCAGAGTGAGCCGGAGTGAAACCGAAAGGAGAGGAACAGGTCCAGGTCACAGATACGCAGCCATGCACTGGAGATTTTAATTAGAATAATATGAATAGGGAGTAGCATCTGTGGAATGAATGATTTATGCTGTAGCATGATATTGTAATTAGAAATCTTAGAGAAGAGAAAAACACTGTGAAATGCAGTAGCAGACTTTACACTTCAGTTAACTCCTAAGTCCCAGTCACTCCTGCACTACATGTTTAATCATTTGATTACTTAAAAGGTGATTGTAGTTCTATGTTTACAAGATGCTTTTTTTTAAGAAATACATTTAAAGGTATATGGAATTCTCATGGATTACGAATGCATCCGGAAAATCAGTAATGTATGAAAACATTTCTCTCCTCCCTGGAATGAAGCAGCTCAGGCAAAGATATATGCACTGTGCTGCTACTGACTGGAAGGTTCGTATTGGGTTAAAAATGTACTTGAATCCAGTTTTTCTGTTGGTTAGTATGCGGTGCCTATGAAGGCACCTGTGGGGGTGTGGAAATGATTTTTTTAATAAAATAAATATTTGTGTGTATAGAATGACTCTATCTGATGTATATTTCTGATACAAGCAGTATGTGATAGATAAGAAAAAGTTAGAAACCGGGAAACCGCAATAATAATGAGCAAAAATCAGTAAGAAATACAATTATTTGTAAATGTTGGCAGCCATTGTCTTGGTTGAACAGCTTGTTGGAGCTCATTTCTCAAGAAGGAGTACCCTGTAAACAAAATTACTCCTATTGAAAGCATTGGCAATGCAGTTATGTTAGTTCAAGGGCTGCTCTCGCCTATGGAAGCAGAAATAAAAATGGTGATTCCCCTGCAGAATAACATAAACCGAACTTCCATTAACTCTAAACCTGCAATCTTCTCCTAAGCCACTTGACTAAGCGCATATGTGTAGAAATTCAGATAGTCATTTGGTTCCGTTAAAAAAATTAAATCACTGGGCTTATTTTATTTTTATGACCATATAGCACATTTATTCACTGGAATTGTCAGCCTAAATAAGGGAGGGGGGAAGACACCAATAACTTTCAGCTGCTTATCTGTCTCTCCGGGGATATATGTTATTTTTGTTGAATCTAGAAGGTTTCACTGGGAGCAGCTATGTCAGTTTTTAAAGCATTATTTAAATAGTTTTAACGAGTCCTTATAGAGTATCTGCCATCTTTCAGTGTAGTGTTATTACTGCTTATGTTGTGGAATAAGGAAGGTCCCTGCAGAGTCATAATTAGGACAAATTTACCATATTCTAATTAAGTTACTAATGCGACCATTTTTACAGTGCAATTACATGAAGCACTTATGTGCAATAACACATTGTTGTTTAAGCAAACTAGTAATAGGACTCTTGGTGCTTGTGACTGAGTGCTTGTGTGTGTTTCTCTCCATACCAAGGGAAGAGTGGGAGATCCATGGAATAGACGGTCAGAGGAAGTCATATATGTATAGTATTTTGGACAAGTAATACATGTTTAAGCTCAGTTCAGAGTTTTCTAAATTTACAAAGAGATCATAGTTAAATAAAATATGAATTACAGAAGTGATATTGGGTCCTGCTCTTGTGAGAACTGCAATTTAAATGAGAGGACGTTAGAGACAAAAGGAGGGGAATGTGTTGAAGTTGTGATCACCTGGCACAATCATGGAAAGGAAGCTTTTACTTTGTTTTGTATAGTGGATGTTAAGAAGAATGGTTTTAAGCTTGTCTGGGGAGTTTTCGGACAACTTTTGAAGCTTTTAATAGTTAGTGAATGTCTGACAAGGTGACATAGCAAAGGCCTTAGGTTGTAGACAGCACAGGGATAGCAATATGATGTAGTGAAAGAACAGAAGAGTAACTTGTACGTATAGTGGAGTGGCAGTCTGGGGAGTATTTGAAGATCATAGCAATTATACTATATTGTTGAGAGCTTTTTAAATCATGGTCAAAACTTTAAAAGGATATGTAAATTTGCTGGATTTCAATAGGAATAAAATATATCAATGTACTGTTATGTTCTTTGTTTTAATAAGAAGTGCTTAAAAACTTGCCTTTTCCTGCCTAATATCATACAAATCATATATGCTTGTTACGGTCCTTGGCAGCTGATGTATACACAGACTCTGAAGTGCAATGTTTCAAATTAGCCACAGCTGTCTGCAGAATGTTGCTGAGAAATGGTCACTAGTTGACTAGTAAAAGACACAGCACAGCAAGTGTCCTGTGGTTGTGTCTCATACTAGCACACTAAGTGTGTCTTCATGAGTTACAAAGCAGGTACTGTTTGGATGTTTTAGGCAGAAAAAAACAAAAACATTTAGGCACCTCTTAATACAATAAAGTACATAAAAGTAAACTGATACATAGGTATATAGATGTATTTCAAGTAAAATCCAGAAACCTTCCATGTCCCTTTAAACTTAATTCTGGCAGATATGGGAAGTCAGGCAAGAGGCAACAGACTTGAAACTTAGTCATTACAGTATAAATTATTTCCCTTATTAAGGAAACAATTCTAATCCCTAGAAAAATCAGCCCTACTAGAAGTGCACAGGGAGAAGCCTCAAAAGTTCACACCCTACCTAAAGAGGCAAAAAGTTCCCCTGAAAACCAAACCAGCATAAAAGCTGAGAATATGATCAGTTTCACACCTTAATTGAGGTTGGAACTGGGGCCTGATGAAGCTACAATTTCTCATATCCAAAACAATTATGTGGATAATACAGCCTCCCCAGCACCCACTTCTGACCCTAACCTTGTGGATCTCTATGAGATCAGGATTCAAAGGGGTTTATATAGATAAACAGGAGATAGGGAAGGTGTTAGGTTTAGTGTAGTGTTATGAAGCACTGCTACAGAGACTACTGGAGCTTCAGACTCCTGCGAGCAGCCTGTGGAAACGCGTTGGGTCGAGAAAACAACGTGAGAACAGCCTGGTTGCATGTTCCCAAAGTTGAGGGAAGATTTTAAGAGAGCTGTATTGGAATGGCTTTCTACATTGAAAAAAAAAAAAAAAAACTCCTACAGTTATGATTTTACCATTTTTTCCGGCTGTGTCAGATTGAAATTAGGCTCTAAATCTTGATTTATCTGTAACCCACTTCTACATGGCTTAGTATATTTCAAATTGGCCTAGGAATGTTTGTAATTTTGTCAAGAGCGTTTCCTTATTATAGTGAAGTACCGAATGCGCACAGCATTATCATTTCTAGAGGATAACATGGGGTTTGCTATTGTCTATGTCAGTGTTTACATAATTGAAGTCACTTCTGCCTGAATTTAATCGCTGAAATACATTATGAAATGAGCAGTTTAATTGCAAGGAGAAGGTTTGAAGGGGATTTAGGGGTGGAACGCAAGAAATAATAAGAGTTTGTAAAGTATCTTATCCATGTGGATTCTGACTCTGAGGTATTACCTGCAGTACACCATCATTTGATATGCAGAAACAGCCCGAGGCAGATCCTGAGTGTGGCCAGGTGGGAAAATTGCACTGGCAAATAAACAATCCAGCTGCGTGACTCCTTATCTCGAACTTGGCATGTACTGGGCAGTGCCCTTACCCCTTCCAACTCTCTCAATAGATTATCAGCATCCACATGTCAAATCTGCTTTGTTTCTACTTTTATGTATAGGACACTCTCTATCTTTAAACATCACTTGATTCATATAAGAGAAAGGATATAAGGTCTGGTAAAATCCAGAAGGACTATCATAATATATATATATTAATGACAAATAACAAAACAAATACATTTACGGTGCTTAACACCTCTTTAAAATGGTCACCAAAAAAAAAAAAAAAAGGTTTAATAGTAAATTAAGTCCATAAGTTAAAAAAAGGACTCCTAAATAGGACTAAAAAAAAGAGATAGAACCATAATATACTGTATTCCCACAATTGGGATAGAAAAGTCCTCATAAATCTGTAATAGAAATCATAGGACAGGTGCAAAATGCCCCCAAAAATAATTATATTTGTTTTGGTGACCATGAAATATATTAATGCTTTCAAAAAGTAGTGTCTTCTCACTGCCTTTTATTGGCTGATAAAATAATCAAACACAAATAAATAATGAAAAAGAAGGCCAATGATACAGTAGCACTTACTTTAGATAGCAGCATTCTTTTCTCTAACCAGCTGGCTATTCATAGCAGTGTTTTTAGAAAATAGAGATATATACATTGAGCAATAAACTACTCTACTTGCTCCACCTGTGCCATATGATGTGCAAATGTTTACGGATGGAGTAGATAAAAAGCCTCCTTGGTTGTTCTATTATCCAGAATTGTTGCTAAAACATAAAAGTAAAAAAAGTTTTTTTTAGAACTGTGATTGGCCACAATTGTAATATTCTAGTGCAAATGATGTACAGTGATGTGAAAAGGAGAGTCAGCATCTTGAGATTCCCTGATTTTACATGTTACTACATGTCTGCACCAAGACATAAAAGAAGATAGGTCTAACCTCTTGTGACAAGTAACACACACATTTTTACTCTCATTATTTATTAAGCCAAAAAAATCAGCCATTCAGAAGTCTTGTATGCACCCAACGAGTCAATTTATGGAGCTCCCTTTAGCAACAATAACTTGAGGTTGGAGAAATTCTGGTTCAATACTCTTTACAAAGCTGCTTCAGCTCAGTGATGTTTTAGGATATTATTTTATGCCCAGATCTCCGCAAGCATCCTAGTATGGCTGAGATCTGGACTCTGACTTGGACGTTCCAAAATCTTGATTATTAGTTTCAGCTGTTCAGTCTGAGAATTACTGGTTTGTTTTGGACCATCATCCATTTTCAGCAAAGTAGTTGGACAGATGATCTCACATTTTCCTTTAGACTGTGCTGGTATAGAGAACTATCCATGGTGGTAACACTGATTGCGAGGAGTCCAGTACCTGTGGCTACAGAGCAGGCCTAAAAAAAATCAACCTCCCACCACTATTCTTGATGTTTGATTTGAGGTTCTTGTGATAATATGTAGTTGGCTTTGATACATATTGCTGTGGATTACACTCAATTTGATCTCATCAGTCCAGAAGTCGATATTTCAGAAGTGTTGTGATTTATTTACTGGGACACCCACTCCTTAGTAGATTGGTATGTTTTGGGAGAACAAAAGTATTCCTCAGAGATATCTGCCCCTGGCCAAATTACCAATACATATATAAATAGTGTGCACACCTTAGAGAAATAAGACACAGACACAGTGTTTCTGTATAATAATTCTCAAAGCGCTCTATTCCAAAATGGCAGTGTACAAATTTATATATAAAAACTTTATCTGATCAAACGTCACATGATTCCTTTGTCTAGGAATTAATAGCTTTATTGATTGGTTCAAAAAGATCTGCAGTCTGTTGTCATCATAGTGGTCAGTTGAGGAAGGATCAGTTCATTGGTCTAGAAGGCAGGTGGTGCCTGTATCCTTATTTGGTCACGGATGTCTGAATCATCAGGCCACTCCCAGTTGTAGTTCTGTAGCCATCTTGTTATGACTGGATGTAGTCCATCCTCCATCTTAGGTAACCTCCATTGTTAGTAATCTTCTTCTTATTTATACATACATAAGTGAGTAAGGAATAATAAAGGATATGGCAGACAAACATAATAACATAAAAATACATTTTCCTAATTCCCATCCATAACAGATAGACATCTTAAACTTTTAAAATTTGCTAATTATCTTTCTTATTATTAACTGAATTTATTATTAATTGAAATTGACTTTGTAACCATTTCCACGTTGATGAGCAGCAACATTTTTTTCTCTGTGACCACCACTGATTTCTTGGTCTAAGCATGAAGTGTTCCCACAAACCTGAATGCCCAATCCCAAAATTCCAAGTACAGGCATGGAACAATTAACCTCTAGCTAAGATGCTTGTGGGTGATACCTCCAGCTAAGGGAAAATGATGGAGGCCAGAGAGAATGTCCCCTCCCCAAAATATGTGAGCTTTATAGAAATATATTCAGACATAACTTTGACTTATTTTTCTCACAGTCAGCTCTGATGAACATAAATGGAAATAATTGGACGTGTCAATTAGAGAGACCACATTAATCGATAATTAGCAGTAATTATTCTGTACTGTGAAGAAGTTAAAAATACGGCTGCATACACAGTATTAGAAATGGCAGGTGTGTGGACTGCACATAATAAGCAATGAACCTATTGGATTTGTATTACAGACATAAAAGGCAGAACGGAGCTACCCTTGAAGCTACGGCTTCGCCTCAGTCTAGATCAATAATGGAAGGAGCATATCTTTCAAGAATTAGGCTTATGGTGACTAATTGGATTTTCTGATCATAAACCATGTTTACAAAGCATTAGAAGAAAACCTTTTTTTATCTATTTTCTATGTGAAGCCAGGTTTTATTATGGAAATTGCATAAAAGTGATTCTCTGAATGCAAATATGAAAAACGCATAGTGCAACTTGTTCTGGATAAACCTTTTTCACAAATATTTGAACAAAGTATGGGCAACTAAAAACAAAAGGTCATGGTGTGAAGCCAGAAGAGGAGTAGGAAGGCACGTTAATAAATAAAATACAGATTCATGGGGCGCAAGCAGGCCCCCAGTCTAAATTTGACAAATTGTATATTTGCTTGACCTAGGGCCTCATTGAAATGCGATTTGGCCAATTGAATAGCATATTTTTTTACAGAAGTTTTTAGTTAGTGAACTTCTATCCAAAAGCAAAGTCTTCACTAACTAAAAACGTCTGTTAAAAAAATATGCTATGTGCTTATATAGAGCCCTATTCAATTGGCCAAATTGCATTTCAATGAGGCCCTACATTGTTAAATTATATAGTGGTATTGAGGAACCTTAACTGTATGCTAATTTGTGTTAACCTAGAAAAAAAATGCTTTGTGCTTATTTAGCGCCCTGTTCAGTTGGCCAAATCGCATTTGAATGAGGCCCTATATATTAGGGCAAAGTAGCTAAATGGGATACTAAGGGCCTCATTCAATTGTGAATTGGCCAATTGAATAGGGCTCTATATAAGCACAGAGCATATTTTTTTTACAGAAATTTTTAGTTAGTGAAGACCTTCTTTTTGTATAGAAGTTCACTAACTAAAAACTTTTGTAAAAAAATATGCTCTATGCTTATATTATGCCCTATTTAATAGGCCAAATCACAATTGAATGAGGCCCTAAGGCCCCTATTCAGTTGAGCAATTGTACGTCACTGGAGCCTGTAATGTAGCCTGTAAACTAAATTGCGATTCAATTGGTGTCTTTTCACTACCTGCAAACAATTTGCGGGATAGAAGCTCAAAAATCCCTGCGATTGTTAAAATCGTAACTTTGATGCAGCTAAGCCAAGCCGACAAATGTTTTCACAGCCGTAACTGGCAAATAGAAATTCAATACTGCACTTTAAAAGACGGGGTAAGCGATGAAAGACATTAGAATTAATTGCACAACCGTCTCAAGCTTGCAAATCTGCAATCAAAAACTATTTTTTTTAGGTTTCATTTTCGTGTTGTATCAATCTCGGGAATCAATGAGTTAATACATATCAGCCCACCCACATGGACTAGAACAGTATCGCCATTAATTTTTTGATTTTATTTTGTACATTGCCGGATTGAGAGTCTGATCGCATGTCGGACCTGTAAACGCTAATTGATTGACATTTACCATATGTTTTACTGACGTAATGACGGTCTCATTTACTATTGGCTGTTTCTAAATTGGTAGTTACGGCCTTGCTTAATTGATCATGATCTCACTTTGAAATGTTACTTATGATTGCATGGTTTACGGTTTTGACTTTCGGCCCATAAATTGCAGGCTTGTTCAATTGAATTGCTCTGTAAATATAGCACATTTCAAGCGGGCTTGCAATTGAATAGGGGCCTAAGTATGAAAAGGGGAGTATAAGGTATTCTACCTCCAAACCCTGTTTTTTAGTTTAGTTTTTTTTTTTTTTTTTGTGCAAATTGGTAGGTGTTGATAACAAGATAAGTCACCTGTTTGTTAAAGCTTTTGGCGATTTTCAGCCTTGATTGAACACCCTCGCTTCTCTTCTTCAGGACACTCCAAAGCCAAAACTTGCTGCTCCATATAAATACAATTAATTAATCTCCTCCTCTGAGAGGGTTCCCTGACAAATAATGGCTTTTGAACAGAACGCTCACCTTTTATACCATTTTTATCAGCCTCAGATTGGCTTAAATATGTGTCAGCCATATTTCAGCCAAACAGAATCGAGTTTTTGAGTTGCCTACCTCTGATGGGTTGCTGAATAGCGAAGGACAGAAGGCTATTGCCCCATTTCTGATTGGTGAAAGAAGGCATTGATTGAACTATTCCGGTTAAAAGTGTAAAATAGCTGCCAGTAAGAATCAGGGTTAATTTTAGTGTTACCAGTCTCTGAATGGCTCTTTCAAGATAGGATAGCATACCCCATGGTAAAAAGGTTAATATTAGGTATCATGTGGATCCATAGTGACATGGTAGAGGAGTTAATGTTAGGACTCCATGGTTATAGATAGAGCCCCAACGGAGGTTAATGGGCCTCACACCTCAAAGAACAAGAGATTGGGAGAAGGGGACTTGATGTCCCCCCCCCCCCCCCCCCATAGTATCCCTCTGAGGTAACCAGGCACACAGGGGGTATAGGGGCTTAACCAAAGTGGTCATTAACACTGCGTTCATAAGGGCAAATGTTTATATAAGTAGATGGATAGATAGGGATATGGGAGGATGTTGGGGCTAATGTAGTGTGTTTACATTTTTTAATGGGCAATATTCCCAGGCACTCCTATGGAGCCTACTGAGTTTCAGACTCTTGAGTCATCTACGGGTATACTTTAGGCAGACTGCGAGCACATATTAGAGATAGATAATTATGGCCAAAACCTTCTGGGTGCAAATCAATAAGTATTTTTTTTAGTGAGGCCATATAATAGTAAATAGTCACAGCTATTCCTAGACTTACATGTCTTGTGTATTGTTAAATTAAAATTAATTTACGCTTCTTGCAAACAACTCGGCATTTTACCAGCACATTCACATTGCTTTGGTATGATTTCTTAATACATCGCTGCTTCTTAAAATTTGCATGCAAATGAAACCCTTTGCTGACAATAGAAGTTACAGAACATTAGAAAACCGAAGAGTAACACCCAATGCAATGTAACCGATTCTGTATGGCTTGGACAAAAATAATACATAAAATAAATATCTTCAAATTCCTGTAATTTATTCATAGTTCTTTACATAGTCAATCAGAACACTGAAACCAACAAATTGTTCAATTTGTAATATTATTGCATATTTCAGTTTAATACGTTTTTATATACTGCACTTTGTTATCAAACAGCCTTATTTGACACATAAGGCACTGCATGGACCAAAAATCCCAAACATATAATACACTCTGTTACAATCCATCAATGACAGTTTATTCCTATGATATTTTAACTCTAAGGAGAAAAAATGTAAAGTTTTTTATTGCATTGAAGATATAAGCATTCAGATGGAGCTTGTATTTGATGGTCCTATCAGGACTTGAGAGCTAGTTTCTGTAAGCACAATATATAATGTGGTGTAGCTGTACTCCTGATAAAAGTCAAGGTAACTAAACTGATATTGCAATATTTAAATAAATTATAAATCTGCGGAAAAAGCTTTAAATTAAAGTGTTTTTACTCATTTGCTACTTGATTTTGACTGCTCTACATGATGGTGCAGAACAGTTTCAGTGAGTTCAGAGTTGCTTTAATTCAAAATTGTTTTATCATTATTATTTAGATTTAAGGATAATTTTCATCTGGTTAGTTCTTTTAGACATGGTTTTTATTTTTTGTTGTTAGACCGCAAGCTCTTGGAACTAACACATTCCCTATGATGTTCAAGTTGATTATCTCCAATGGTTTGTAACTGTATTACATTTTCTGCATTGTGTATAATCTTGTACAGCTCTGCACACAGAGGTGTCTTTATATAAATTAATTACACATATCTACAAGAACAAAACCTGATTTCGGTGACATTAGTTTATTAAACATGGACAAGTTGCTTGACCTTTTGTACATGTAAATGAGACTTGGATAAATAATCTTTTTCTTCATCATAATGATTTGGGTCCTATTGTACTATAAGAAGCCGTTATCCTCTGTCACGGCGGATTCATAGCGAATGTGAGAAATGTTGTGACAGATACAATTTATTTTTTCTTAACAAGTGCTCGAGAAACACGTCGTTCTCATTTCCTTGTGCTATTAGGACTTGTAAATAATTGCAAACAAAAAAGTATTTGACGGCCTGAACACAATTTACATTTCTTTCATATAATAGGCTGTCATCAGCTAGAACTCTCTATGCTGCTGTGCACTAATCTCTAAAAGGTTGTTAACCCCTTACTTTGTAGACAGTCCTAAAATGCATTGCAAATGCATTAAACACAGATCGAACATTATCATAGTAGGTGAAAAAATTATGGTTTATCTGTCTATCTATCTGTCTATCTGTATTTATATATACAGTGTATATATATATATATATATATATATATATATATATATATATATATAATTACGGTGGAGGGCTTCTATCGCTCTTTTGCCCACCACATATGAAATGATTGTTGTGGTGAACTACCTACTCATAAGGTCCACAACACAAGCTTAGATCCCGCTCCATGCTGATGGTAGCCAGTAAGCTTGAAACAGCTGTACGTGGGTAGGATTCTCAGCTTGTGTATAATCCAACCTTGGCTTTGCATAAAAGCTGTGTAATGCAGCAGGCATAAGCTTAAAGGAAGCCATGTTTAAAATGGTTTATGGATTGAAGAGCTAGGCATGTGTGGGAACATTTGCATGTCCCGGCCAGGCTTCCCAGAATGCAGTGTAATTTACTGTTTTTCTTGGAATTCTGAGCTGGAAGCAGGCTTTTAAACTTGTTTTAGACATTAAAATGTCCAGTATCACATATTATAATTGTCAAACTGTGATTTGTTGTCATGCTTGCAAGACTCTCAATGCAAGGCGAGCCTTTGAGGCATATAAGCCTTCCGCGCTCAGAGGACTTAGGCAATGAGCGTCGAAGGCGCTCATTGCCCTGCGAGCACTTGAGGCATGGAAACACGCGGGACGTAAAACGCAAAAAATTCTGAAACCGGATGAAAACGAGGCTCTGCAATGCCAGGCGCTTAGACCTTGGAAAATGCACAACGCCACACACAGTAACACATACATGAACAACGCCAGGCATGCAGGACTTAGAAAATATACGACGCCAAAGACAGTAACACTTGCACAAACAAAATCTAACCTCGGAAAAATACGAATGTAACGGCCAAACCGCGAAAATCAAAAAACATAAAAAGCAAGAAAAAAAACAAATTAAATAAATTAAAACACACTCGCACACAGCACAGGGGGAGAGCCAGGACGTCTGGGAGTAAGATTACTGTGTTTCGTCACTCGAAAATTGGCTAAGCGAGAAAAAAAATAGTGGACGAAAAATGTAAATCAATCTGAAAACGTAATGAAAGCACGGCTAGTCACATTCCGACCTCAGAAAAATACAGAACTCTGAAAAATACGCAGGACTAGGAAAATACACTACTGCAAAGACACTAAAACTTGCACGAACAACGCCAGGCACGCAGGACTTGAAAATAAAACAACGGAAAGATTCAGCCGACACACCGAGGAGAAACACACAGGGAAGAGACAGGGGGAGATGCTGGAAAGAGACATATGGCATACGCAAGCACAAAACTTGCAGGTTAATGAGTAGGCAGGAGGAAAGGTTCGCAATAAATAGACAGGAGGAAAGGTTTGCAACGAGCGCCGAAGTTGATAATTGCAAAGCAGGAAAATTGAAGAACATGAGGGGAGAGGCTCGCGATTGAGCACTAAAGTTTGTCAGACGGCCATAAGACTCACATTGTGTGGCAAACAGCGTTGCCAGGCTTCAAATTTTATTGCCGTCATTTTTGACGGGCAAGTCACTAGTCATCATATATAATAGTTGTCAAACTACAAATTGTCGTCACGCATCGCAAGCTCGTAAGAACTGAGAGGGGCCGCATTTGCGGAAGGTGGAGGCTTTACGATGCATGACTTTGTAACAACACAACCCCGCATAATCCTTAACTCGCAGCACTTTGTCCTACGCGCCTCAAAACACCATACAAAACTCCCACACAAATCTTAACTCTCAGCTATTTACTCCTACGGCACCTCAAACCAACCCCCCAAAAAAACCACACACAAACCGTATTTACTCCTACGGCGCCACGCACCACCGAACAAATCTCGCAGCACTTAGCAGATCAAACACGCTGGACTTACCTTACAAACACGCAAGCACATCACGACCGCAGGACTTAGAAAAAAAAATACAAATACGAGTCCCAAAAATACAAACTTAGCGCCGAGATGCGCAAATCACAAAAATACACTAAATACACCCCGAAAAATTGCAAAAACATCACAGACAGCATGCGGCAACAGCCAGGACGTCTGTGAGTGAGGTGAAACGCAAATTTAACTCGATTGAGATGTTTTTCACAACTCAAATCCCCTAAGCGAGGAAAAAAATGGCCACTGAGAAAAATGAAAACGAGGCTACACGACCGAGAACCACGCAAAACACTGCCAAACGCGTAGCACTTTACTCATCACACTACAACGTACAAGATACACTGTTACAAAAGCCGGAAAATGCTCACGAGACGCGTACCACATTAATAACACTACGACTATACAATCCCGCTTTACACAGTAAACCAACGGCTTTACCTCGCGCACGCAGCCGATTTAGAATACACACTTCAAACATTCATTACACTTTATAAGCAGGGCACTAACACTCACAATGTATATTCTATGCAGCCGCAAAATACAAACAGATTGTTAGCTCTTCAGCCTATTGCTCGATTAATATATCAATTATAAATAATTAAGCTATATTAATTTATTGAATAAATCATTAATTATTACTTAACTACATATACATAGAAATATATATCTCTCAGAGGACCAAAAGTACACAACAGGATGAGAGCCAACGGCGCTCAGCGCTAGCCTCGCAATGAGCACCAAAGGTCCTCACAGTACAAGTTTCAATTATGTCTCAAACAGCATTCCTATGCCTTAAAATTGTATTGCCCCATCATTTTTGACGGGCAAGTCGCTAGTATATAATAGTTGTCAAACTGAGAGTTGTTGTCACGCTTGTGAGCCTCGTGAAGCAAGGCGAGTCATTGAGGCATGAGCTTGCAAAAAATATGACTTTAACAAAAGAACCACCGAACTGGAAAAGATGGCGAAAACACACAAATATGGCTCAAATTCACTTACACACTCGCACAGGGGGAGAGCCACAGAGCCTGTGAGTGAGGTTGCAAGTTCATTTGAGGCATATTTTGTCTTTTTTAACTATTGAAAATCGCTGAAGAGGGAAAAAAGTTTTTTGCTTCATAACATAGCCCTTCCATTCCCCTTATTAGTTTTGTTGCCCTTCTCTGTACTTTTTGCAGCTCTAAAATGTACTTTTTATGAAGTGGTGCCTGAAATTGTACTTTATATTCCAAATGAGGGCGTACTAGGAATTTGTACCTTGGCAGAATTATATTTGCTTGCCTTTCTTCTATACCCTTTTTAATACATGCTAATATTTTATTTGTCTTTGCAAACATACCTCTAAGGCGACCACTGCCTTGGTGCATTGGCTAAGCATGTCACCAGACCTAAACCCTATTGAGCATCTGTGGGGCATCCTCAAACAGAAGGTGGGGGAGTGCAAGGTCTTTAACATCCACCAGCTCCGTGATGTCATCATGGAGGAGTGGAAGAGGACTCCAGTGGCAACCTGTGAAGCTCTGGTGACCTCCATGCCCATGAGGGTTAAGGCAGTGCTGGAAAATAATGGTGGCCACAAAAAAGTATTGACACTTTGGACCCAGTTTGGACATTACCACTTAGGGGTGTACTCACTTTTGTTGCCCACGGTTTAGACATTAATGGCTGTGTGTTGAGTTATTTTGAGGGGACAGCAAATTTACACTGTTATACAGGCTGCACACTTACTACTTTACATTGTAGCAGAGTGTTATTTCTAAAGATATAATATATATATATAAGATATAATAAAATATTTACAAAAATGTGACGGTGTATATATATATATAGATAGATAGATTTGAATGTATCTATATTCCATTTTCCGCCGAAATGCTCTACAGCTTGAGGGCTGTTGCGACAGAGGTTGCCCAAAGGGGGCCAGGAAGTGGGAGGCCCTACACTACTGTACAGAAATATATATGTATACTAGCGAATTGCTGTCAAAAAATGACGGCAATGAAATTGGAAGGTAGCTAATGGTGTTTTGTGTGTACTACTGAAATATATAATACAATTAATAAATGAATATACTTTACCTATTTTGAAGCATTGTGTTGCAGAGCTTGGCTCTGGCTGGCTCGCCTGCTCACAATTATATATGTGATATGCAATGTAGTGTTGGGCCTCCCCCTCCCTGGTACCCCTTGGGCAACCTCTGTTGCACGCATCCCACCCATGCAGTAAAGGATGATGCCTCAAAGTGGAACGCGCATCCTGCAGGTAGAGGCAGAGGTAAGAAAAGGGGGAGCAGCTATGAGAAGAGGAGCAGCTTTGCAGAAGGGTCTTGGGTGGGGGAAAAGCTATGGGAGAGTGTCTTGGGGAAAGGTGCTGCTATGGGATGGGGTCTTAGAGAGGGGCACTACTTGTCTAAGAGTCCTATTAAATTCCAAGTCCGCAGTGGCCGTTGTACAGCCCGTAAGTCTGCAGGTTTGAAATTTGCAGGAGTTACAGAGCGATTAAATTAGAAAAGGCCGCAAGAACATGGTCAGAATCCAAATCCGTAAACTATGCTTCGGCACATAGCAAATTATTCAAACCCGTAGTTATGTGTTTAGACGGAGCCAGTAGTAAAAGAGACTGTCATCATTACGTCACTAAAACATAGAGGTTACATTTCAATCACTTACGGTTTTGAAGTCCGAGTTGCGATCGGACCCGCATTCCAGAAATAATGCAATATGAAAAAAATCAATAATTATAATGCAAGTTATATTATATGTATTAACACATTGATTGCCGTGATCGATATAAAATGGAAATAAACATAAACAAAATCATTTTTGATAATTAATAATTTTTTGCAGATTTGTGAGCTTGAGGATATTGTGCTATTAATTCTAATAGCTTTCATTGCTTTCCCTGTAATTTAAAGTACAGTGGTGTGTTTATATTTGCTTTTACAGTGCTACGGACAGGAGTTTACCCCCCTGGGGGTGCTCCCTACTACCCGTAGGATTTTTGGCTACATTTGCCATTTACGGATTTGAACACAAGTGCGTATTTGGGGTATTATAGCAATTTAATAGCGATTTGCGATTGTAACATTTACAGGCTTGAAAGATCAAAGGCTTAGCTGGGATAGATTTTCGATTTTGGCACACACTGTGTTTTTCAGTCTGAAACCCGCAGATCTGCGGGTAGCTAAAAGAAGCCAATTTAATAGCCTTTATGGGCTTCTGGAACTACAAATAGGCAAATTTAATAGGGCCCTAAATATGCAAGTTTATAATGTATTATCAGCAAAAAGTGAATCTAAAATCAGCAGTCTTATCAGTTTGCTGATTATTATGTAGCCCCGTTCCCATCAGAGCCATTCTGAACAATTACTATATCTGCGACTCTCACAGAGCTCGCATTAAGTGCCACTTTTTGATAAGACACTGACCAAAGAGGGAGGAGTGGAATGTGATTACAACTATGAAAATACAGTTTTTCAAGTAAAATTTTTACCATTAAATGTACTTTTCCTAATAATAAATATCAAACTTTTTTTTAGAAATGTAATTTACAGTAATGCACCAATCAGAACCTGCTCTGCAGCATTTAAACATATTTTATTTGTAAATTAAATGAGTTGTGAGTTTCTTGTTGAAAGAGTCCATGGCCCTCATTCAATTGCAATTTGGCCAATTGAATAGGGGTCTAAATAAGCACATAACATATTTTTTTAAAGAGGTTTTTAGTTCGTAAACATCTATCCAAAAGCGAGGTTTTCACTAACTAAAAACTTATTTTAAAAAAATATGTTATGTGCTTATTTAGAGCACTATTGAATTGGCCAAATCGCAATTGAATGAGGGCCCAAATGAATAGCTCAGCGTATTTGATTCTTGCCTTCGGAAATCTGCTGCCGTCTTCATGTTCTCTCTCATGATAAATGCCATTTTGTACAGCAGTGACCTAAAGTGGATGGGTTTCACACTACCAGGACCTCCCATGGTATTAACAAGCAGACAGTAACATGCTTTGTGTCTGAGCAGCATGAGACAGTCATAATTTGAATCGTGAACCCTGAAGCCGTGATGTCTGAGTTATGAGACATGGCACTAGACATGATAGAGAACAAGAAGAATGTGGGTGGCTCCAGATGGTAAGAATCTGTTACTCTGTGGGCTTCTTAGTGAAGTGCAAATGTGCACAGTTGTTTTACCTGCAATTACATTGAGGAAGATGAAATTAGTTAAGCAACATAATTAAAACATTCATATAAAAAACAAAACAAATTATGCCTTAAGATTCCCTTTAATAAAAACATGCTGTGTTTACAGTTAGTGATTGAAATAAGACAGATGATAGACATAATAATTGACAGAATTAACTACACTCTAATATATAGTTAATGACAGTGTCACAATATGTACAGTATTTTTTTTATATAATCATTTTTTGTCAGTCAGCTATCTTGTGTATAGTGGAATTAGGTTTTTGTACGGTGTATAAGCCACTCTATATATACATGTATGGTAGGGGTAAAGCATTTCCTGCTCAAATCCAAAAATGTATACCGTTGTTGTAACATAAAAGTCAGAATTGTTGCAACAAATGTATGTTGAATTCATGACAGATAATATGGCACTTACTTGTTCTGTTAACAATGTGTGCTTGATAAGAATCTTATTATGTAGGAAGAAATAGGAAGAAAAAACAATATACTTTTAATCAAAGTGCAAATGTAATTATGTTTAATCTATTTTAGCAGCTTTGGGGAATTGCATTACTTTTCTTGTAGTTATGCCAGGCCTTTTTGCTTATTTACTTCCCACATCTGTTTGGAAAACACACAAATTCCTCTCATGGGAACCGTCCTGACATTGTAAATTGATCTCAATGAATAATTTATATTTTTCAGACTGACCAGGCTCCGGCTGGCACAGAGCGCACAGGCCTGGAATACCTGCATATTATTACCCACTTACACACTTAACTGACAAACAAAGACACTGGAGAATACCAAGTAAATGTCTTAATCTGCTGCGCATAAGAGTTTGTTAGCAAAGCCAGATGGGTCTAAAATAATGAAAGTAGATGCTTAAACAACCATGTAATATACAGAGATGTGGATGAGTTATTGAATGTGCCTGGACCAACTTTATAGTGGGTATGCTGAATACAGTTATAATAAGGAGAAATGTTATACTTCTACATAATCCATGTGAAGTATACAATCTTAAGCAAAAGTGGGCTTTATGCAGAGCAAAGTTTTTGGACACTATAGCCGAGATGTAGGTGGTACAGTTTCATTGCTGTTTTTATTATGGTAGAGTGGGGCTTAATTGATTTGAAAATTTGGAGCCAGTTAGTGGACTAGGTGCTAAAGAGTAGACAGAGTGGACAGACTGGAGTGGGAGGTGAATGACTGGAAAGGGGAAGGATGGAGTACTGAAGGTAGGATATGATCAGAGCCCTGAGACAGCAGACCTGATATGTTGGAGTGAATGTCGAGTTTTCATGTGTTCAGCTTTTTATAAACTGAACATTAGATTGCTAGATGTCATTTTGAAATAAATTTTAGACAGGTATATGATGATTCAAAATATGAAAGAATTGGTCTGGAGATGAGACGTATTTGAGTTGTGTTCTTATAGTTTGCCAAGGGATCAGATGCATTGTTTTATAGGAGAGAAGTAATTAACTGTTAATTCACCTTTTCCTCAGCTCATCATGAAGTTTGGAAGCAGGCTGGAAAATGATGGCAATGGGTACACCCTATGACAATAATTACCTCCGCCCCCATTGCCTACATAGAGGTAACAGCTATATTGTGACATGCTTCCAGCTCACTCACACAACCTGCTCAGTGATAGTGAATGAGCTATCATAGCCATGCCACCTAGCATTCTCAGTCTGAACCAGAGTCTGACTGATCAGCCTTTTGTTTTAGTCCTTGTTTTAGAGCTTGCCATGATCTGCTTGAGGAGAAAACTAACACAGTCTAAAATAAGAAGAAAAAATACTAACTAACTTATCTATTTTAAACTGTATATTGACTTTAATAGTCTATGTCCAAAAACACACATATCATAAAGAGTCTAATGCTATTTTCCCCCAGGTATATAATATCACACATTAACTTTGCCATTGTCTTCCTGGATCCTTGGCAGCTGGATGGTTGCATCCTGAAAATGAACTACAAACATCCTGCAATTGCATATGTTCTTGCAGATTGACAAATAATTATCTGATCAAATCCTGGGGAAGTTATCTGGTGGGCTGATTCTGGCACAAGTCCAAATCCCTGCTCCTGAGGATGAAAACACTTGTCAAGATGTGGTATGTGAGCTGTAAAACTAACAGACAGATCCTTCAGGTTTGTGGTGCCCAAGAGTGCAAGACAGCAGCATCCACACCTGCAGGCGTGGATGGGGGAGGGATGTAGGTGTGATTTATTACACACAACTAATTTAGCAAATGCTCAGAGCAGTACCACACAGAGAAACTGACAGGCGTGGAGATCTGGAGCAGGTGATGCTGTGAGTAGCTGATGTTGGGGGTGTCCTGCACACCTTTAGTGATATCAACAATCAAAAGTTCTAAACATCAGCAAGCATGATGATCAGTTATTTATTAATATGTATAATTTAGATGTCTAATACAATTTGAGGTTATCAACTAAATTAATGATGAATGACTGCACAAATCCCTTTTGTTCCACTGTCATCACTATTGAAAATATAGAAAATATGCAAGGGTTACTCTGTCACATAAGCATACGTTGCTCTGTTTATGTAAAATGTTCACATTAGGGATAGTAAAGTCACACATTTTTGTGAAGCAGTTAACAGATAATTTTGTCAACATTAAGAAAAAGTTCAAACATTAAACCATGCACAATACAAGTTACTCCCTGGTTTTGCATGCGATCATTCTGGTCAATTTCATATATTTTTCGATTATAAACAACACACCCAAAATTCCAGGAGGTAATTAGACAGTAATGTAATTAATCACCGTATATGATAAAGAAATAACAGACAGTGCTCGGTGGATATATCAGAAAAGATAAATGGCAAGCAAAAATTGCAAAATTTGTCATTACCGATATTTTTTAATTATACCATTTATTAAAATTTTTGCTGTTTCCCTTTTTTAACCTGATTTGGCTTTGAGGAAGATTTTAAGTGGATAAATAGTTCCATATAGCTCTGCTGAAAGTAGTACATGATTTTATAGGGAATAAATGAAACATGCAAACGACTTCAGTGTGTTTTGATAGACAGTGTGGTATATTTCTAGTTTTGCTTGAGAGATAGGAATGTCTGGCAAACCAAGATACTAACACAAGCTTTGTTCCTTTCATCTGGCCACTGTGCCGCTTGCTGGTGTGCATATACGAACAACTTTACATTGCAAGTAAAGAGGAGTTCAGTGATTCTTCCTGTAGCATTAATATGTATCCCTTGATAGAAATGAACAATAGCATATTGTTAGAGATAAAAGTTCTTCATACATTGACTGCTGATCTGACTGGTATAGAACAGAGCCTCTCAAGTCACCTTGAAGAAAGTACTTTTTCAATAAAACACAGAAAAAGGTCCTTAGTACATTTTGTTTTTGATTAAGACAGACGATCTCACTGACTCCAGTGTTAATCTGTGTGATTCATGTAGGAAGCTAGCCTTTTGGGCAAAAACAGTTCAAAACAATTTTGAAATGAGTCTGCTGTTCTCTGAATGTATGGTCTGTCTAGGTTTAGAGAAATATAAAAGTTAACTGCAGATATGAAGCGCTTGGCATGAACAAACTGCCCTTTCGATATATTAGGTTTCAGTCCTTGACCTTACTTTAAATTCTGTATAGCTCTAGTCTCACCCCATACACATTTAATTCAAAATAACAAAATACACCAGAGGTTTTAGAGCAGACGGTATAACCAGACCAGACAAGTCAGGTGGATTTCTTAGCAGCTTGCTGCCTTATTAAATTGCAAATCGGCCAATTGTATAGGGCTTTATTTAAGCACATAGCATATTTTTTTTTACAGAAGTTTTTAGTTAGTGAAGACCTTGCTTTTGGATAGAAGTTCACTGACTAAAAACTTCTGTAAAAAATATATGCTCTGTGCTTAAATAGAGCCCTATACAATTGGCCGAATCACAATTTTATAAGGCTGTTGGTATGCAAACTTACTAGCATGCAGTATATAACTATAATATTAATAATTACTGTTTAGAATTTCAAAAGCCTGCATCTTCCATGGATCTAGTCAAGAGTCTGGCAGCATAGATTTAAATTAAGCACCAGTGTTTTCCAATAAGGATTTATAAAGCATCCTTAAAATGTTACTCATATTCAGGTTATATTAAATTCAGACGTGTAAAAATATATTAAAATTAAATAACCATGATCTAAAATTCATTCTATTACTGGTTTCTGAAATAAGACACTGTGTTCACTGTTCAGAGAGTAAGAGGGAAGAAATGAAGAAAACCAGTGCTCTGTAAAAAAAACAGTTTTAGTTTGGTTCTGGAGGTTGACAAACAGGCCTGGATTTGAGGATATCCCTGCTGTGTGCAGGTGAAAGTACCTCCTTCTTTAGTCATCCTGACTGATTCACCTGTGCACAGAAAGGAAATCCTTTAAATCCAGGCTTGTGTGTGCCTCCAGGACGGAACTTGCCCACCCCTGGTCTAAAGGAGTGAACAAACCATTTGGAGCTCGGGTACCAGCAGTTGGAAACTGGCTGTCCTCTGAAACTTCCTTCTGTCCTCTAAGTCATTTCCCCCTTATTTTAATATGAAGATTATCATATATTTCATATTTCTTTCTCCTTTAAGATGCCTTTGTTATGAGGGTATGTTAGTTGTGTCGGTAGCTACTTCCAGATCAGATATAGTAGTAGTCTTACCACTAAGCCATAATGTGTCATTATGATTTTTCTTCACTAGTTATCCAGCTGCAAATGTTCAGAATATAAATATGAGATGTTGAGCTGGAGCTATATATTAGTAACAACACTAACTGGACTGGTTTCATTCTCTGCTTTTTGTTGAAAGAGTTACAAGCTCAGCAAAAATACTCCAAAAGTGTCATATTTCTTGGACAGGCAATAACTACAAGGAATACAATTATGTTGTATTTGGGAAACCTTGAGGTATATATACACAAATTACCCAGTGATTAGATTTTCAAACTTGTTGCTTAGGGCAGTATGGACAAATTAGTGAACCCTTGCCACATGTCAACTAGTGAAAAACCAGAGCAGACAGGCTGGCATTTCACATGGGTATTGCTTCCTCTAGATTCCTCTAGAGTGATGGAGATTGGCCCATCTACAGGCCTTACACATTAGCCACCATTACATGTGGCAGGGAGTCCACCTGCCACATCATCAATGCAACCCCATGACCCACAAACATATATGAAATAATATAGCACACTTTACAGTATTCCACTAATCTAAAAGCTCAATACAAAATATTTTCAACACAGAGCCTTTATTAAATACATTTAGAGAATTTTAAACAAAAAAGAAATTAAAACAATAACAGCAATGCTTTATTAAATGGACCAGGCATGGTTATTATTAAACATGTTAACAAGCTCACTGAACCCCATATGATGTGTGACCTACCCCAGCATAATAAATTGCAAATATAAATTACATTGTTCAAAATATACAGCCTAGTAACTAGCCAATAGTTAGATAGAGGTATACTCCGCTTAAAGCTATCCCGTTTAGAGCTGATTTGCTATAGAGCTGTTCCCCTATCCCTATCTTCCCTATGTTAAACTGCCCCATTTAGAGCTGCTTCGCTTAACACTCCTATTGCCTGGAACCTATCTACAGCGTTAAAAAAACAACTAGAAGGGCTGCAGAGGCAGATACCACCCCATGCACCTCTGACATGTTTTGCTTAAAATCTTTATGAAAGACAAAAGTATAACAAAAAAATCTTACAAACGTTAATGTCAGGCCCCAAGTCAGGGAAGAAATAACCAAATCTAATCATCCAGTTATATCCTTGAGCTCCAATAAGTAATCACATATTACATAAATGTCTAAAGAGCCTGTTACCCAACATTTAAAGGAGTTAAGGAATCTCTATGAAAAGTAAAGATAATAAATTATCAACAAAGGTCTGCATAGTTAGAACTATGGTATTCCTAGCAGTAACATACAGATGTGAAAGCTGCACCATAAAGAAGTCTGAGCGCCGTAGAATTGACGCCTTTGAGTTGTGGTGTTGGTCAAAACCACTTCCCTTGGACTGCAAGAAGATCCAATAAATCAGTACACCAAGACAAACTGTTCCCCAGAAGGTATGTTCATGAGGCAGAAGCTCAAATATTTTGGCCATATCATGAGATGGCAGGATGCCCTAGAGGAGGCGGAGATGAATATATAAGCATGAACTTGATGCAGTTCAGAGAGACAGTGACTGAGAGATGTACATGGCGTGCTGTGGTCCATACACATTGACACTCTTTATTCTGTAATACTGGATATATTTATTAAAACAGAAGTAGCATCAGTGCCATATAACCCCATAACACTCATGTCATTTAAGATCTAGCACGAGTTTGATGCCAGTGTTCCTTTAATACTTTTCCATTTTCTCTAGGCAGTTTTTCCCTCTTTTAACACTGTACTGTATACCAGGTCTAGATTGTGTTCTATAATTAAAAGCTGCTCAGATAACACTTTGTAAATCTTGTAATATTTCATTGACATAGAAATGACAGAATAAATATGTAATTAGCAGCTTGCAAGAGCTTAGTGATGATTTTCAAGGCATTGCATGGGCAAGCACTGAAAAAGCAGAAGAAACAGACAATATAAAAAATGTAGCTGCTTTTGTTTGGGATTACAAAGACGTTTCCAAGTGCACTTAACACCTTCAGTGCTGACGTGACCCGCAAATTAGTGTACCATGCTAATTTTCTCAAAGGTTTCCATCACTTAAATTATGGAGCAAGAAATTGTATACACATTTTGCTTGTATTACATTCTATTTGAGTATTTAATCATACCAGTTGTGTGTGTGTCAGAAGTACCTGTTCTGGTAGGCATCAGAATATGGCAAGGAAGACCCCATTGGTTGTACCTAGAAAAATCCACGACCTGTAATGATTCCGATTGCACTGCAACCTCAAACCTTTCAAAATGATCATGCACATGTGGCTTATGTAATGTCCCTGCTGGAAGGAGAAGCTATGCCATGGATCTCACCACTATCGGAACAGGAAACTTCTATGCTTTCAATATTCATAGATTAGTGACTTCTTCTTCTAAGGCCCTTCTCAAAGTATCTCAAGGAAATCACACAATTGGCCAGTACATTGTGGAGTTCTGTACTCTGGCTTCTGAAGTAAAGTGGAACTTTACTGCATGACAGAATAAAATATGACCATATGAGTATGTGGCATCAGATACCTACTAAAGTGAAGAAGCAATGCCTGCTGTACATTCCTTGGATGGCACACCTCATTGGCTCAGGCCAACAGTCACAAAAGACTGTACTTATGCCACCACCTCTAATGACTTCCTTCTTGGCTTACCTTGGCTGCAGACATCCTGGCCTGGAGGACAGATACTTTCCTGGGAAAAGAAATGCCAGTGTACATGATTGTCCCCTAGAAAGTATATGCTGCAATTCTATAGCTCCAGACTTACCTTCAATATTCTCTGAAAAGAAAACCATCAAGCTGCTGTAGACTTTGTAAAACTCCCCTATGCATATCTTATATGTATCAGGAGTTCCTCTGCAGTATGCACAGTTGTCTGACGTGGTCTCTAAAGTTAAAGCAGAGACTCTACCTCCTCACAGGCCTTATGACTGTGCTATTGAGCTCTTCTCACTCTCAGATCCTGAAACTCTGGTCATGTCCGAATATATTAAGGAAAACTTGAAATGGGATTTATCCAAGGGTCTTCCTTTGTTACAGCCCTATTAAATTCCCTCAACGTGTAAAACCATAGCCCGTAACGAGCTATTAAAATGGCACCCGTAATGCAACCCGCTAAGGATCTGTGGGGTTCAGGCAGAAAAACCCCACAGGACGTCGAAATTTGAACTCCACTGCCGCACATCCTTTGATCTGTCAAGCCCGTGACTTTTACATTCGAAAAATCGCTATTAAATTGCTACAAATCCACTGGCGTTCAAACCCGTAACTAGATAGGACTTTAACCCCCTTGCTGGTCCTATCAAAAATACACACACTACTGTACTTATAATTAAAGGGAAAATTATGTTAGGTATTAAAATTTATAGCACAACATTCTCAAGCTCGCAAATCTGCAATATAAAATACATTTCTGTAAGGAAGTGTTATATCAATGCTGGAAATCAACATGTTAATACATATAATGGAACTCGCATGGACTAGAATATCATATTTACTGATTTATTAATATTTTATTATTTCTGGATTGCGGGTCTGATCGAAACTTGTAATTGAAACCTGTAAGGCTTTGAAATCTAACCTCCATTTTTCAGTGACGTAATGACGACGTAATTGGCTCCATCTAAACCCTTAACTACGGGTTTAACTAATTGATCATGTTCATGGCCGCACATGCTACGTGCGCAAGAATGGTTTACGGGTTTGCGTCAACGGCCTGTAACTCGCCGCATGGTTACATTTAATAGCTCTGTAATGCAGTCGAATTTCAAGCCTGCAGCCTTTGCGGGTGTGCCGATGCCGTTACGGACTTCGAATTTAATGGGGCTGCTAATGGTGCTGGGTATTTCGACCATGCATCGACTACAGAGAACTCAATAAAGTAACAGTGAAAGATTGTTATGCTCTCATTCTCAACTTTGAGACCGGGGCATACACCTTAACCTGGATCTATGAGGAAGATGAATAGAAGACAGCCTTCAATACAAGGGATGGTCATTATGGTGCCTCATCATGACATTTGGCTGAAGTAATGCCCCAGCTGTATTTCAACTTTATGTGAATAATATATTTAGAGACCTGTTATATTTTCATGCAGTTGTTTACCTTGATGATCTCTTAATCTATTCTCCAGCTTTGCAGCCATCGTTTACATGTCAAACTAGTGCTCCAGAGATTTAAAGAAAATAACTTGTATGTGAAGTTGGAAAAGTGTGTCTTTGAAACAGACTCTGTGACATTCTTAGACTTCACCATCACTCCTCAGGACTTTCTATCAGTCCCAATAAGGTCTCCGCTGTTTTGAATTGGTCTAATCCTTAATGTTCTGAAGAGCACCCAACAATTTATTGGTTTTGCCAATTCTACAGAAAATGTATAACTCGATTTATAAATTCATAGTGGAAGATAATGCCTTGAAAACAGGAGCCAGCGCTGCCCTTTTCCAACATTTGTCCTCTGATAGACCTTCACACCCCTGTGCATTCCTTTCCAACAACTTTCTCCAGAAGAGAAGAACTATGATATTTGAAACAGGGAGCTCCTTGCATATTAAAATGGCGACACTTACATCCTATCCTTGTGCCTACTGGTCACAAAAACCTAATGTATTTGGAATCAACAAAAAGACTGAACTTAAGACAAGCCATTTGATCTTTATTCTTCTCCTGTTTGCATTTTATAACATAGCAACCGGGATTGTAGAATGGCAAAGCTGATGCCATCTCCTGCATCTATTGTGAGTTGCAAAGACAGTCTTGCCAACTTCCTGTTTTGTGGCCTCCATTCCCATGCCTCTCCTTCAAATCATATCAGAGTCTCAGGAGTCTATTGCTGTGGTCTTCAAGTTCCTCCCACCCACTATTATGTTCCTCCTGAACATTATTTAGAGCTTCTGTGTTGGACATATTCATCTTTCATCAGGGTAGGCCAAGGAAGGTCCTGCTGGTTGTCGTGACTCACAGACTGAGTAGGCTGGGAGGGAGACCTAGGAAAGACAAGCTTGCTTCATAACTCGTCCCTTTAGTCACTAACAGGTGCTGGGGCTTAGCCTATCTATATCTAGTGAGACCTTTAAGATCTGGATGTCATCACACCAAAGTACCAGTTGTAAGACTCTGTTGGTCTGCATGTTACATTACTGCAGCTGCTCTATCCTACATTGCTGCTAACTACTGTCCTGTCTGGCAGGGGTTCTGCCTGCAACAACTACACTGCTCAAGATCCAGCGTTCACCTCCACCAGGTTCCTGCTTTTAGTTTCCTGTCTTTCCTGTTCTCTTTTTCTTCTGTGCATAGATATCTGCTGCACTGCCAGTCTATTTCTGAGGTGCTCTGCTATTGATGCTATCATGCTGCAAGTTTTTTGATCTGCTTGTTACACTACTGCACCTGCTCTATCCTACATTGCTGCTAACTACTGTTCCTGTCTGGCAGGGGTTCTGCCTGCAACAACTACACTGCTCAGGTACTAGCATTCACCACCAGCTGTGTGCTGGTTCCTGCCTTTAGTCTCCTGTCTTTCCTGTTCTCTTTTTCTCCTGTGCATAGACATCTGCTGCACTGCCAGTCTATTCCTGAGGTGCTCTGCCATTGATGCTACCATGCTGCGAGTCTTTGGTCTGCTTGTTACATTACTGCAGCGCTGTATCTTACATTGCTGCTAAGTACTGTTCCTGTCTGGCAGGGGTTCTGCCTGCAACAACTACACTGCTCAAGTTCTCGCATTCACTTCCCCATGTGTGCTGGTTTCTGCCTGCCGTTTCCTATCTTTCCTGTTCTCTTTTTCTTCTGTACATAGCCTTCTGCTGCATTGCCAGTCTATTTCTGAGGGCCTCTGCTATTGATGCAGTAGGCTTCTGCTGCATAGCCAGTCTATTTCTGAGGGCCTCTGCTGTTGATGCAGTAGGCTTCTGCTGCATAGCCAGTCTATTTCTGAGGGCCTCTGATGTTGATGCTGTAGGCTTCTGCTGCATAGCCAGGCTGCTTCAAATCCTGCCTGTCCTGCTACAGTGCTTGTCTATGCTTCTACTGTTCATCATTAAATTCTTAAAGCAAACTTACCCTTAAAGTGTCTCAATTTCTATGAATCCCTTGTCTGTCTTGTGTTATCTCTCTTCAAATGGATGCACAAAATTGTAACCATTTTTCATTGTACCCTAGTGTTATGGAATCTACTGTCTCTAGAGATAAAATATAATAATAAATGGAAACTTGTGATATAATTAAACAAATATTTTGTATTGCTGAACTTCTTACGGTACATATATATCCCATATTGAAGACATGTAGTTTTCAAGAACTGGACTTGATAAACAAAACTAACAAACAAAATACTTTTTAGAAAGGAAAACCAATAAATATAGCTATTAATTAATAAATAATTAGCTTATAAGGAACCATTGCATTGTTTGAGTTGCTTGATTGAGCTGATTTTTGTATAGACTAATTGTTGTTGTTAAGTTGTGTCTGGCTTTCTGTGACCATATGGACCGCATCTAGTTGTGTTTATCCATAAGGTTTTCTTGGCAAAGACACTGGAGTGGGTTGCTAGTTCCACCTCCATTGGACCTCAATTTAACTGACCTCTCTGCTATGACCTGCCCATCTTGAGTGGCCCTACATGGTATAGCTCACAGCTTCATTGAAGTACACAGGCCCCTTCACCACAACATTAGACTTCCATTAGTGCTAATAAAAGCACTAGCGCTAAGGATTGTCACATTTCAAATGCATTATATTCTCTGCATTGAAGCTCAAATCCCACCAGCAAACAGAAAAAATGGTAGCTCCCGTTACAGATAAATTACAAATAATATTAATTCAATATTTGTATTTATATTTACTTTCTAACTAGTTCTTCCAAAGAGCATGTTGAAATGTGGAACTATAGCTGCTAGATAGGTAGTTAAAGACACTCTGTCACCTCAACAGGAAGTTGATTTAATTTGAAAGAGCATTAAAAAATGAAATATTTAGAATTTGTTTTGCTACTCCTGTATTCTAATGTGTGGCTCAGTATGCTGATGTACTGCTCAGGGTACTAGATAAGGGTGGGTGATGGGGTCTAACTGCCAGGTAACATTGCAGCTATATATTTTGGCCCCTATAGAGTCGGACAAACAAATTCTTATCCTGATTAGCATATCAAAGCAGCTAATTAATTCAGATAAGCAGCTCATTTTCATATAAATGTAGCAACAACAATATGGAATTTGTCAGGATTTAAAAAAAAAATGGATAACACAACATATAGCCAGGTTTTCATGCTCTTTAAGAATCATCTTAAAACATTTTTGGGGGAGAGACAAAGCCCTTTAAGTAGTGAAATTATTATTTAAATTAGTTTGCAAGCCCCTCTTCGCATTAGTAAGATTGTTTTACTAGTCAGAGTGCATACTTGTGCTGGTCTCTGATCCCTAATCACACTCAAAAAGAGTGATGTCAACTGTGGTTAGAAAAAAGGGTCACTTATGGTGGAGAAGAAGAGATAATGAGGTGCTAAGAAAGATTGGCAATGAGGAGGGACAGATCCCTTCAATATGACACTACAATTTGGACAGAAAGGACTGCCTCCTTAAATATATCACTGCCATTAACCACAGTTTCAAACAAATAAGTGAAGAATGTCATTTACTATACAGTGATTTAGAGGATTTAATGGCAGGATATTATCATCAGAGCCTTGGCTGTACAGACTTTAATTTCAAAGGTCTAATGTTTCCATTATATTATGTGGCTTTTCTTCTGGGCAGTGTTTCAGCTTTGTGACATGAGCCACGAGGGAGAAAAAAATGCACTTCTCAACAGAAACACCCCACACTAATTAAGATGTTTAAAGCTCAAGAATGATATCCTGGCGTGCAAGTTTTGTTAACATGGATTAGAGCCTTTAAGCTAAAGTGTAATTATTGAATGATTTAGGGAAAAATAGTAGTTAATGCATGGGCTGAAAACAGCTCGATTTGAGTGGCCTGATTTGATGGCTTCTAGTGAAAATAAATATATACAAGTGGACACACTTGCAGTGTATACATTCCTATTTATTTATTTATTTTTTTAAATAAATATTGGGACTTACATAAAATGTCATAATAATATAGTTAATTGTCAAGTACATGGGCTCCATCTGTATACCAACATTTTAAACATTTTATGGCACTTTATTGCTTAGTTTTGCTACATTATAAGTACATCCACATATGATTCAACATATGAATCGAATTACAGCTTTCTGTGATAGGTAATTAACACATCAAGAGACTATCAAAGGATTATTTTTCTTTTCTCTTTTTAGTCATACTGTGTATTTAGCCAGAATCAGAGAATTGTAGACAAACTGAATGCAGAGAACACAAAGTGTATTTTATCCACCTGATCACATATTGTCTTCTTGCTGTTACATTAAAGGAACACTGAACTTCAGTCCTGTGTTTTCCAATCTTAGATATCACAGCCAACCTACTGAATGTTATCTTAGGGTCTTTATCTAGCTTGTACATTGTGGAGTATGGGAGTATTGATAGGTACCTACAATTTTCAAAAGCTTATTGTTCTTTTGGAATGAATAGGATTTTTTCCCCTTGTTTGTGAAAGTATAGGCAAGTATTGGGCTCTGCATTGGACAGAGTTATGTTGCTTGGTAGATTGCAACCTGAGCAGAAGAAAAAAAAAACATGAAAATCTTCTAGAATCATAACACAGACTGTTTAAAAATGTAAAGATGTTCTCAGATAGAAGGTAAACATCATGTGAAAAAGATGTTTTAATTTTTTTAATTGATTTTTTAAAATGATCAAGAATTTGCAGCTCATTGCAGGCCTTGTGTACCGACAACTTTTCGTGCCTGGCTCGCAATGAGCGTCTTCAGCGCTCATTGCAAAGTTCTCTTTCCATCTCCTGTCCTGGCAACGCAATGAGTTTTGCTGCTCATTGGAGGGCTCAGCAACCCACCAGCCCCGCGCTGATCACATTCGGCGCTCATCGTGTGTCCCAGCTACTCCTCCGGACCAGTTTATGGGCCTCGCGATACAGGCTTCGTTAACCTGTGACTTTTGTGCTTGGGAATGTGTCTCTTTCCAGCATCTCCCCCCTGTCCCTTCCCTGTGTGTTTCTCCTCTGTGTGTCTGCTGAATGTTTTGGGTGTCTTTGGAGTTACTCGCTTGAAACAATTTTGGCCGTTAAATTAGTAAACTTCGTGCCTCGCCATCAGCGGCAAAGAGCTACGTTTTTCGCCGACTATCGCGGCCATCGACATTAACACCCTCTGTGCTCATGTCTTGGCTGTTTGAGAGTCCTGCGAGCCTCTCGATGAGCGTCGCCTACACTGACAACTATATATGTGATACATATTTTTGATCATAGGTGAACTGACAACAAATCCCTACTAATATCATATGGAACATGTGTTTAAAACTTAAAATGTTATTTCTTTTTGTTTTTAATCTTCTAATTAATGGATTCATAGTTTGTAGTTGCACATATATTTTTATGATTTTTACTACATCATGATCCTCAATAAAGTTTAATTATAGCTTTCAAAAATGAACACATTACGTATTACGTACCCTGAGAATGACATAAAGGACATATAAAAAGGGAGGTCTTTTAATAAAATGTTCAAAAGATAAAGCAATCTTCCGTTCTTCAAAATTTGCCACCACCAATAATTTACTGCAACTGGAATATTGTGAAATAGCTTGGGATTTTATAACCTAAACCTGAAAGCAATAGATAGGATGTTCTGCTCAATGGGAAAATACAACTATTCCTATTTAAAGGGCAGCTCTGAGCTGGTAATTGCGGTTTAAAGCATGACAAGTCTGTTTGAGATGTCAGGTAGATCTGTGGGGTTTGAGGACCTGCAGGATGGACATGACAGCAATCTCTTAACATAGAAATGTGTTCTTGGGCCAATTTGTACCTGAAAAACACTGTATTGGACACATCTCCAATGTATATTGACTTTCTTTCACTTGAACTGGATACCTTTAAGTCATTAATTGTGAATTCCTGTACCTCACTTTCCATCCTTCACAACTGATTTTCTGCAGATTACTTTATGTGTTATTAAAGGACTTCTGTAGTTTGAGAAACACGTCATATTTTTTTGAAGTATGTAACAAACAACATTAGCTATTGCGAAAGCCATACACATAAACACACAATATTTTTTTTAGAAGGCACTGCTTGTTTATATCTTCCACGCTTTGCGCTAGCTTGTTGCATGAGATGGTGTGATCTGCTAATATTTATTATCTATTCAGGAATGGAAGGCGAGAAAGTGAGGGAAAGGGGGTATTTGTTGACTTGTTGGATGATTTTGACAATTGATATGTTCAGCTTTCATGTACATATTCACTATAATATACCGTAGTTTATAAATATACTTGCATTGCGTTTCTGGTCTAGTCTTCAACAGCCACATCATGCCTTGAAAAGGAAAATATTACTCTCATGTCAGCTTCTATGCAGTAACAAAGTCTGCTAAATAGATGATTTATTTTCTTTGAAAATGCTTTTATGTGAGCGGCTTACACAGCTGCTAAAGTTGGTGTATAGTACACAAACATGTTAAGTTTTCATAAACTACATGGTCTTTTATAAGCTGTAACAGTGGAATGTAATTCAAGGTATGGAGGCATCGTATTACTCAGCTCGCTGCCAAGCTACTCTATAAGCCTGGCTCTTACAGGCATCTGTTCTCTCTCCCCTCTCCTGTTTGTATTTGTAAAATCATTGTGTATTGAACATACTGAAAACCTTCTGCTTGTCGCTTGTCTCCATCTGCTTGGGGATGACTGTGTTTAGTTACTGGTCTCTACTGTACCTACCTGTTGTATTGAGGTTGCCGTTATTCCCTGTACAAGATGTCTATTTTATGCTTTGATAGATGCAAGGCTTGGCTTCTATGAGGCATATTGCATTCCCCAGGTGAGCACATGCTTATAACAGACACTTGTGCTTATATATAGAGTCATTCTTCTGCATGAGTGAAGGGGATTTCATGGCAGGTTTTGTCCAGATGCAGTAAACTCTCTTATTGCAATGAAACTAGGAATTTGACGAGAATCATACCTGGTAAACCGCTTGTCCCTATTTGATCTGTGTGCTTTTGTATTAAGTGTAGCTTTGCATCTATTTACATAGATATTACATATTTAAATATGAATAACCCAGGGATATAGTTGAGAAAACAATCTAGTTAACTCTTTAACAGAACAAGTTGTTTGGACTACTTTTGGTGGCTTCTGCATTACCTTATTGAGTATGATACAGTGCTGACTCCTTTTTTTCTTCTCATCTCCATGAATTAGCATTTGCAATTTTGCTCAATATTACAGTGTTTTTTGCGATGTCATAGAGGACAAGTGAGGCTGTACTGCTCATAATCCATATGAACAACAGCTGCACCATGAGGTTCATGATGGTCAATTTCTGTGTAAACGCTTTTATTTAAAGTGGAATGATGCTGGGCCTCAAGGACTGGAGCTGGACAAGACTGCTATAGAAGACCCTTTTGATGGGAGCCTATACTTAGTGTAATATTGCAATATTCAAAGCCATAAGTGATTCCCTCACATCACTCGTATTGCTTTTCTTGTCTATATTCGTACAAAGTACTGCAAACAGGATCAGAGCCTGAAACAGAAATGGGTTGTAGCTCATCTGTGCTCGTGGTTATATTGAATCCAAGTAGTACATTTTTGTAGGTTACTACTACTGTCAACACAGTAAGTTAATGCTCATGTTATGCTTGTAGACAAGAAGCTGAGGGATATAATTAAAGGGACATGAAAATAATGTTCATCAGATATTATGAAACTTTTCAATAAAAAATAGTGAATAGATTATTTTTAAAATATAACCATTACCAAGAGGTGTCGCTATAGTCCATATATGTTGGATTAGGCAGTAATGTTCCTCTAATGCATGACATTATATTCATTACATAACTAGATATAATGTAATTCATACAAATAATGATAATATTATTAACTGGGTAATGAAGAGGCATTGGTTTTCTTTGAACAATTTTAACTCTGTGTCGTTAAAATTGTGCAAAGAAAACCAATGTTTGGTCCAAAACAGGATTCTCCTTTTTTTTTTTTGAGTTACACATCACACTTTGGATCTTGATAATTTATAAACACCCACCCTGATTGCTCTCAGTGCCAAATAACTATTATTTCTTTATTTTTTCTGTATTCTTTATACTTTTCCTAGTCTCTCTTCTTGTCTCTCTTATCTACCTCTCCTCCTGCATATCTATGCCTCCTTCCATTCTCTCTCTTCTTACCTCACATTATCGATTTCACTCTTTCATCCCCCCCTCTATCTCTGTCCATCTGTCAGTCTGTCTCTGCCTCTCTGTCTGCCTCTGTCTGTCTATGTGCATTTTCCCTATTGTTACTGTTTCCTGGCTCTGGATATAGCATCATCTTTTTTTATGCACAACTACCATTTGAAGATTATATCCTTGGACAAGAAGCTGTGACAATGTTGTGCGACATTCAGAGTCGAGAGCACAGCATGTCTACGCTTGTTGGATTGACTGTAATTTGCCCTGTTGAAGATCTGGACACACAGAGCTTTGCAAGCTTTCCTGTTGAACGTGTTTTTTTGTTATACACACCAGTAAAAATAACAAAAAAGAAAAGTGTCAGGGTAAAAAATGCTTTGAAAAATTAAAACTGGATACATTTTTATTTCTCTAAAATTATTGAATATGCTATGAGATGATGTTTAGCATTGACAGATCAACTTGATTGTTTGTCAGGAAGAAATTGTACATTTTATACCACTGTACCTCTTTCAGAACAATTGCACATTGTACCTCTGCAGCTAATATGTAGGACTTAAAAGCAGTAATTTGCTCAGTATTATTTTTGACATTTTGACATTTTTGCTTTTTATTTGTACTTTGATCAAGGACAGAACTGGAAGAGAGAGAACTATTAAATTGCAGATGAGAGAGACTGTAGCATGGAAGGACAGGTCTGTAATTACAGGATAAACTATCCCCATTTTTTCTCACACTGTGTCTATAGTATATAGTACTCTTGTTGAAAGGCATGCAATAAACACAGAAGTATATCTTCCCTCAACATAATATAAATAGGCTTCATTTGTATTACTGTTCAGTTTGATATATTTTGCAGTTTAAGAATAGTCACAAGAACAGCAATCCTTAAAGGTATTATGAATATACATTTAACACTTACAATTTACATTGCATTCCTCTGAAGCAAATGTATGACTAAAGCTATTGTTAAATTAAACTCCAGGTGTCAGAAGAGGAACAATATGTTTTCAGAACATCTATTTTTCTTAACCATAGACCATTCTGCATCCATTGTTAGTGCTAGACTGGATTGTTTAAAAAATTATGTAGGATAACAATGAAAGAAGAGGCAAGAAGATATTCTATAATGAGCGATGTAAAGAGATCGAAGAAGATAACAGAATGGGTCAAGTCAAGAGATCTCTACAAGAAAATTCAAAGGCACCTTTCATGCCAAAGTGGTCATGATAAAAGACAAATGTTAGGGACTTAACAGAAGAAGATCAGATAGAGAAGAGGTGGCAGGAATACCCTAAAAATCTATACAGGAAGGATTTTAACAGCAGTGATGACCTCACTAGTATGTCCAAAAAGCTGGAGCCAGACATCTCGGAGAGCAAAGTGAGATGGGCCCTAGGATGCCTTGCCAATAACAAGGCTGCAGGAGTTGATGGAATCCCAATTGAACTATTCAAAATTCTACAAGATGATGTTGTGAAAGTGTTGCTTGACTTATGCCAACAAATTCGAAAAATTCAACAATGGCCAATAGATTGGAAAAGGTCAGTCTACATCCCAATCCCCAAAAAAGGCAGTGCCAAAGAATGCTTCCATTATCAAACAATTGCAGTTGACCGCAAGATAATGCTTAAGATTTTACAAGTTTGGCTCCAACAATATATGGATTTGTATGTGGACCAAGAAGTCACAGCCAGTAGCGAACATGGAACAACAGAATGGTTAAAAATCGGAAAATGTGTGCTACAAAGTTGTATATTGTCACCTTATTTGTTCAACTTATACGCAGAGTACATCATGTGTAAGAACGGGCTCAATATTGCTGGAAGAAATATCAAGCCGATGGTAATACTTTGAAAGGTGAAATTGAGGAGAAACTAAAAATGTATTGTTGAGGGTAAAAGAAGAGTGTGCAAAAGCTGGCATGCTGCTGAATGTTAAAAAGTAAAAGATCATAGCAAATGGCAATCTCACTTCCTGGAAAATAGACTCGGAAGAGATGGAGACAGTGATACATTTTATTTTCCTGGGATCCAAGATCTCTTTAGATGGTGACTGTAGCCATGAAATTAAAAGACGTTTGCTTCTGGGGAGGAAAGCTATGGCAGGATTGGACAAGCTAGTAAAAAGTAAAGATATTAAACTATCAACAAATGTCCGCATAGTTAGAACTATGGGATTCCAAATAGTAACATACAGATGTGAGAGCTGGACCATAAAGAAGTCTGAGCACCGTAGAATTGACACATTTGAATTGTGATGTTGGCGAAAACTACTTGGAGTTCAATGCCTATTTGGTGGGGAGAAGATCAGGGAGCAGAAATGGTAATGAATCTAAAAATGGAAAATCCATGAAAGACAAATCAAGCAGTATTATTTGCTATTTTACTGCAGAATTTAAATCTTGTAGATATTCATTTAGTTGAAGGAGCATAAGGAAATTAGTAAGTTTTTACTTTTAAAGGTGATTACATGATGAATATGATAGTCTGTATGTACCTTATACCCAGAACAAAGTACTTACATTTGAGAGTAGATATTGTTTAATTTTATTTTGCTGACAAAATGTTCAAGACCGTAAAACAAAATAACAAAAACAATAAGTGAAGTTAGATTATTGTTACAATTTTAAATATTAAACCTAACGAAATTATTTTGGAAAATATAGAGGAATTGAAAATGTGAATCAGGCAGCTCCTTCATCACATATATAGTTGTGAGCATGCGAGTTGTTGCTAACGCTTGCGGGCTCGCGTAGCGAGCCGTGGCCCTCAGTTGCTGGCATGGAGCGACGAAGGCGCTCCTTGCCAGCAACTGCGACCCTCGCAAACTTTACGTCGCAACGCAAACAACACGACACACCAACTATGACCCTCGCAAACTTTACCTAGCAACGCAAACAACATACGAGACACGTTAACACACATTACGACCTTGCAACACTCGGACGCAACTCGCGAACATTACAAAATTCAAAACACAATAAATACACACAGCACATACATAAAAAGCTTACCTACAGCAAGAGGGAGCATCCAGGACCTCAAAAAAGCAACTTACACCTTGATTTCACTCAAAATAAAAGAGTTTAGACACTAAAAAATTTGCTAAGCGACAGAAAAAATGGCCGCCGAACTAAACGAAAACGAGGCTACATACGCAAACACCATACGAGACACGTTAGCACACATTACGACCTGGTAAAAATCGGCCGCAACCCGCGAACATAAAAACATTTAAAACACAAGAAATACACACAACACATACATAAAAAGCGTACCTACAGCAAGAGGGAGCATCCAGGACCTCAAAAAAGCAACTTACACCTTAATTTAAATCAAAATAAAAGAGTTTAGACACTAAAGAAATCACTAAGAGAGAGAAAAAATGGCCTCCAAACAAAACGAAAATGAGGCTACAGCAGTCTAAACACGCAAAACACCACAAGAAACTCGAAAAACACCACAAAACACCTACGGATATTCTGCTAAGACGCATACCACACATTACCCGCCATTTTACGCAATATTATATATAAAAACTTACAGGAAGTAAATGGTACACAATTGTTGGTCAAATAGTGAGGTATTTCATCTCCTTTCAAGTAGCCACCTCATGAAAAAGTCATGCTCTGGGGATCTTTGGAAACCTCCATCCAGATTCCACATTCAAGAGGAAACCAGAGCCACAATGTCAAATGATGAGGGACACTACTTGAAAGTAATACAATAGGAGAGGAAAATAATTATCAGATAAAATCTTAATAGCACAGCTATGTTTGATTTCATACTTGACAGCCATTACTTTGTTTCAGTAAATGACTGAGCATTTATAATTATATATTTTCATATTTCTAGCTCTTAAGATAATATGGTTAGTTCATACATCTCCTATGGATTCAATTCTTATATTCGTCTGTGCTCTGATAGCAGCCATAAGCAAGATGCTACTTTTAAGGTGGTTTTGGGTCAGTTCTTTTAATTTGATGAAATTATCCTTGCTTTAAATAAAAAAAAATTAAAAACACTGTTTTTTTTTCTTTTTCGGAGATGGGATATAACATTGTTTTAAGTATAACAATGAAAATTATAAATCACTTAAAAGCCATATCTATTCTACAACTGTAACTCCCACAATACTGCTATTCTTTTAGTGATAAATATAAAAATAGTTACAGAATTGATTAGAAATCATTTTTTTAGTTTGCTAAATTGCATTTTGAAGCACAATTTGGCTTCCTTGTTAACTTTGTTTGGTATATATGTAGATACAAAATCAGGTGCTCAGTCTTAAATTGAACAAATGTTAATATGTTGGAATAACATTTCGGAGCTGGATATTTCTTCTGAGTAGGACCAGCCTGAATTTGAACCAAAAGAGTGTTGTTCCTTCTAGGATTTAGCACCTGTTATGTTTTATTTTAAATTTTTGATAGACCAGCAACTTTTTCATATTTAGAGCTTTCCACTTTTTAAGCTCTCACAGTATTATTTTCTTAGTGCCACTTTACTGGACTTTATGGGTCACATTGCTTGTTGTTTAATAATTATTCCTTATTAACTTTATAATATTGTGCAACTATAAACAACATAACCTAGTATATTGGCACTTCTATACTACTTTTTTGTACATTTTTATTAATTTTCTTCTTTTTTTTTTACTCAAAGCTATTATTAACATATTGTACAACATTACCAAATTATTTTAAATAACCCAAAGGAGGTGTTTGTCAAATAGTTCTTATGCTGCAGAACATTGACTCACAACTCATGTCAATCCTCCATAAAATATAACTATTTAAATACCCAATACACCCAAAATTCTAGAACCTGCTTTTTTATACCTGCACTTGTTAAACAGTTATATCCTCCATGCTCCATTAACTACTACATACTTTACAAAGAAGGTTTAAGTGGGTATAAGGTAGCATTTTTCTCTGTGGTTTGAATTTCATTTAGGCACCTGCAATAGAAAAGGTTGTCTTTTTAATTTTGTTGCTGGCCATTTAAATTAAACCTTACATACAAATAGATGGCATGTGATCAACAAATCAGTCTTATTTTATATAAAAAAAAATATATGGATGTAGACAATCCAATCCCTATACCAAAATTACTGCTCAAATGTTGCGCCTAACCACAGATCCAGTACTTTTTAGGAATCTTTTATGACGAATGTTTCATTATTGAGAAAGTAATTAACCAATTTGAATGTCTTCGTTGAAAGAGGGTTGTATTACCTTTCATGTACTTGCTTGTTTTGCTCATTCATTAAATTATATTTCTGAGGGTCTAGCAAACATAAGATGTCAGGGGTCCCAGCTAAGGTAGTCAATGTTGGGAATGACCTCAGGTTTTGAACTATTGATAATGCTACCATGTGTGACCAAAGAACCTTATTCCCATTATTATTTGAAAGATGCAGCAGTCTAGCTGAAGATGATTGATAGAGAGAGATTATAAAGTTGGGTTCCACCCGACCATGTGTTGACTGTGTTGTAGATTCTGACAAAGTAGCAATCAGGTCCCGGAGTTGGTGGTTTCAGAAGAGTGTGAGAGAGAGTAGGAGAGTTTTCAGAGCAGTATATTGTTATTTTATTTTCATCTATTTACGATTTTACGCTTAATTTTTGTTTACACATATTTACAGATTACACAGTTGTAAGTGCTATGCACCTTAATGGTTTCTTCAAATAAATGGAGTGATTTGTGATGATCCTTTTTTTCATCAGATTTCGGTTGCAGCGGTGTAGTGACCAGATATGACCTTGGTAGGTGCTATGCATCATGCTTATTCTAGGCTATGACATTACCCCCTTTAGGTATCCCGTTTTTCCCCAAACAAGCCTCTTGCCCTCCAGAGAACCACCCACACCACACCCATGATATTGTACATTTCTGATTGTGCCACAATTCTGATTCTATACATTTCTGATTGTGCTCTTTGTATGAAATAAAAGTTTTGTTATACTGTTCTCTCCATGTCAGTGTGTTTTAAATGGTTGGGGTTTTGGGACATCCACATACATAACATTTGTGTCACATTCCTATATATGTAAACTAATGAGCACAAGTTACTATGCAATAGATTAATACATATAATAATATCATAAGATATCATATAATAATATATATCATATATAATAATAAGGGGTTAATACACATGCAAAGTCCAATTTGTGATACTGTGGAGTATCAACATTCCCCTGAAAAGCCTGATAACAATATGACAAGTGATAATGTCAATTGATTGATAGCAAAACACTTAGTGGGATGTCACCAGATGATAATGGGTATATATCTTGGCACTTGGCCACCAGCAATGGCGTGGGACTTTCCAGGATAGGCATAGCGGAGATTATCCCTGATGGAGGTGAGTTGGCTGTTCCTCCACGTACCTCCGCACATCCTCCATATGTTTTTGTGGCCCTTCATGATGGGTTACAGTAGATTAGTGTGGTGTATGTTCCCCTGGTCCCCTTCAGAATTCCTAAGTTGTGGTGGTGGAGGTGTTTTTGTACCTCAATGAAGCTGTGAGCTATACCATGTAGGGCCACTGTAGGTGGACAGGTCATAGCAGAGAGGTCAGGCAAATCACAGCCCACTGGAGACGGAACTGGTAACCCAGTATCTTTGGCATGCAAACCTTGTGAATAAGCACATGCAGAGACATAGCTAAATGTGCTGCAGTCCATAGGGTCATAGAGAGTTGGACACAACTGAGGGACTGAAAAACCAAATCTAAAATATTCCCCTGGTACTTGATATAAGTTATGCGGCGGTGTAATTTTTTCTCCAATGTAGATGTGATAAGTGAGATGTATATAAGATGACCTTTGTATTTTTAGTGTCCACATTAAAGCCTCTGTGAGTGAGAAAGGGTTAATATAGCAGCCATTTTTATGTATTTGTGTTAAAATGTAATCAGGTAGTGTGTCTGTAATAGCTTTCAGCATCTTGCGGCCTGACTTTTCATATTGGCATATGACCATTACAACATATGAAAAAAAAATGTAAGCTACTTGATAATTGGGAATTTTTGTGCAATGAATTCTAATGCCTTCCATTGTTTTGGCCATTTAAAGTCCATTGGTGTGTTTTTATTGTGTTTTGCAGTGTTACAAGCTAGTCTATAAACCCTTTGCGGGTCCTATTTGGAACCTGTAGGATTTTGCCCAACATTTGCCATTTGCAGGCTTGATTGCGTTTGCAGTCTTGAGGGATTTTAGCAATTTAATAGCGATTTTGGCGAGTGTAAGTTCCGGTTTTAACAACAAGGATTTCAATCCCGTAACGCGTAGCCCGCAAAAAAACAACAATTGAATAGCAAAATAACTTACGGCCTCCATTACGGGCTACTGTAACTTACAATTGCTCAATTGAATGAGGCTCATTGCCAGGACTGGAATTATATCTTGAGTTTTCCAGAACTAGTGGTGGAAACAAAAAGAATGAAGGGATTTAAACATGTCTGTTATATGCTTAAGGCTACTCTGAAGGTTTATGAAGCCTGAGTATTTAAAGGCATATTTATGTTTC
>CM050163.1:433629902-433779902 GCA_027410445.1 Discoglossus pictus | reverse complement strand
ACAAGTTTTTAACACTGGAAAATACAATATAAACACAACACTGGACTTTAAAATATGGGGAAAGCAATGAAACATATTACAATTACTTGCACAACAATCCACAATTAAAAAATAGGCATTTTTTATTTTATTTATTGTTATATGTATGACTATTGCATAGTAACCAGGGCTCATTAGTTTACTGTTATAGGAATGTGACACAAATGTGGATGTCCAAAAACCCCAACTATCGAAACACACTGACAAGGTGAGAACTGTATAAAAAAAGTTTATTTCAGACACAGAGCACAATCAGAAATGGAGAAGACTGTGCATTAATATCATGGATGTGGTGTGGGTGGATCCCGGAAGGGCAAGAGGCTATTGTTGGAAAAAAGGGGATACCTAAAGGGGGCTTTATCATAGTCTAGAATAATTATGATGCATAGCACCTACCAGGGTCATATGTGGTCACTACACCGCTGCAACCAGAATCTGATGAAAAAAAGGATCATCAGAAAGCACTCCATTTAATTGAAGAAACCATTAATGTGCATAGCACTTACACATTGTCTAGATCTGCTCAATGAAACAGATGATTAAACCTCTGGACTGTGTAATCCAATCTAGTTTCACACATACTGTGTGTTCACAAAACAAAAATCAGAAAAAAGTGGTCAGAACGAAAAGGTGGAGGATAAAGAATTATAAAACATGCATGTACAGTGCTAAATACTGTAACTGTAACAATATACCAACTCACCTGATTCCCATCTGCAAGCAGTACTAACCATTAGCTAGTTCTCTGGATAACTCACTCGCCATGACCTTTAATAATGGTGTGACCAGCATCCTTACCTTCTCCATATGAAATTGCTAATCAACATTGATATCACATTCATCAGCTATCCAGTTGTTAGCACATGTTAAATGATAACCATTATATCAGGCAATAGGGGAAAACCCATTAATAGGGAGAGCACACAAAGGTCAGCAGCAAGACTCAATGTTACTTACATCAGACTTAAGGATCTGTTTTCAGACTCATATTGAGGTCAGAATCACATGCTTCACTAGTGCATATATTAATGCTAGCTGTCATTAACATGCCATTTTGAGACTTTAGAAGTCCACCACCATAGCAGTATTAGTCTACATTTAAGCTAGCAACAATCATGTCCTAGGTATTTGGAAATATGATAGCTTTAATATTGTGGGAGCTACATGTTATGGTGTGGCTGTAATTGAAGGAATGTCTACCTGCGAGGCACTGGGAACCCTTAAACCTCATACATTTCCTTCACAATGCTTGCAGATGCAGAGGATGCCTTCATGGACCTGAATTGTACCTAACAAAAAAAAAACAAAAAAAAAAAACATGCAAAATAAGGCCTTAACAAATATAGGAACTGCAGCATCTCTTCTCAGCAGCATTCCTCAGTGACTATCAATTGGTGACATGTTCAACAGAAACTTATGTGTCCACAGAGAATGGGATCATGGACCATGTGATGGGAGGTAGCCATCGTCATACAAAAAATCCCCGTCACATAGACCAAGATCCAAGACTCTGTTGCCAGGCTACATTACGTTAATATTGGAACCAATAGATGATGAGTTCTGTTGAGAAGGCACTAAAATATGCGCAGCCCCTACATCCTCCTCTGCCTAGCATCAGAGACCCAATCCCCCGTGGGCAGCAGCCGTCTCACAGGTGCTGGGGGTGGGTGGCAGGGGGAGACATCCCCCCGTGAAGCAGTGGAACAAGCAGTGGTGGTGCTGGTGGCGGTGGTGGAGGCATGGGGGAGGAGAGAAGGGGCCGGGCTGCTGATGCATGGGGGACGCCTCCAGGGTGGATTAGGTAGGGCTGGAGACCAGAGCGCGGCAAATCACATCCGTTGACATCTGCTGGACGCTGTCCTTCCCCCATGCTGAGCAACCCGGCAAGGTAGGACTCAGTCATGAGATGGTGCCTCCTCTCCTCTATATTGCCAGGCTGCTCATATGCTCCGGGTGATTGGAGGAGATACTGGCCTGGATCCCCTGCAGACAGTTCAGGATCTGTCTCCACATGACCAGCATCTCCTCCTGATCAGCCTGGCTTGGTGATGGGGATGGAGGTCTGGTGGTTGTGGCGGAGGTGGTGGCATGGTGGTGGGAGTCAGTCTGACGAACCAAGGGGGGCGGGGGGAGAAGGCTGCATCTGCGGGAGGAGGGGGCAGTGGGGTCGCAGGCCACAGTGGTGTCAGACGGTCCTGTTAGTGGCCCCACTGCCGGGGTGAAGTCATCCTCCTCCTCCTCACCAGGGCAACGGGCTTGTGCTGGTATTTCCTCCACCTGCACCAGATCCTGCTTGACAAGGGCTTGCTGCGTGTCCTCCTCCTCCAATGGAGAAAAAAAAACAAGAGAATAAAGGGGTATGTGTTAATGATGTTGAAGAAAACATTTTATAAAGTTCCTTCCTAACTGTCCAAAATTTTTGCTTGAACATGGATGAATCACGTATAGGGCCATTGACCTCATTATCAGTGCTCTTCATTGTGGGACAGAACAGAAGATTCAATTTAAATTGAGTGTTTAACTGTTGGCTGATTACATTCTCTTAAGCAATTAAACCATAATATGTGAAAAGTTTGTAGAGGCAAAGGCTGTTAATCATCACTGTGTCTGTAGACAAACCTTAGACTGCATATGCTTAACTGTTCTTATTTAAATTACAATAAAGCAATAGATAACTTTAACACAGAATCCTGTGCTCTTTCACACAACAAATCTCACCTAGCGTGAGGTAACTGTCCCTTTGAGGGCAACTCTGAATGGCTATCATTTGCTAGCTGTGATCTTTGTTGTGTTCTTAATCTTGATAGTTCTTAGCTCCTAATGCTCTCTTGATTCTAGCTGCAGTCTGTGACTGCATACGTTGCAGTGGAAACACCCATACATGGATGTAACGGATCTCCTGGCACCCCGACCGGGTACCTCCGTTGATAGACGCGTCCTAGTTTGCGCCGAGGCCTACAAGCACCGCACCGGACACCACAACCACCACAGACTCCACAACCGCCGTAGTTTAGCTGGAGCTGCGCCGTCTTCCTTCCACCCTGTATGAATCTCCAGCATCCAGGATCGTGTGGAGAAGACCTCTCCTCCAAGGAGAGCACATCAGGAACAAGCGTTCAGTAGTTACAGCTCAAGGGAGTATGCAAAAGCATAGCAATCCCCAGTATGGTATAGCGATCCCCTCTAAGAACGAGATGAGACTACGTTTTGAAGGGTCAAGTAGAACTATATCTTTAATGACAGGGAATCTCCTTTTATGCAATGGTGCCCTCTGAAGGGCTACACCCACATAATTATCACAGCCAATTAGATACATGGTTCAACACCCACGTCTCCTCCCCTCAGATAACAGGTAACACAATTAAAACAGACACAATTTTAACCACATTCTGGATGTACCCCAAAAACAGGGGGTACACCTTTAAGTCCAGCACCATTCAATAGCTCTCACCCAGGGGAACAACATATTAAAAAAATGGCATGAATCAGACCAGGGGTTCAAAAGTTAGTAAAAGTATGTTTTTCACATAACACACAGACATGTCACATATCCCCCACACAATACACATATAGGACAATAGGTGTGGTCACCCCTCCCTGAGGCTCCTTGATATAATCAGACAATGATTAAATCAGCCCTCTTTGTTCTTATCTGAGAATGAAAACAGTTTATACAATCGACTCCCTTATCTGTAACAGGATTATCTATTAGCCTAGTCGCTTTGATATTCTGAGCCAATATACTCTGTAGAACATAAAACAACATATCTACAGTACAGCAATGTGATCATATTTTAACCAAGAAGTAAATAATCATAAAACAGGGTAAAACAGTGATGGGTTCCGTTACAGCTGGGATCTGAGCGCACAAAACGACCGAATAGCGCTCAGATCATCTTCACACAGTTCAATTGCCATGTAGCTAAAGTCTTTCCCATAGTCTTTCATCATATGAATGGGCTCCATGGCATAGCTTTCTGTGGTATCATGGTTCACACAGGGCAAGTACCGAATGACGCCCCTGTATGTAAAGGGCCAGAATGAGTGACATACACTCTGGTATGGCCGAATACTGTGTTTGAAGGGTAATATGTACCAGGGCCATAGTCGCAGGGCAGGAGGCTGGCAAACAGTCCTCTCCAAGACAAAGTGGCGAAGGGCACTTCGTCACACATCTCCCCTTTGGGGGGAAGTCTAACCAGGCACCTGATCTTCTGCCGGTCAGTGCCTCCGTTAGACGATCCACCAACCCACAATAAACCAGTGCTAGAGCCGCCCCCCCACAACAACAAAGTGCAAGAGCAGCCCACCCACCACAAACAGTTACGGCACCTGGATATTTCGCTGTGGTGATGGGGCAACACGCTGAGGGGACTTGAGGGGCAGAGGCCAGCGGCAATTTGCCCTGATGCCAGCTCTTCTGCTGGTATAACCTGCAGGACATCCTGCTCTGTACAAGGGACAAAGGGAGGGCAGAGGCCGACTGCACTCTGACCCGCTGTCAGCTCTTCTGCTGGGGTACTTGGGACATATTCCAGCTCAGTAGCCAGGGAAACGTGGCAGTCAGTGGGGGTTAACATTTCCTCTGTTAACCCTGGGGCCACATTAGAAGTTAGCTGGGGAGGGGAATTTGTACTTACCCCCTCCTCCGGTTGTCCCAGTGAGGGTAGTTGGGGATCTGTACAGGCTGTGGGCGCAGAGACCACGGTCCCATCTGGGCCATCTGGGAGATTGGTGTCTCCCCTTGTCAGGGTAAACTGTCGCTGGGGAGGAAGGACGACACCTTCTGCCCCCTGTGGTTCACACTGCCGCTGGGGGGGAAGGACGACACCTTCTGCCCTCTGGGGTTCACACTGCCACTGGGGGGGAAGGACGACACCTTCTGCCCCCTGGGGTTCACACTGCCGCTGGGGGGGAAGGACGACACCTTCTTCCCCCTGGGGTTCACACTGCCACTGGGGGGGAAGGACGACACCTTCTGCCCCCTGTGGTTCACACTGCCGCTGGGGGGGAAGGACAACACCTTCTGCCCCCTGGGGTTCACACTGCCGCTGGGGGGAAAGGACAACACCTTCTGCCCCCTGGAGTTCACACTGCCGCTGGGCGGGAAGGACAACACCTTCTGCCCCCTGGGGTTCACACTGCCACTGGGGGGGAAGGACGACACCTTCTGCCCCCTGGGGTTCACACTGCCGCTGGGGGGGAAGGACGACACCTTCTGCCCCCTGGGGTTCACACTGCCGCTGGGGGCGAAGGACGACACCTTCTGCCCCCTGGGGTTCACACTGCCGCTGGGGGGGAAGGACGACACCTTCTGCCCCCTGGGGTTCACACTGCCGCTGGGGGGGAAGGATGACACCTTCTGCCCCCTGGGGTTCACACTGCCGCTGGGGGGGAAGGACGACACCTTCTGCCCCCTGTAGGGCCGGTAGAGAGACCTCGGTCCCATCTCTACCTGCCATCTGGAGGTCATCCCAGGACCAGTCAATGAAGTCTGGTTCCGCTTGTTGAGTAGGTTGGGGCTGCACGAAGCTGAGCAGGTGTTGGTAGTCCTGCTCCAGCTCCCATTCTCTTGTTACCAGGTGGGTCATGTCTTTGCTCACCTCGCCTTCGTCATCCCAGACATACATGCCCATCCGGTAGTCGTAGATGTCCCAAAACCTAGACTCCTCCGTGCTGCCAAGATCAATGTCGTCCTCCAAAGCATCCCATAATAAACCTGGGCCATCATAATCATCTCCCTCCGGTAAGTCGTGTTCAGCCGTCCAGGGGGTAAGTCGAACGGTATGCCACCAGAGGGCCTGGTATGCGTTGTCTAGCCAGATCTCTCGCCGTACCAGGGTCTCTAGTCTTGTCACCCACTCATCCAGGGGCTGCTCTCCCAATAGATACATCCGCATCGCCACACGCTTCTGTAGCCGCTGCTCATCACTGGGGAGACTCTCACCTCGCCGCCATTGGGCATCTTCCAGGGCATCATACCAGAGTTCCTTTCTGTCTGCATCCCTGTAGTCCGCGGCCTCCTCCTCATCCTCATCATGGAACGCTGTCCGAAAACTAGCTGGTTCCATCCTGCTGTAGCCAGGGGCGCTGTACGGATACTAGCGTTGACCTCAATTTGTAACTCCAAACGTTACCGGTGTCTCCGTGCTGCTTTTCCTCTTACTAGGACGCCATCCCACCGCTGCCAGTCAATGTAACGGATCTCCTGGCACCCCGACCGGGTACCTCCATTGATAGACGCGTCCTAGTTTGCACCGAGGCCTACAAGCACCGCACCGGACACCACAACCACCACAGACTCCACAACCGCCGTAGTTTAGCTGGAGCCGCGCCGTCTTCCTTCCACCCTGTATGAATCTCCAGCATCCAGGATCGTGTGGAGAAGACCTCTCCTCCAAGGAGAGCACATCAGGAACAAGCGTTCAGTAGTTACAGCTCAAGGGAGTATGCAAAAGCATAGCAATCCCCAGTATGGTATAGCGATCCCCTCTAAGAACGAGATGAGACTACTTTTTGAAGGGTCAAGTAGAACTATATCTTTAATGACAGGGAATCTCCTTTTATGCAATGGTGCCCTCTGAAGGGCTACACCCACATAATTATCACAGCCAATTAGATACATGGTTCAACACCCACGTCTCCTCCCCTCAGATAACAGGTAACACAATTAAAACAGACACAATTTTAACCACATTCTGGATGTACCCCAAAAACAGGGGGTACACCTTTAAGTCCAGCACCATTCAATAGCTCTCACCCAGGGGAACAACATATTACAAAAATGGCATGAATCATACCAGGGGTTCAAAAGTTAGTAAAAGTATGTTTTTCACATAACACACAGACATGTCACATATCCCCCACACAATACACATATAGGACAATAGGTGTGGCCACCCCTCCCTGAGGCTCCTTGATATAATCAGACAATGATTAAATCAGCCCTCTTTGTTCTTATCTGAGAATGAAAACAGTTTATACAATCGACTCCCTTATCTGTAACAGGATTATCTATTAGCCTAGTCGCTTTGATATTCTGAGCCAATATACTCTGTAGAACATAAAAAAACATATCTACAGTACAGCAATGTGATCATATTTTAACCAAGAAGTAAATAATCATAAAACAGGGTAAAACAGTGATGGGTTCCGTTACAGCTGGGATCTGAGCGCACAAAACTACCAAATAGCGCTCAGATCAACTTCACACAGTTCAATTGCCATGTAGCTAAAGTCTTTCCCATAGTCTTTCATCATATGAATGGGCTCCATGGCATAGCTTTCTGTGGTATCATGGTTCACACAGGGCAAGTACCGAATGACGCCCCTGTATGTAAAGGGCCAGAATGAGTGACATACACTCTGGTATGGCCGAATACTGTGTTTGAAGGGCCATATGTACCAGGGCCATAGTCGCAGGGCAGGAGGCTGGCAAACAGTCCTCTCCAAGACAAAGTGGCGAAGGGCACTTTGTCACAATGGATTATCTATTGGTTGATTAATTATGTTGTGTCCACTGAAGACAGTGATTTGTCCATGGAGCTGACATGTCAATGTCCTTGTTGATCACCCTGTGTAGTGTGTATGATGTACATGTGGTGGTATGTTGGTGTATGTGATATTCACCTGACGTAGAGGCTGGATCCTGCTGGGCCACCAGGCCTGAAGCTCCAGCACCTGACACATGGCTCAGTAGGTCCTTGAGGTCCCTCTCCCACTCACTGTAGGTGACAGTCACTCCGGGGCCACCACTTGTTGCTTGGGCTGCTGCCATCTCCTTGGTCATTTTCCTCCTCACCAGGACCCTGGCATTATAGAACATGTGCTTCAGAGACAGCACATCCCTTTCCGATGTGCCCACTGCTGTCACCGTGGCTGCTACCTCCTTTCATGCCCGGGCCTAAGGGCCCGGGCCTAACTTCCCTAACCCCAACAGGATAGTGGGCCGCACATGGATAAAACGCAGGAGTACCACCATCTCCTGTCTGGTTATTTTTGGTTACTGAGGCCTACCCCAGCCTCTTGCCCTCCCAACTGTGGGTGTGGATCCTGTCCTCCTTCAACTGTCCCCTGGGCCTGTCCATCATCCCCACTACATCTCCCCCCTGGGATCAGGTGCCTCCCCCTCTCACCCTGAGGATGATGTGCCAATCAATATGGGCAACTGCTTACCCACCTCCCCCTCTACATGTTCTCCAAAACTAGAGAGAGCAACTTAAGAGAACCACCTCTTATATCTGTCTAACATTGATAGGGTAGTTGAGCATGGGGGGAATGGATCTAATATCAGGTTTTGCTTTCATCCCATTTTCTCCATTTACTTTCTATTTTTCCTATTTTACTATTGTATCGTTTAAGCCCTTTTTCCAACTCCCTGTCACGGTCAACTATCCTCTCAATATCAGCCCATTTTGGGACTTCCATCGTTTAACTTTACACCATTTACATACCAATAAAATATGAGAGTTTAACCATCTGTTAGGAAACAAACTCTGGTTCTCGAAGATATGAAATAGCAATGGTGCTGGGCTCAGGGGAATCTTACAGTTTGTTATTATATCTATCTGATCGGTACTACTCTTCCAAAAATGCTGTATCTTCGGGCAGCTCCACCAGATATGCGACTGAGACCCTCTACCCCCACATCCTCGCCAACATTCCTCTGAATTTGTTATATCCGGTCTTTTCTTATTCGTAGGAACCCAATGCCTTCTCTGTATTAGCTTGAAGTATAACTCTCTATATGAAGTGCATATTGTAGTTGCTTTTATTAAAGAGCATGCTCTAAACCAGTTTTCTTTCGACCATGTACATTTAAGTTCTTGTTCCCATTTGATCATTCTATTTGTTTTCACATGTTCTTCTCTTTCTTGTAATATTTTATTACATTTAGAGATACTATGTATGTATTGACCTCTGACTATAAAATGTTCTATTGGTGAGAGCTCTCTAAACTTATTCAGGGGAATATCACATGCTCTCAGTTCCATCATAATAGTCATATACTCCAGCCAGTTAAAACTAGGGCTCTGAAATGTTTGCAGTAATCTCACATATGTCATGCAAACATTATTCTCAAAGAGATCTCCCGCTTTATTAACTCCCATTGATTTCTCTGGTGAAGGAAATTTAGCTAAATCCCATTTATTCCTATTTTTATACCACCATTTTAGTAAAGAGTGTATGCCCCCAAAGAGCGGTATAGTATTTTTAAGATCTAGTTTAGGGATTCATAAGAGTAATTCCAAAGGAACACCTCCTAAAAGTTCCTCTTCTAGTTCGAACCATTTAGACCTTTTAGTTAATATATTCCATCCTTTGAGATGATTCAACATAATAGAGTTATGGATATCTAACAAAGATGGACAGATTAATCCTCCCTTTTCAACACTTCTCTTTGTAATATTTAATTTTAATCGTGATTTCTTGATGTTATTAATATGCGTATTCAAAACACTTTGCATACTATTAATCCGATATATAAGTGCCACTTGAGGAATACATCTCCAAATATACGTTATTTTGGGGACAAACAGCATTTTTATCAGAGCAATCCTGTCTGACCAAGACAGATTTTCCGATTTCCATTCTAGTATATTTTGTTTAATCAGTCTGAGCACTATGTGCCAACAGTTCCAGGGTTAGAACAAAAATTAGGGGAGACAGGGGACAGCCCTGTCTCGTCCCTTTCTGTAATGTACATTTTTCAGTTTCAAAATCTGTACCAGTCACCTTCGCTCTGGAATTTCTATATAGAGCCATGATCGCTTTAGTGCCAAAATCTTCTGGTCCGAATTTTATTAAAACGGCCTGTATGAATGACCAATTAACCCTATCAACGCTTTTTTGGCATCTAATGAGATAGTAAGTAAAGGAATACCTCTATTTTTGGCAAACGATAAAAGGTTAATCAGTCTCCTTTTATTCTCAGGGCCTTGTCTCTTATGCATAAATCCAACCTGGTCATAATTAACCAGACTGGAGATATATCTATTTTGAGCCTATTGGCCAGTATATTGGCATATACAGTATTTTGTATCAAGATTTAACATGGAAATCCGTCTATAGTTTTTATATATTTCTGGATCTTTCCCTGATTTAAGGATATTGACGATGTTGGCTTCTGGCATTTCTTCTGGCATATGGCCTAATTTTTTTATTTTAATACTGCAGAGAAAGTGAGTTCTTTCATAAACCTGTTAGTTTTTAGATCTGCTATAGTTTGTTCTACTTCCTTTAAAGATATGTTTTTATTCAATTCATATAGTTTTTCCTTAGTTATTTTGGGTAATCTTATTTTCTTTAGGAATTCCTCTATCTCCTTTTTGGAGGGTTTCGAAAAGTTATCACTTAACTCTAGATTGTATAAAGATTTGTAGTACGTCTCAAAGACCTTACTGATTTCCTTAGGATGTTTATGTTTCGTATTATCTATATCTCTAATACATAGTATACTTTGTATTAATCGCTGTTTTTAATTTTATTCACAAGATACTTTCCCGCCTTATTACCCAAATTATAATGATCTTCCTGGAACCTAAGGATTGCATTATCCGTTTGTATCTGCAAAATGTTCTGTATTTGCAATTTAACTTTTTGATTCATAATGTAGTATTACTATCTGGACTACTTTTATTCTTATTTTGTAGATCATTTGTTTCTATATAAAGTTCTCTCAATGTTCTGCCTCTATTCTTTTTAAGGTAGACACTTCTGGCTATACATAATCCTCTGACAAAGGCCTTATGGGCACACCGTATGGTCGCGTCAAGAGGAACAGATTTTTTATTTATTATAAAAAACGTATTGATTTCCTCCTTTAATTTATTCACAAAATTCTTCTGATTTTATTTGTATGCAATCTATTTTCCACAGCTTAGGTTTACATACAACTTGAGAATCTTCCAGAATCAGGCTTATCATTGAATGGTCTGACCATAGGATGTCTCCTATCTTAACGGACTCTACCTTTTCCAAAGTCTTAATATCTGTCAAAAAATAGTCTATAGGAATATAACCTTGATGTCTTCCAGAAAAATAAGTATAATCTTTTACCTCAACGTTATAGACTCTCCATACATTGTATAACTCATTTTTAGCAACTTCTAATGAGAATTGTTTTGCAATCATCATTAGAGTGTCTGGAATTCCTTTACCTCTATCAAGGGCTATCCTATCTACTAACGAGTTTAATAGCATATTAAAATCGCCTCCTATAACCAATCTCCCTTTTTTAATCTGATTTATTTGTTTGGGGGTTTTCCCCAGATATTTCAGCTGATTATAGTTAGGGAGATATAAGTTTGCAATAGTGTACATTTCTTCATTTACCATTCCCTGCCAAATGATGGTTCTACCCTCTTTATCTACAATTTTATGATATTCATGAATACTCATCTTTTTACTAAATAATATGGCTACACCCCAGATTTAGATGTATAAGATGATGTAATTGGATCATTAAAATTTTGCTAAAAATCTTAGTGTCTCTTGAAGGAGTATATTATCTGCACTCTCTTTAACAAAGCTAGCAAAGGCAATCCTTCTTTGAAAGGGGGTATTCAGGCCTCTAACATTTTGGGATATCACTTTAATCCCCATTCTTGTATTTATTTAGTTTGTTTTGATTGTCTGATGTTTTTTTTTTCCTCGTATTAACTTGTACCTTGAACATTTGGTGCATCGTCCTAGTTGTCCTCTCATATTTAGATGTCTCATAACTGAACAATTTACTCTCTCTCTTTAATCTTACAATTTGGCTGTCTACTTCAACATTCATAATTCTTACTGTATTAGATCTCATATGCAATTTCCTCTTGCAGGGCTAGTACGCCGATATACAGAAACAAGGAGATGCCTAGGCCCTCATTCAATTGCGATTTGGCCAATTGAATAAGGCTCTAAATAAGCACAAAACATATATTTTTTAAAGAAGTTTTAGGTTAGTAAACATCTATCCAAAAGCAAGGTTTTCACTAACTAAAAACTTTTAAAAAAAATATATGTTCTGTGCTTATTTAGAGCCCTATTCAATTGGCCAAATCGCAATTGAATGAGGGCCCTAGTATCCCAAAGAGATCCTAAAAGGGAGGGCCAAAATGTTATCCATCCTGAGTCAATGTAAAGAACATATCTATATTTTGTTATCCTCTATTTAAACCGCTAGCCAATCGGCACTCAACTACATTATATCATTATCTGTATATAATATTTAAGGTGCAAAAATATTTATTACTCACCCTCTTTTAGGGCTATATTACTCCCTCAAAAATAGTAAAAAAAAAAAAAGACTTATTGATGGCATAAATATGCCTTATGTCATCCTTCTACTGATTCTGTGAACTTGTCTAAAACTTATTTTCACTAAAGTGCCTATATTAATACTATATAAGTACTAAAAGTACTAAAATTCCTTATCTCCTTAGCGTATATTATATATGTGTATTTCAAGTAAGCAATTAATTGCTTTGTGAATCTCTACTACATTTACTCAAGTATTTTTGTGTATATGGTCGGGCCTTAAATATATTTTATCTTATTAATCCTAATATACTTCCGAACCTCTTAATTAAATGCTGTATATGTGTGTCTCTGAATCAATATTCTACTATTTCATATCACACGAATATTATATAATTTTTACCCTATAACCTTGTAAATAAGATATCATTTTAAAATTAAGTTATTTAAATATTCTATACAAATGTAAACTTTACACAATTGTCACAGGCTTCCCCAGTGCCGTATCTAAGACTAAATCTCTGGAAGGCCTAACTTTACACTGGCTCTAAAAAGTGGACTAATTCTATAATTATTTGCATCTTCATATTTCCCCAGATTCGGTTTACGTCTTATTATTTAACCAATTGCCACTCAGGGACTTTTAGTTTTAAGTCCATCTTTAGCAATGCCGGCTGAGTTTTCACGATTACTATGTCCCATTTATTTAGAAGATCTTCACCTTCCTCTACTGACGAAATTTTATGCCAATTTGTCTTTATAAATCAGGAGGCCTTCCGGGAATCCCCATTTATATTTCAATCCTTGTTTAATCAAAGCTTGTGTGATATTGCCATAAGTTTTCCTCCTTATTAATATAGCTGGTGCTATATCTGAAAAAACCTTAATGTCCTTATTTGGAGCCAAAACATTTATTTGTTTATAGCTTATTTTCATGATATCCTCTTTATCAGAGACATTATGAAATCTAACCATTGTGCCTCTTGAATAAGAGCTTACTAATCTATGCGGCAAAGAGATCCTGTGAACTATGTTCAGTATATTTGTTTCTTGAGTAAACCTAGGAGTAGAAAAAAGTCCATAATATATATTTTTTGATCTTGTTCTAGGAACAGAGTCAGTAATTCCCATTAAACTCTCATTTTTCCTTCTAGATCTATTTTCTAGATTAGTTATTTTATATTCAAGGTCAGTTATATGTCGTATATGTTATAACAGAGATATAAGCCGCACATGATCATTGTGCGACGGGCAGCGCATGCGCATAGCGCAGCATAAGCAGGCGCACTGCGTCTGGGCGGGGAGACACACAGGGAAGGAGGGGAAAGACACATAGGAGAGGGGGGAGAGACACAGGGCAGGGAGAGGAAGGAGGAGAGACACATGGCAGGGAGAGGAGGGGGGAAGAGACACAGGGGAGGGGGGACACACAAAGGGGTGGGAGAGGAGGGGGGTAGACACACAAGGGAGGGGGAGAGACACAGATGAGAGGGGGGAGAGACACAGGGGAATGAGAGAGGGGAGAGACACAGAGGAGGGGGGAGAGACACAGGGAAGTGAGAGGAGGGGGAGACACACAGGGGTGGTAGAGGATGGGGGTAGAGACACAGAGGAGGGGGGAGAGACATAGGGGAATGAGAGGGGGGAGAGACACAAGGGAGGGAGGGAGACACATAGGAAGGGGGAAACACAAAGGGGTGGGAGAGGAGGGGGGTAGACACACAGGGGAGGGGGAGAGACACAGAGGAGAGGGGGGAGAGACACAGGGGAATGAGAGAGGGGAGAGACACAGAGGAGGGGGGAGAGACACAGGGGAGTGAGAGGAGGGGGAGACACACAGGGGTGGTAGAGGATGGGGGTAGAGACACAGAGGAGGGGGGAGAGACACAGGGGAATGAGAGGGGGGAGAGACACAAAGGAGGGAGGGAGACACAAGGGAGTGAGAGGAGGGGGAAGAGACACATGGGAGTGAGAGGTGGGAGAGACAAAAAGGAGTGAGAGGAGGGTGAAGAGACACAGAGAAGGAGAGGGTGTCTTACACAGGGGAGGGAGAGGAGGGGGAGGAGACGAAGGGAAGGGGAGACACACAGGGGTGAGAGAGGAGGGTGGTAGACACACAGGGGAGGGAGAGGAGGGGGAGGGACACAGGGGAGGGAGAGGAGGGGGAAGAGACACAGGGGAGGGAAATGCTGGGAACAGACACGAGGGAGGGGGAAGAGACATGGGGTAAAAGAGACACAGGGGAGCAAGAGACACGGGGACAGGGGGGAAAACGCAGGGGGAGAGGGGGTAAAAACACAGATGGGGAAGGAGACACAAGGGAGGGAGAGGAGGGGAAATGAGACACAAGCAAGGAAGTAGAGAGCGGGAGAGCCTTTGGCTCTCATTGTGAGGCCCGTGATGAGCACCGAAGGTGCCAGTAAAGTAGAGGGGGAGAGGCTCCCATTGTGTGGCAAACAGCATTGCCAGGATTCACATTTTATTGCCGTCATTTTTGACGGGCAAGTTGCTAGTATTAATATAACATTCCAGTATAAAAATAGATTGCTCATAAGCTCATAGTCTCCTGAATTATAAGTATATTCTGTCAAAGATTCTGACACTTGGAGGCCGAGGTTGCTATATAGAGTAACAATGGCATATAAATATGTATTAAGCCTCTACATCTGTGTGTTATTTATTCAAAAGTCTCTCCAGAGGTTCAGCAAAGCATAACTGCTTTACTTTATAAATGTTTGTGGATAGATCTCTCCACTACATCTTTCTGCACCTACAGTCTCTTTTGACAATCAAGTCTTCACTAGACTATCAGACTCTTAGCCTTATACTCCTCCCCACCACGATGACTATAAATATGGACCTAATAGTTGTGCATGCAGACCAGTGCTCCTTTGTCTGTTATTAGTCACTTGTTCTCAGTATCAAATACAAGCCCCTACAGCTTTGATAAGCCTAACTCTCTTTCACTCCCAACCACTGTACCTTGATCTTCAGGGGCCATAACCCCTTTTCCGTGAGTGTGCTTATTTTCTCCTCTCCTGGGGGTGTCCAGAGGGTGTCCAAAAGGTTCTATTCCAGGTTGCTATTTCAGGTTTAGCAGACTGTATCTCCACACTCCTCGTGGGTTACAGCACTCTTCTCCGTAGCGTTTACCATTTTTGCTTCTGGGTAATTTTCTTTAACCCGGAACTAGCCACTGAAGGAACACTCTGGTTCTCACTTCAGTGTGTCCGCCTAAGTGCTTATGTACCTTTGGGCTTACTGGTCTGCTGTAGGCCTCTTCACATCAATGGCAGGAGTTTCAACTCAGCCTTAGTGAATGTTATTCAGTAGGCTGAAGGAGGGAGAATTTATTCTGTAACAATGCTTCAACTTTTCAATTTGTTAAACTTGTATTTCCCCTGTTCTTATCCCCTGTACTGCGCTGCGGAATATGTTGGCGCGATACAAATAAAAGATAATAATAATAATATAATAAAAAACAATCGTGGACCAGCATATCAGCAGCATGGGGCGGATAGACGCAGCTTCAGCTCTCCCCTACACCTTGCGGAAGCCTCAAGTGTCCAACTCTCTAATTTCCGGTCACACCCCCGCAACTTTTTCTTTTTTTATATGTGCTTTGTTATTTTAATTGTAATTATTTTAACGCTATCTTTTTAATTTTTGTGTTTTTTAGCGTATTTTATTTTTGATCATTTAATGGGGTCTTTTATTTCATGTAAGTTATTGGGGAGTTTTTTTTTAAAATTGTATCTAGTATTGTGTAGTGTTCTGTATGCATATATATATACTTAGAGTGGGGGGGTTATTGAGGACCCACCAAAGGCACTTCAGGGGTTAATTTTAGGTTACCTTGGTTGTTAGGGGTTAATTTAGGGATCCATGTTGATTGAAGAAAGTCTTGTCCACTGTTCCCTCTAAGCTGTGTGCATGGAGCGCACACAGATACTTAGGGGGATATTTCATATTAGTTTTCCCCATTAACTTTTTCCACGCATGGAAAATAGATCTTCATTGACCCTTTTCCCTTTGCCCTGTATGATTATTTTATTTGTTATGTGTATTGAAACACTGTTTACACTGCAGGGAAGGATGAATGACGCCAATGCTCCCTTTGAGAGAGTGCTGGTGGGTGGAGAAACGTATTAGGGCAAATCAAATGTCTGGTTCTGTCATTGAATGCCGGTGTCCGACATTAGTTTGCTCTCTCAAAGCATTCACCCTTCTATGCTGTGTAAACAGCGTTTCAATGTGTGCACATAACATATAGGTCACTCTAATTGACATGATCAGAACTCTCAAGCAACCAGAAAAAAATAATCCTGTTCTTTAAATAAAAATTAAGATTTACAAGGCCCAACAAATGCTAGTAGCCAGGTTGTCATTCCACAAAATGCTTACAGGCACGTAGATTTCATCCACTGTACGTCTCTGCAATTCAATTTTATCTAAAAGCAGAAAGGCATTACTAACTGAGCCTGTGCAGTGTTGGCATTACATTCCCCAGCACTGCACCATCCAGCCGAAAGTACCTGTGTGTAAGTGAAGAGTGAAAGCTGCTGTTGCAAGAACAGCCCTCACTGACAAATATACTTAGCAGAGCATCCTATGCGCAGCTAATCTAGGCCTCTTTTAATAGTAACTCTCAAGCAATCAGAAACTACATTTATCCGACATATACCAGTCCCCATGGGTGCCGGTTAACGGAGAGTCTACTGTATTATAAAAGGAGTTTACAATCTATTGTAAATTTAATAGCTCTTCAGCATTGTTAAAAGTGTTCACCCAATATTATTTACAGTATATAAAATTAGGAGGGTTGAAATCCTGTTACATGTGGAAGTGAATTGAAACAATTAGTGTTTTAACAAAAGTAATAAAAGTAATAAATCTGTTTCTACATGTAAAACTTTGATTTTACTTAACCCATAAAATTCAAGCAATGCATGTTAGTAAGCTTAAAGGGACAGTTACTTTAGCACAATTTGGAGGACACCAGTGGAAACATCTCAGTTGAAATACTTTTTGAATTTTTAAACATTTCCAGATCCTAAAGCACAGCTAGACACAGTGTTGTTCCATCCCCTAAGTGACTTCCACCAATCAGGTTGCAGGGGTGTGTATGCATAGGACTCAATGCAACTGTTTGTGACTGACAGGGGGTGTGTGCCTACCACAGCTGGGACATCATGGATAGAGGAATGATGTTGGTAACTAGGAAGCAGCAGCAACAGCATGAGTCAGAGAACTCTTTTAAAAGGCAACTAAGGAACATAAAAAATACCATTATATCAAAGTAATTGCACATTTATAAGACTACTGTATATGGGTCTATATTAGCTTCTCTTTTTATTTTTTTATTTTCTCCCTCTCTATATATGTTTATATATATGTGTGTGCGTGTGTCTGTATATATGTATGTGTACATGTGTATGCGTGTATATATATATATATATATATATATATATATCACATATTATAATTGTCAAACTACAAGTGGTCGTCATTCAAAGCAAGGGATGCAGTTCTGGCCGCATTTGCGGAGGTGGAGGCTCCCACTTCAGCTGCAATGAGCCGAAGGCCGAAGGCTCATTGCAGGCCGCAAATGTGGACCTCCAAAGCGAGTGTCCGCATTTATAGAGGTGGAGGCTCTACACCACCTCATGCGCGGTAAAATACAACCCAGAAAAGCGTGACTTTGAAGAAAAAAAAAAGACCTGCGGGACAAAAAAAATTATGGAACTTTATTTAAGAAAAAATGGTTGCAAGCCAAGTAACACATAGGAAAAAATGCCATTTTACAACACTAACTTGCAACTAATAACATTAGGATTTTAAAATAGCGCTATACCCGCCTAAACAAACGGTTTACACTCATGCACGCAGCCTATTTACATTGCACACTTGCCACATTACTGACACTTTCTCCTCAGATGATCTACACTCCAACTGTACATTTTCAGATGCAGGAAAATACAAATAGATTGATTGCTCTTCAGAATATTGATTGCTGCATATTACATATAAATAGGTAAAGTATATTAATGTATTAATTCATATTACTTTATTAATTCCCTTTTTTTGGTTGTACATGGTACTTATATGTCTTACCGATATGAATCAAAGGTGATCGTTGCAAAGCAGGACACTTGAAGTACACAAGGGGAGAGGCTCACAATGAGCACCAAAGGTGCTCAGCTCTGGGCTTGCAATGAGCGCTGAAGGATCACAGAGGAGCAAAAGCCTTACATTGTGTGGTAAACAGCATTGCCATGCCTTACAACTTTATTTGCCGTCATTTTTGATGGGCGAGTCGCTAGTAAAATTATATTATGTAATATTCTATTATTAATACCTGACTAGTATGCAGATATAGAACGTTTTGTTGGGCTGGTGTGTTAATTAAAGTACTATTGTGCTTAATGAAGGTGCTCAAAAAAAGAATTCTGTAAATATACACATTTATAGGGCACCTAAACAAAGATGCTAAATAAAGGTGTGTTGTTAAACTGTGTTAAGTTAAATCTCTTTATAAATGGAAAATAATAGTGAATTACTTTATATATATATATATATATATATATATATATATATTTTTTTTTTTTTTTAAACTGTTCTAATATAAAAATCTCTGCATCACATATATAGTTGTGAGCATACGAGCCGTTGCTCATGCTTGCGAGCTCGCGGCCCTCGCCGAAGGCGCTCCTTGCCAGCAACTGAGACCCTCGCAAAATTTACGTCGTAATGCAAAGAAAATACGAGACACGTTACGACCCATTACGACCTCGCAAAAATCGGCCGCAACACGCGCACATGAAAACATGAAAAATACAACAATCACACACAACAAATACATAAAAAGCTTACTTACAGGAAGGGGGAGCATCTAGGATCTCGAAAACTAAAGTTACACCTCAATTTAAGTCACATTAAAAGAGTTTAGACACTATAAAATTCTCTAAGTGAAAGAAAAAATGGCCACCCAAAAAAACGAAAACGAGGCTACAGCATTCTAAAGACACAAAACACCAACAAACACCTACGTATTTGCGGAAAAACACCTACGAGATAAAAAAATAAGGACGCAACCCGGCAACCCCAAAAACATTACAAACACAATAAATACAAACAACAATCACATAAAAAGGTTACTCACAGCAAGGGGGGGGCACCGAGGACCTCTGTAAGTGAAGTTACACCTCCATTTAAGCAGAAATGTCGGAGTTTAGAGACCCGAAAATCACCTAAGTGAGAGAAAAAATGGGCGTCAAACAAAACGAAAACAAGTCTAAAGGTCCCTAAACACGCAAAACACTACCATAGACATGCAAAACACCACCAAACAGCTACAGATATTCCGAAAAAGCCCACCAAACAGTTACGGATATTCCGAAAAAGTTGCACAACATAGAAAATGAACAACGCTACATCAGCCACATTATATACACCAAACACCCTTAGCTCACTTACAATTTCATTGCCGTCATTTTTTGACGGGCAATTCGCTAGTTATCTATAAAGGGTAAGTAATACCTATGATATATGATGCATTACAAGTGCTGTTAAATTATTATATCCATGCTAGTATATTTGTATATATATATATATACACAGGTTACATAAATCACCTGATTCAATATATAATCATGAAACCTAATATATATGAACCCTCATAACATATCATTGAATCCTAGGGTTCAACACAATATATATACTGTTAAAATCAATAATGAGAAGGACAAGCGGTAGGTTCCCCTATCACATCCTAGTAAAAATTCTACCACCTTATGCTCAAACATAGGCAGTCAAATATCCTCATTCAAATAGATGAATAGGGACCCCCAAATGGGACCTCATATATTATAAGAGGAAAAAATATATAAACCAAAGCGTACTTATCTGTTACTGTCCACTTCTCAAAAGTAAAATGCCAGTCTCGCCTGACCGATTTCGATGGGTATGACCAGCTTTATCAAAGGCCCAGTATACTTTGATAAAGCTGGACATACCCAATGAAACCAGTGTAATAAAAGATGTATAACATTTTAATCAGCTTATATTGGATTAGTTTTTTTCTCCTTTTTGAGGATCAAATATTATGACAATTTCAAAATCATTATGAATTACATATTTAATTACATTTTATAAAGATTTATTGAGTGTATTTTAAGAAATTGCTAATTTAAGTGGGGTATATATTTCTAACACATATATATACACACACATACATACACAGACTCACATGTACACACACATATACACAGACACAAACTTCTATTTATAAATATATATAGACACATATATATATATATATATATATATATATACAGACACACATGTATGTGTATATACCGTATATACTCGAGTATAAGCCGACCCGAGTATAAGCCAAGGCACCTATTTTACCACAAAATACTGGGAAAAATGAGTGACTCGAGTATAAGCCTCGGGTGGGAAATGTGCTGCCCCCTCTTGTTCCCTCTCTGTCCCCCTCTTGTGTGCCCTTTTCTTGTGTCCCCCTCTCTCTCCCCTGTGTCTCTTCTCCCCTCTCCTTTGTCTCTTCACCCCTCCCCCTTCCCTGTGTCTCTTCCCCCCTCTCCCTTCCCTGTGTCTCTTCCCCCTCTCCCTTCCCTGTGCCTCTTCCCCCTCTCCCTTCCCTGTGCCTCTTACCCCTCTCCCTTCCCTGTGTCTCTTCCCCCCTCCCTTCCCTGTGTCTCTTCCCCCCTCTCCCTTCCCTGTGTCTCTTCCCCCTTCCCTTCCCTGTTTCTCTTCCGCCTCCCTTCCCTGTGTCCCTTCCCCCTCCCTTATCACCCTCCACATTTTCAACCCCCCTCCTTTACCCCCCTCCTCATTCTCAACCTCCCTTCTCATTCTCAACCTCCCTCCTCAACCTCCCTCCTCATTATCAACCTCCCTCCTCAACACCCCTCCTCATTCTCAACCTCCCTCCTCAACCCCCCTCCTCATTCTCAACCTCCCTACTCAACACCCCTCCTCATCCTCAACCCCCTCCTCAACCTCAACCCCCCTCTTCATCCTCAACCTCCCTCCTCATCCACCCTCCTCATCCTCATCCTCCCTCCTCATCCTCCCTCCTCATCCTCAACCTCCCTCCTCATCCTCAACCTCCCTCCTCATCCTCAACCTCCCTCCTCCTCCTCAACACCCCTCCTCATTTTAAACCCCCTCCTCAACCTCCCTCCTCAACCTCAACCCCCCCATCCTCAACCCCTCCATCCTCATCCTCAACCCCCCATCCTGAACCCCCTCCTCAACCCCCCTCCTCATCCTCAACCTCCCTCCTCAACCTCAACCCCCCTCCTCATCCTCAACCTCAACCTCGCTCCTCATCCTCAACCTCCGTCCTCAATCCCCCTCGTCATCCTCAAGCTCCCTCGTCATCCTCAACCTCCCTCCTCATACTCAACCTCCCTCCTCAACCACAACCTCCCTCCTCAACCTCCCTCCTCATCCTCAACCTCCCTCCTCAACCCCCATCCTCATTCTAAACCCCCTCCTCAACCTCTCTCCACAGCCCCCCTCCTCAACCCCCCTCCTCATCCTCAACCTCCCTCCTCATCCTCCCTCCTCATCCTCCCTCCTCATCCTCCCTCCTCATCCTCAACCTCCCTCTTCATCCTCAACCTCCCTCCTCATCCTCAACCTTCCTCCTCATACTCAACCTCCCTCCTCAACCACAACCTCCCTCCTCAACCTCCCTCCTCATCCTCAACCTCTCTCCTCAACCCCCTCCTCATTCTAAACCCCCTCCTCAACCTCTCTCCACAGCCCCCCTCCTCAACGTCAACCCCCCTCCTCATTCTCAACCTCCCTCCTCTTTCTCAACCTCCCTCCTCTTTCTCAACCTCCCTCCTCAACCCCCTCCTCATTCTCAACCTCCCTCCTCAACCCCCTTCCTCATTCTCAACCTCCCTCCTCAACCCCCCTCCTCATCCTCAACCCCCTCCTCAACCTCAACCCCCTCCTCATCCTCCCTCCTCATCCTCATCCTCCCTCCTCATCCTCCCTCCTCATCCTCAACCTCCCTCCTCATCCTCAACCTCCCTCCTCATCCTCAACCCCCCTCCTCGTTTTAAAGCCCCTCCTCAACCTCCCTCCTCAACCTCAACCCCCCCATCCTCAACCCCTCCATCCTCAACCCCTCCATCCTCATCCTCAACCCCCCATCCTGAACCCCCTCTTCAACCCCCCTCCTCATCCTCAACCCCCTCCTCAACCTCCCTCCTCAACCTCAACCCCCCTCGTCATCCTCATCCTCAACCTCGCTCCTCATCCTCAACCTCCGTCCTCAATCCCCCTCGTCATCCTCAAGCTCCCTCGTCATCCTCAAGCTCCCTCCTCATACTCAACCTCCCTTCTCAACCACAACCTCCCTCCTCAACCTCCCTCCTCATCCTCAACCTCCCTCCTCAACCCCCTCCTCATTCTAAACCCCCTTCTCAACCTCTCTCCACAGCCCCCCTCCTCAACGTCAACCCCCTCCTCATCCTCAACCTCCCTCCTCATCCTCCCTCCTCAAACCCTCCATCCTCATCCTGAACCCCCTCCTCAACCCCCCTCCTCATCCTCAACCTCGCTCCTTATGCTCAACCTCCCTCCTCATCCTTAACCTCCCTCCTCAACCCCCCTCCTCATCCTCAACCTCCCTCCTCAACCCCACTCCTCATCCTCAACCCCCCTCCTCATTCTAAACCCCCTCCTCAACCTCTCTCCACAGCCCCCCTCCTCAACCTCAACCCCCCTCCTCATCCTCATCCTCCCTCCTCATCCTCCCTCCTCATCCTCAACCTCCCTCCTCATCCTCAACCTCCCTCCTCCTCCTCAACCCCCCTCCTCATTTTAAACCCCCTCCTCAACCTCCCTCCTCAACCTGAACCCCCCCATCCTCAACCCCTCCATCCTCAACCTCTCCATCCTCATCCTCAACCCCCCATCCTGAACCCCCTCCTCAACCCCCCTCCTCATCCTCAACCCCCTCCTCAACCTCCCTCCTCAACCTCAACCCCCCTCCTCATCCTCAACCTCGCTCCTCATCCTCAACCGTGCTCCTCATCCTCAACCTCAGTCCTCAATCCCCCTCGTCATCCTAAAGCTACCTCGTCATCCTCAACCTCCCTCCTCATACTCAACCTCCCTCCTCAACCACAACCACCCTCCTCAACCTCCCTCCTCATCCTCAACCTCCCTCCTCAACCCCCCTCCTCATTCTAAACCCCCTCCTCAACCTCTCTCCACAGCCCCCCTCCTCAACCTCAACCCCCTCCTCATTCTCAACCTCCCTCCTCATCCTCCCTCCTCATCCTCATCCTCCCTCCTCATCCTCCCTTCTCATCCTCAACCTCCCTCTTCATCCTCAACCTCCCTCCTCATCCTCAACCTCCCTCCTCATCCTCAACCTCCTTCCTCCTCAACCCCCCTCATCATTTTAAACCCCCTCCTCAACCTCCCTCCTCAACCTCATCCCCCCATCCTCAACCCCTCCATCCTCATCCTGAACCCCCTCCTCAACCCCCATCCTCATCCTGAACCCCCTCCTCAAACCCCATCCTCATCCTCAACCCCCTCCTCAACCTCCCTTCTCAACCTCAACCCCCCTCCTCATCCTCAACCTCGCTCCTTTTGCTCAACCTCCCTCCTCATCCTCAACCTCCCTCCTCAACCCCCCTCCTCATCCTCAACCTCCCTCCTCAACCCCACTCCTCATCCTCAACCCCCCTCCTCATTCTAAACCCCCTCCTAAACCTCTCTCCGCAGCCCCCCTAATCAAACTCAGTCCGCCTCCTCATCCTCAACCTCCCTCCTCATCCTCCCTCCTCATCCTCCCTCCTCATCCTCCCTCCTCATCCTCCCTCCTCATCCTCCCTCCTCATCCTCAACCTCCCTCCTCATCCTCAACCTCCTTCCTCCTCAACCCCTCTCCTCATTTTAAACCCCCTCCTCAACCTCTCTCCTCAACCTCATCCCCCCATCCTCAACCCCTCCCTTCTCAACCTCAACCCCTTTCCTCATCCACAACCTCGCTCCTCATGCTCAACCTCCCTCCTCATCCTCAACCTTCCTCCTCAATCCCCCTCCTCATCCTCAACCTCCCTCCTCAACCCCCCTCCTCATCATCAACCCCCCTCCTCATTCTAAACCCCCTCCTCAACCTCTCTCCACAGCCCCCCTCCTCAACCTCAACCCCCCTCCTCATCCTCCCTCCTCATCCTCCCTCCTCATCCTCAACCTCCGTCCTCATCCTCAACCTCCGTCCTCATCCTCAACCTCCGTCCTCATCCTCAACCTCCTTCCTCCAGATGGGCTGACATCACACATACACAAATGTACACAAGGGTGTGGTATTGGAGAGTATAAATATGTTGTTTTGATCATTCAATAAAGGTTGAGAGATAGTTTTCACATAAACAAGGTGTGTTGTATCCTGACTTGGGGAGTGTCTTGCCATGGGCAACTTGTAACCTGTATGCAGTATTCTCTGCCTGTACCTATTCAGAAGCCATCTTTTGTGCCACAGAGAACAGGAACTACATGATTCTGCTTGGGTAGGTTTGAACTAGGTTCATATCAAGCCCCCTTGAAGAAGCAGATCGTAACATTGGCTGGCAGTGGTGGGATCTCTGTATAAAACACAGAAGGATGGCAGCTTATGAAGAGATGTCTGCAGCAGAGGAGGAGGAAGTGTCCAGATGGTACCAAAGATGGACGTAGATAATGCCTGCAGGTTCAACCAAGGATCAGCAGAGGGAACTCCGGATACAGATCACACAGGAGGAGAAGTGGAGAGGAGTAAGCAATGGCCCTGTCTCAGCTCCTGTGGAGGGGAAATGCTTATCCCCAGTAGAGACAGAGAATGTCCTGGTGACTGGAAAGGACTGTAGAGGAATGGGCTAAGGGAGTGGCTGGAATAATTAGTATGTGAGGAGGCCGTCCTGGAAGAGCAATATGCTTATTGGGTAGGACCTGTTGGGATACTTCATCATTTTTCATTGGGGCTGGAAGAGGCACTTTGGGACATAGTACATGGGGATCCAGACTGTGGCTTGGGGACAGAGAAAAGACAGCTGTGTCTGTTTGCCAAGCGCTGTCACATGCTGGGACTGGAGACAGGCTCTCAGACAGCTAACCTACTTTGACCTTTGATCCAGCAGGAGCTACAGCTGGAGGTGGATTATATAGACTTACGGGATGAAGCATCCCTGGATGGTTGTTGGCCACCCAGCTGGGAGGGCTCATGCCAGTCAGGCATGAAACAGAACAACCTAACAGGTACTACAGAGACCCAGCTAAATATTGCCAAGGCTGGGTCAGAAAATAAATGTATGGACTGTGGGGAGAATTTTGATATCCATGATTCTCAAAATAACAAGGATGCCTTCATCCACAGGGTTGACTGGGAAGAGGAAGAACTGGTCCCTATCTTTAGGGGTCTGAGTCTCACCCAGTTAGGTGCATGGGGACAGGGCCAAACCACAGTAGTGCCAGGCACGGGGGAAGAACAGGGGAAAAGCTAAGCTGCTCCTACAGTAAAGGAATAACCTAATGAGCACTGGGCCCTACCAATTTACTGTGGAAATAGTGGAGAGGTTCCTTGGATGACCATTGTCCAGGAGCCAGCCACAGACCCAGGAGCAGAAATAGAAAGTAGCCCTGCACTTCAGCCTGAACTAGAGGCAGTAGCAGCTACTTCTCAAGGTCTGCCTGTAACTACACACCAGGCAGTCTCAGATGGAGAGAGTCAGGAGGTTCCACCTGAGGATCCAGAGGCCAAAGAGCCAGAGGGTACCCCAGATTGTGTTTTGTCTCCTGGTCTCCCAACATTGTCTCCCCTGCAGCTGCCCAAAGACACTGGTTGTGTACCTCTAACCATAGAAAGAAGGGGCCACTGGCCAGGCTTGTTGGGAGAGAGGTTGGCTTCTGAACCACAATGGCTTGTATCAGAACTGCCCATTAATCCAGCATGGATGACACCAGGGAATGCCACTAGCCCATGTTGCAACTCCAGCATCCCAGTTTATTCAGGAGAAAGCTCAGGCCTGGCAAAGGGAACTGTGTACTATTTTACCCATGGGACTGAGTACTGATCCAGAATCAGCAGGACAGGAGGTCTCCCTAGCCTGGAAGAAGAAAGCTTTGCTGGGTAAGGATCCTCCCAAGTTTATGCTGTACTTACTAGCTGGGATGTACTGTTTCCCCTGGACTACCTGGAAGGGTCCTTCATGGCAGTTGTCTTATAAATATCCCCAGGGGCTTGGGAAAGTCACTAGGCCACTGGAAAGGAGTGAGTATTTGCCCTGGACAGGGGGAGGCAGGGTACCCAGAGAGCCACGGAGGCTATCACATCGATAGACTTTCCAGGCAGGAGGACAAGTAAAAGCAGTATAGCTAGAGAATTATCCAACAGGATGATCCTCTATGCTATACTAGAAAAGAAGGGGGAGAAGTTGTCATGATTTAATTGTTTAATGACTCATATTGTCAGTAATTTCTGAATATGTCCAAGGGAGCATGGCATTGTTGCATTGGGATTATCTGTTATTCTTTGGTTATATGTTGCCTGTACATGGTTATTATGTATCCTAGTTATAACATATTATAAGAGGGAAAATGTTATATAGAACATATGTGGAATTGGTAGAAATGCTCTGCATAGAAGTTAGCTGCAGATCATTGCACACTCACACATACAGACCTTGGGTCAAGACAGATGCATGTATTTCAAGTAATCCTAAGCAAACACTTGAGTTTAACATAAAGGCTTGTTGACTAGATATCTGGTGAATTTGATCTCAAGAGCTTTGATAGCCCAAGATTGCAAGCCAGATGGGCTAACATCACACATTCACAAATGTACACAAGGTTGTGGTATTGAAGAGTATAAATATGTTGTTTTAATCATTCAATAAAGGTTGAGAGATAGTTTTCACATAAACAAGGTGTGAGACTATTTCTGTGTGTTGTATCCTGACTTGGGGAGTGTCTTGCCATGGGCCACCAGTAACCTGTATCCAGTATTCTATGCCTGTACCTTTTGGGCCTTGCCCTCTTCCAAAGCCATCTTTTGTGCCACAGAGAACAGGTTCATATCAAGCCCCCTTGAAGAAGCAGATCATGACAATATATATATATACAATAATTTTTAGTTTTTATAACTATATTAATTATTTAATTAATTTGAATAATATGCTAGGTGTGGAGGCGTGCTTACCTTTTTTTATTTAGCATTTGTAACCCTGCTGTATATGTTCTCTTTTGTGGGGAGGCAGGCACAGTGTTATTATACAGGCAGAGGCTCTCACATAAGCTCTCTGCCCTTCAGAACATGTGCGACGGGGAAGTATCTCATTGACATATACTTCCCCATTCCTTACAACAGTATCGCTCTGTGCGATGCTGTGATAAACAGCATCGCTCACTCCTTTCATTAGGCTGGGGGCACGGAGCATGGCGGCATAGTAGCTCAAGTAAATAATTAAAATTATTATAAAGCACAATATAAAAACAGATTTTTTATAATAAAAGAACTTGCTCTGCCTGATGCAGCAGAGCAAGTTCTAGGAGGTGACTATACCATTAAGATACAATTACATTGATTATCATCTGACTCGCCAATGCACACAAAAATTTAGTCTCCTTCCAAAATGTGGCACAACAGAATTTTTTACTGAACACAGACTCCAGAAAATTAGAGGGAACATGGGTCTTGTCCTCTTCTTTCTTGATGGAAGCCGATGATCCTTCCTTCAACAAAGATCCCGCTACTTCAACTAACGGAGCCCTGCTTCAAATAGCCATTGTCATGCTTTCTGCAGCTTAAATAGATTTTTTTGAGCATTCTGATTGGCTGAAATAGATGTTTATCACATTTCAGCAAGTCAGAATGGGTTTACAGATGTCACCTTGCTCAATATTAATTTTACATGTAATAAGACCAATCACATTGCCCAGATTGATGAATCTCAAATCTGAGCAATCTGATTGGTCCAATTGGATTTATGGGATTAATGGTTACCCCATGAGAGTCTGTGTAGACCCCCCTGGTATGTTGGGGGTTAATAGTTACACCATGTGGTTTCTTTAAGGATCCCCATGGTATGGGGTTAATTTTTAGATGCCGCTGAGGTCCTTAATGGACCTCCACAACAGGGGTTAATATGTAGATGCTGTGGGGTGGCATCAGGGTTACTATTTATGCCACTGGGGTCCAGAAGGGATCCCCGTGATGGGGGTTAACATTTAGGTGTCTTTAAGGACCCCATGACACTGGGTTAATATTGTACGTGCCACTGGGGTCTAAAAGGTTTTAGTTTGGGCAGATAAGGGGAAATAAACCACAAAGGCACTTTGAGCAAAATCAGGAATAATACGAGTTGCGAGTATTATATAAGTTTAAGTAAATTGGAATTAAATAGTTATTTTGAGCAAAAGCAACTAGTAATATTACTGATGTGTGAAAGTCAATGGGGATGCAAGGTATAATATTGCGAGTAGGGGTTGATCTCAGACATTGCGAGTAGCAAGCTCACAATCATGTTGAGGGGTGAATAGAATAGCTAGGGAAAGTTACTTACCACTTTTTGTGTGGTGTAATTTTAGGAAATGGGGAATTTAATAGAGCCCTATGTTGGCATAGAATTGCCCTACTATTACATTTATTTTTAACATGCATGATTATATTCCTTTTTTGAATATATAATTATTTAATTTCCTATTCTTAAGTTGTTATTTATTTTTACAAAAATAAAGCTTTATAAATTTTCTATCATACAGTTAAAAAATTATTTTTAGATTTATTTTCTTTGCATCAAATGTGTGTCTGGCTTAGGTTCGATATGTTGTTTTAATCCAAAAACAGCTCCAAAAGCAGTACATACATAGATAAAAAAAACATATTCAACTTTTGAAGGATTCATGGTTAATGCAATTTTATTCCTATTATTTACATGATATAGGGTCCTTTTCTATTGCCCAATTCATAAATTTATACACACTTAAAATCACCCTTAATATTGCCACATACACTACGGGCTAACCAAAGCCGCACAATCGGCCTTAGAATTACATTGGTTTTAGAATAGCTTGAATATTACGAGCACAAACTAATTAAACTTGCACAAAATCGATATTCTATTAAACCAGTAGCAGTAGCTTGCAAATAAAGTCTAACCTACAATTTAACAAAAGCATAAGGTTTCTGTCAATAATATTACTAATACTAAATATGAATCACAAGGCATTTTTCAAACACTAATTCTTTAAAAAGCACAGGAAGTCATTGAAACACATTAGAATTAATTACACAACAGTCTCAAACACACAGATATGCAATTAAAAATATTTTTGTAACTGTTGTTACTGAGTAATATCAATCCCAGGAGTCAAGGAGTTAATACATATCATGAAACCCACATGGACTAAAACAGATGCTCTAATGCATTTTATAGAGTGCTGTGTCTCTTCCCCCTCCCCTGTACCTATTTTCCCCTCCCCTGTGTCTCTTTCCCCCTCCCCTCTCCTGTATATCTTCCCCTCTCTCCCTCCCTTGTCTTTCTCCCTCCCCTGTGTCTCTTTCATCCCTCTACCTCCCCTGTGTCTCTTTCCCCCCTCCCCTGTGTCTTTTCCCCCTCCCCTGTGTCTCTTTCCCCTCTCCCTCTCCTGTGTATCTTCCCCCCTCCCCTGTATCTCTCCACCCTCCTCCCCTGTGTATCTTCTCCCTCCTCCCCTGTGTCTCTTCTCCCTCCTCCCCTGTGTCTCTTCTCCCTCCTCCCCTGTGTCTCTTCTCCCTCCTCCCCTGTGTCTCTTCCTCCTCCTCCCCTGTGTCTCTTCCTCCTCCTCCCCTGTGTCTCTTCCTCCTCCTCCCCTGTGTCTCTTCCTCCCATGTCTTCCGGGCGCGCACACATCTGCCTGATGCCGTGACGCGTGCCTCTGCCGCAATGCGCATGTCGTCTGATGCAGCGCCATGCGCATGCTTGTGCCCCCGATGCAATGTGCAGGCGAACGTGCGGCTAACGCCGCACCATGCGCATGCAAGCTCCCCCGACACAATGCGCATGAGCGGGGGTGATGTGATTGATTGTTGTTGTCAAACTGCGATTTGTCGCAAGAGTGACGACGAATCGCAGTTTGACAACTATTATATGTACTTATATGTGTATATTATATGTGATTGGCACTAATTTATTCTTAGCTTCTGATTGCACATTACGTCTAACTTCCATATTTTACTGATGCCATGATGGAGGTCTCATTTACTATTGGCCAAGTCTAAGAAGTAAATTATTGGCTTGCTTAAATATTGCCAGATCAATTGATCACCCCCCCCCTCCCCTGAAATCCTACTTAAAAAGGCAGGGTTTACGTGTTTAGGCTTAAGGAGGTAAATTGCGAGCTTGAGTCAATAGATTTCATCTAGAGAAAAAAACACCTGCAGCCTAATTTATGAGTTTGAAGCATTTGCTGGCTTCTAATAGAATCAGGCCCATAGTCTCTGTATATCCTAGCACTCTTCAGTCGACTAATGGCAGGAAAAGCTTTTCTACCTAAACTGCTCTGGTAGGAGCAGCTCAATTATTGTGACTGTTTCTTTATGCTGCTTTTCTCACTTTTCCTGTTTCTATTATTTCTGTTTCTTATGGGCCTAGGCAGCATAAAACCTAAATAATTCCCTGATTAATTATAGTATCATATGCTATTATGCAGTGGTTGGCATCATTTTGGTTTCTATTGATATACTCCCACTGAAGTAGAAGACTTTCCACAGGACTAATGCAAATCTCATTAGTTTACATTATTACTGCATGTGTGTTATTATATTATGGGAGATAGAATTATTTATAGAATTTTTTCAATTTCTAACAAATGTTTCCTGTATCCTGCTTGGCTCTCCCTACCCTCCTCCTTCCTTCTCCCATTCATGGCTTGCAAAATTACCTTAAATCTCCTCCTTCTCACATGTCTCCAGTCTTAACTGCCTCCTAAGTTCTCTGTCTCTCTCTCATTCCTCTCTCTTCCTGTACTATATGTTCCTCAAACCATATTTCCATTTTCTTTTAGTGCTAATTCATCCCTGCACCAAAGCCTGAGAGAACTTCCCTCTCTTCCTGCCCCTCACTCACCTGCCCCTATTCAGATTCAATTTATAGAGCCATGGAAATCACCTGATTTTACAATAAACACCCATTATTTTTTACCTGCCTTATCTTTACAAAACTGCGATATTTTTAGCCCTACTTGTTCATCCATTACCAACACTAGTGACAAAAAATGAAAATGGTAGGGGCTTTCATATTTATCAAAACAGATTAAACATTTTTATTATATTACTCAGTAATTTGGTAAAAATTCTAAATACAATAACGCGGAAAGATAATTTATTAACTTCAACTATAACAAATCTTTCTTTAACTCCTGTTGGTAAATATTGCCTATAATATTCTAGGTTTCCAGTATATGTTTATTTCAGTTTAATGCAACTCACAAAATACTCTTTCCATATATAAGCTTTTTTTGTGCCCATTCTTTTAAGCAATCATTACAAGGAAGGCATGTTATTTTGTACATAATTGAACATTAGCTATTTATTCCTGTCTTCATCTTTATAATTGCTGTGCTAAAAGGAATTTAGATAAATACACATATGAGAGGAGGATGGCAGAAAATATGTTAAAATAGGCATTCAATGGATGCTTCTTTGTAATTCTGGATCATAAGAGACATGTTTTCTTTGAAAAGCCCTTAACACCAAACATTATCTAAAAACATGTAGAGTCTTTGATTATAGGACAAAAGGACAAGGGGAAAAAGGCTGCTATGCAGCACAACATACATCTCATATAAGGAAACTTCAACTCTGCAAAGTATGATAGGGAAACATTAGGAATTAGCTATGCAAATTCATTTCTAATGCTTCTGTACACATTTGTCCTTGCAGACTCCTCTTGAGATAAGGCTGAATGTGTCTGATTTGATTCAACACTTTGTTTAATAGACATTTTAATTCCAAACAATTAACTTCTTGTACTTGTAAAGGAACACTTCCAGGACAATATATGTCTTCTTAATGATCCTACCAAAGACTATGGGTCTTTTAAAAGCCTATGTATATATGACTTACTGAGCTGTTCCTGTGTAATACTGAACACATCACTGAACTAGTCAAATGAAATAACCAAACTTCCCATGTCTTTGAGACATGTACCACACCATTGGTATGAATACTGGTGCAAACAGGTATGAAAAAAACCTCACAGAAAGTAAAGGTGCCAAAACAACCATATCCTTTTTCCTCAGAAAGAATATCCTTCCAATGCACAAGCTGCCAGAAATGTGTAGTAGCAAGGAGCACAGGAGGATATAAACACAAATGTAGTCCAATACTAGAAACAATCAAAACATATAAATAAATAAAGGATTCAATGTGTTTACTTTCTATATTGCAGTGAAATGTGTTCCACACCCTGCCTAGAGTTTGGAAAGGATGAGAAAAGAACCTTTCTTAACATTTCAATAAATTTCAATACCACTATTTCCAGCTGTTTATACTGATCTTTTAAAGAGACAGTATAAACATTTGTATCCCTACATTAACATTCAAATAGGCAAAGGGTTTCATATTATTTCTCTCTTTTTGCCTGCCCAGGGTTTTAGGGTCAGATTTGACCCATGTTGACAGTTTACAAATACATCTGTTGGCTGTCTGCTTGTTTGCATGGATTCTGCTTCCTTGTTGATTTATTTCCCAACGTTCACAATCCTTTCCCTGAAACTCTACCTCAGGAAAGTGAGTCTGTCTCCCTGCTGTTGCTTAACGCAATCACAGCTGCACAATTCATTTGGACCCAAGATTTGGATCAAATACCTCTTGTTGGTTGCCTGTACATTTAATTGTGCTACTGTGTATATCACGGTTTCAAACCTCATTTGGTGAAAAAAAACTAAATTACATGTAATCATTATGATTGGAGATTAGAGACACTGCTGGAGCATACGCAACTGAATCTCCTTTCTCCTCTCATTCCTAAATGGTTCACACTTTATAATATGTTCTGTGAGATAACATCAACATATTTCTAAAATGGTGTATTCCACTAAATACAATTCAAATTGTTTCAGCACCAATAGAATATCCCCATAAATGTGTAATTTCAGGATATGTGAGCATAATTGCTGCTATTTTCACTTACACTAATCTAATCTCTCTACATGCGTCTGCCAGCATTGAGACTCTTGCCAGTTTGCCCACTGTGTTCCTCTCTTGCCATGCTGATCTATGAAACAGACATGGGATTCCTTTAGTACACCATAGAGGCATCTAAAATAGAGTTCAGATGTTGCTAATGATACAGTATTGCACCCACCGGAGAGTGTTAATTTAATTTTCTAAATCTACCCACAGGTTCTGCCTGCATCAGATATATGCAGAAAATGAAAAGGAGAAAAATAATGTTACTATGTCTACTCTATCAAATATATCTATACAACTTTACATCACTTAACATCAAACAAACCACAAGCTCAATTCAAAAGCTGCTGAACAGTGGTCTCAACCAAATTAGTAAAGATGATTTAATTGATTCATCATTTAATCTGAAGAAACTGTTGATGGAACTGGCATGTTTGACAGCTGACTCATTTATAAAATGTTTTTCTGAAAACTGTTGAGTTTGTAAAACAAGGACAATGTAAAACAAGATAAATTATGATAATATAAATGTTCTAAGCAATTGAGATGCTTAGAAGCTGACAATGTTGCCAAAGTCAGTCACAGTTATATATCTGTATCCTACTTTGCTGGATTTAGGTTTGGCCATTTTTGTTTGTTAGATTTTAGAACATTATCATTCCATATTCAGCACTGAGTACATAGCCCTCCATTCCATATCCCCCGTAAGAACTCTCGGAAGGCTGACTTACAGGTACCAGAGTTTTGAAAAGATAATTTGTGGAGCTATTCTATGGCTCCTACAAAAAAGAATCCCATAAAACTTACTGACTTTCACTCAGAGGAAATTGTCTGTAGCTCTGTAGCTCTAACATTACCTCATAGGAGACTAAGCCTGTGCATTAGATTTTGTGCAAAGGTTATTTACCACAGCATCATTTAGCCTATGATCGGCAAAATAGTGATAGATGCCCTCCATCATACAAAAGTACAGTAAATCAAGGCTACATTTGTGTTCACATTTGAATGTCTACAAATAAGTAAAAAATAAGTATTTCCTGTTCAGAATTATAAATAAATGCTAATAATAATAATATCTATACCTACAAATATCTATATCTATTTATCTATCTATCTATCTATCTATCTATCTATCTATCTATCTATATATATATATATATATATATATATATATATATCTACATATATATCTATATCCATATATATCCATGTGTATAATCCAAGCTGTTTTATACAACAGGCATATGCTTAAGGGAAGCCATGTTTACTATGGTTCTGGATTGCAAGAGTGAAGTCATTGTGGGCACATTGGCATGTCCCTGCCAAGGTTCCCAGAATGCAGTGTAATAACTGTATTTCTCGGAATTATGTGCATGAAACAGATTTTTTTTAACTTGCTTTAAACATTCAAATGTGAAAACAAATGTACTATTTATGTACGGTACTACTGTAGGGTGGAGGGCTTCTATCGCTCTTTTGCCCACCACAAAATAAATGATTGTTGTTAGAGACAACTTTAGTTGTCAAATTTACAATATCGTGATAGTGTCTTGCAAGTTTTGTGTATTTTATTTAACTGTTGTACTTTGTTATTGGCACAGCGGCGGGTGCCAGTGGTAAAAAAAAGTGTTGTCCCTACCTCATTGGCGTGTTTGAGGGACATGCACTGTGGCCCTGCGGACTCAGGGTATAAGGTGGCTGCTGCTGGCCGGGCTTCTCCTCCTTTTGGTTGTTAATGTTTGTAATTTTTTATACTCAATAAACTCTGTGGCTCGTTGTACGCCCATCAGGAGTACTGTCTTGTTATTCCGTAATAGCACTAAATGGATCTTGCTGGGTCATGTGGATTTTGGAGACTGTCTGAAGTTGCAGGCTGTCTGAGGTTGCTGATGCAGTTCCATAGCGCACAAGGATGTCTATATGCAGAGAATATCCAGTCTTTGTGTACCTGGCACACAAATTTGAACAGGCCTAAGTAGCATAAAACCTAAATAAGCCCATGAAACCAGAGGCATTCTTAGACTTAGGCCTATGACATCTGGGCCCAGGACAGGCAGAATTCAAAAGAAAAATGTATTTTTATTTGAATCTTTGCCATTGTTAATTTAAGAAACAAGCTTTGTGTCTTATTATTATTATTATTATAGTTCATTTATAACACAAAGACATATTCTGTAGCACTGTACATAAGTTAAGTTCAGACAAAGATAAATACAAATTAACATATAGCAAAGCAAGGAGGACCCTGTCTTTGAGCTAGCAATCCAGTGTCCATGGTGATTTCCCAAAGTACTTAGGACAGAAACTCGCAGACTTACAATCTAACGTAAAGTGAGTGGTAAAAGAGGGAGAGAGAGGTGATAATCGTGTTAGTGTGGAAGGTAATATGCTTCTTTAAAGAGATGCATTTTAAGAGAGGTTTTAAATGTTTTGAGGCAAGAGGATAATCTGGTGGAGCGAGGCAAGGAGTTCCAGAGAATAGGGGCAGCACAAGAAAAGTCCTGGAGGTGGGAGTGAGAGGAGGTGACAAGAGTTGTACATAGAAGAAGGTCATTAGCAAAACAAAGAGGGCGGATGGGGGAGTATTTGGAGATGAGAGCAGAGATGTATGGGGGAGCATTATTGTTTAGGGCTTTGTAAGTTAGGGTCAAGATTTACATTTTTACATTTCATTCTTGAGGCTAAGGGAAGCCAGTGGAGTGATTGACATAGAGGTGATGCCGACACTGAACGTTGTGTATGGAAGATGAGTCTAGCAGAGGAATTCATAATGGATTGAAGTGGAGATAGTCAGGTGGTGGGTAGGCCAACAAGACGCGAGTTGCAGTAGTCTAGTCGAAAGGTGATGAGAGAGTTTTTTAGATGGAGAAGACAAGATTTAGTTAGTAATTATATGTGAGGGATGAAAGACAGAGCGGGGTCCAGAAGAACTCCAAGAAAATGGCTTGGGAGGTGGGGGTGATGATGTTGTTGTTGACAGCGAGAGAGATGTGAGGAATTGACGCTGTGGGAGAGGGAGGGAAGATTATGAGTTAAGTTTTAGACATGTTGTGTTTGAGATGGTGGGTGGACAGCCAAGAGGAAATACTAGAGAGGCTGTTGGAGACGTGTGTTAGAAGAGAGGGGGAAAGATCTGGTGCTGAGAGGTAGATTTGGGTGTCATCTGCATAGAGATGATAATGAAGCCCAAAAGAGTTTATTAGGGTACCAAGTGAGGATGTATTTATGGAGAAGAGGAGGGGGCCTAGGACCGATCCTTGGGGTACACCAACAGACAGGGGGTGAGGAGAAGAAGAGGTGTCGGAGAAGGAGATGCTGAATTATCAATTTTGTAGGTATGATGAGAATCACGAAAGAGCAGTGTCTCGAATACTGATGGAGAAGAGGATATGTAGTAGAAGTGGATGGTCGACAGTGTCAAAGGCAGCAGAGAGATCTAGAAGAAGAAGAATTGAAAAGTGAGCATTTAACTTGGTGATAGTGAGAGCTGTCTAAGTGGAGTGTTGTGGTCATATATTTAAAATATACCATTTTGAAGAACTACACTTGAAAATATCCAAAATGTCTTTAGTTGATATCTACACAACAGGAATGTGGCATCTACGAATGTTAGAATTTCGGTAGCATTAATGGACAGCTCATGAGTTTAGAACGATTTGGTATAAAACCAAAAATGTAAATGCTGTATTATATATATAATAAATTTTTTCCCATTGAAGTGCTGAAAATACCAAAATCAGACCACAGCGGTGCTTTGGGTTTTGAACAGGACAGGCTACTAAAATACCAGATACCTAGTAACCTTTCCTGTCTATTATTCACTCTCTTTTCATCCTGCCTTGCATACTTCTCCTGTAAACCTAGCCTATTCAGAAAGTAAAGATGGAGGTGAATAAGTAAAAGGAGTGTAGATGCACAGGGATCATTTCTAGATTCTGTTAATTGCTGTACAGGAAAAACCAGCTTAACGCTGTAGATAGGTTCTGGCCATTGAGAGTGTGAAACAGCACTAAACATGGCAGTTTAACATGGGAAAGATAGGGATAGGGGAACGTCTTTGCCTGTTTTTTTTTGTATCTCAAAAAATCATTAACTGCAAACATATGCAAACATCAAAAATAAACTTTTTAAAAATAAATAATAAATAAAGAAATTTTAAAGCAACAGAAGACACAAAAAAAAAATGTCTACTGTGGAAGGCTGATGCTCTTCTTCCAACCTTTTCTTCAAAATAAACTGGTCCATGGATGTCTGCCTCTCCTTTCTGCGGCCATCTAGCAGATGCTGGTAGCAGGTCAATGAGCCAAGAGTGCTGCATCTGACATTCCTGTTCTAGAAGAGGCCGTTCTCATCCATATTAAATACCAGCAGTCTTATTATATTGCAATTCGGCAAATTCTAAAGGGCTCTATTTAAGCACAAAAGTTTTTAGTCCTAGAAGGACCTCCATTACATTAAACATTAACAGCCTTATTAAATTTCAATTCGGCCAATGGAAAAGGGCTTTATATAAGCACAGAACATATTTTCTTACAGAAGTTTTTAGTTAGTGAAGACCTTGCTTTTGGATAGAAGTTCACTGACTAAAAACTTCTGTTAAAAAAAATATACTCTGTGCTTAAATAGAGCCCTTTAGAATTTGCCGAATTGCAATTTAATGAGGCTGCAGATCAGGAGGGTAACTGCCTCTCTTCAGAATTTCCCTCAATTTAGCCGGAAAGGCTTCTGCAGCCTTGATGACAGTGCTCGCCGCTTCCCCTGTGATTTTGATGCTACACAGTCTGGCAGAAGGGTCTGGTCAGCGCTTGTTCAGTTCCATCCTCTCTCTATCCCTCCCCCTCTCTTTGCCCCTCCATCCCTCTCTCCCTCCCACTCTCGCACTCTTTGCCTCCCTCCCTCTCTCTCTCTCTCCCCCTCTCCCACTCTCTTTGGAAATAGTTTGGGAATTTTTGGAGCTGAAGTTTTTTTTATCCCAGTTATCTTATTTGGAACATTTCATGTTTACGTTGCTTCCAGTCCTCCCTCCTGGTGGCTCACTGCTATTTCAGGGGGAGCAGCTCTGCAGCTAATCAGAATGGAGATGTCTTTTCTGCCTGTCTGTTTTCTTCACTTAAAATGGATTAGCATTGTAGTACAGCACAATGCCACATAGACAGATTGATAGATTGATAGACAAGTAGATAGATACAGTAAATAGATAGATAGATAGATAGATAGATAGATAGATAGATAGATAGAATTTATATTATTTTAATGAGATCCATGTGTACAAAATATATACTGTATTTATCGGCATATAACACGCACCGGCGTATAACACGCACCTCATTTTAAGAAGGAAATTTCAGGGGGAAATTTTTTTTTTTCAAATAAAGAACTTTGAAGCAAAATCCTCAACCTCAACCTCCCTCCTCATCCTCCCTCCTCAACCTCCTCCTCAAACCCCCCATCCTCAACCCCCTCCTCCACCCCCCATCCTCATCCTCCTTCCTCAACCCCCCTCCTCAACCTCAACCCCCCTCCTCATCCTCAACTGGTATATGCTAATGACGTGGCGCGCATGTAACGTCACATGCGCGCCGGGTCAAGGAGCAGGGCGGAGGCTGGAGCAGAAGCAGGTAAGTGAGGGGGAGGTATTTAGGGGGGTTTAGGTTGTGGAGGGGGGTTTAGGTTGAGGAGGGGGGGGTTAGAATGCGGAGGGGGGTTTAGAATGAGGAGGGAGGTTGAGGATGAGGAGGGGGGAGGGAATATTGGCGTATAACACTCACCTATCATTTGCTCCCTATTTTCAGGGAGAAAAAGTGCGTGTTATACGCCGATAAATACGGTATGTTTGTGTGTGTGTATTCCCTGCTGCATCAGAAACTAGATGCAAAATCCACACTGGGCTTTCTGGCATAGACAATTGCCCCCTCCCTGTCCACTGTTTACCTCCCAACTGTCTCATCTTGTTCTTCTAGATTTGCCTTTGTCCTACACAACTTTATCTGAATGTCTGATTATAGTCACCTTCATTGACCAATTAATTTTCTCAAATGGCTCTTAATGCAAATGCACATGCAAACATTGCATTCTCTTCAATACATTTCACTTACATTTCCTCATTAGGTGCAGCAATAAGGACATAGGCAGAAAGATATACATCAAGATAAGCTTGTGCATCTGTAAGCAGAACAGCATGCTGTGAGACACTGCAGGGGAAGCATTTCTCTCCTCAAATCAGTATGTGGGAATGAGAGTTTAGGACAACATTCAGTTTTGACAGCAACACTGTTTTGAACATGCTGGTAGGGACTAACTGTTAGAGCTGTTAATAACAGCCAGTTCCATAGACTCCAATATAGAGCATGATACCCAGTCTTTTAGCTACAGCTTGAACTCACCCCGGTTCATTACTAAAGCAGAATACTGGAAGATAAATAGCATCAGAAGCCAATATAAACAACAAGATATATGGGTGAAATGTAACATTTAAAAACATTTGTAAATGCATCTTTACATTAGTTTCATAAATTAGTTTGGATGAATTCAGTGGCCCTTTAAGTTGCCTGCCCTGCAGCCTCAATATATTCATTTTTCAGTATTACCTGGGTGTCTGTTTTTTTATTCTCTTCCTTACGTTACATCTTAGCTGATTCAGGTTAAGCAGTGTCTTCGAAATCAGGGATAAATACAGGGGCGGCCAGTCCATTGGGGCGTCAGGGCAAACGCCCCCCCAAATATTTTCGTGACCCTGCAATAAAAAAACACAATAATTTATTATTAATAACCTAAAAACAATTAAATATAATGTGTACATCATCATTCAAGTGTTATTACAGTAATAAATGAAGCAAACTATTCCCTGGGACACTGTCACTTTAAGATAACCCCTTGCCCTTGTGTGTATATATTAACTAATGCTGTGTATCTATTGTAGCTTTCCCTGCATCCCTGTGTGATCATATTACACTAAGTACACTAACCTTTAGACTCTATTAATCAATGAGGCCTGGCCCCCTGACCGTTAATGCATTAGGCCCACCAGCACAATGACGATATGCATGGGCGGTGATAAATGTATAAATTTCATGACTGACAGTCTTCCATCATTGACCAATCAATGATGGAAGGCTGTACAGTTGTCAAGAGAACAATCTAAACCCACCCAGACCGTTAGCTCTGAGCGCCCGCCAGCTAAAAGGGCCTTGAGTTAACTTTTTGATTGACATCTACAGTCAATAAAACCACCAGTTGCCTGTTCCCTTCCCTCTTTCTGTTTCCTGACCCTGCACACGCTGAGACTGAGAGAGACCTCCCTGCCTGAAACTACTCACATCTGCTCTGCCCAACCTAACAGTAAGTCTATCTGGCACCTGCCCTGCCCCTGGCCAAACCAAACCCCTAGTGCCCCTAATAAAAGGTAGGGTCCCCCCAGTTACCCCACTATGCCTGCCACCTACCCAGCCACCCACCAACTTACCTACCACCGACAACCGACCTAGGCCTGGCCTGCAATGTTGCCACCCCCGCCCCAGCCATCACCACCATGTCTGCGGCCTGTGCCACCCCCGATCACCCCGATGTGGCCTGCCCTATGCTATGCCACCGCCCAATTACCCCGATCACGGTGATCGGGGTAATCGGGCGGTGAGCAGGGCTGCCAGCCACATGGGGGTGATCGGATCACCCACATGACTGAGGCCTGTGCCACTGCCACGCCTGATCACCTCCATGTGGCCTGTGCCACCCCCGAGGCCTGATCATCACCACCCCGATGTGGCCTATGCTATGCCACCGTCCGATTACCCCGATCACGGTGATTGGGGTAATCGGGCGGTGAGCGGGGTGGCACAGGCCACATGGGGGTGGATCACCCCCATGAGGCCTGTGCCACCCCTGATCATGGCCTCCATGTGGCCTACGCGGCCACCGACCGACCCACTCACCGACCCATGGCCGCGTGACCTCACCCTGACCCAACTACCGACCCCCCCCCTATTTTTATTCTATTTTTAGAAGTAACAGGCAATGCATGTGCCTGTCACTTTTAAAGATAAAATAAAAATAAGGTAAGGGAAAAACAATAATAAAAATAAAGTAAACAGCACATACATACTAAACAAACAATAATAAAAATAAAGTAAACAGCACATACATACTAAACAAACAATAATAAAAATAAAGTAAACAACAACACATACTTACCTGTCAAATTGACCCCTCCAGCGTTGGCCTTCTGCCCTGGATAGTCGTCGGGCATAATAATCCAATTTTGATTGAAGCCCATGTCATAAAATCCAATCTTGATTGAAGCCCATGTCAAAATAATCCAATCTTGATTGAAGCCCATGTCAAAATAATCCAATCTTGATTGAAGCCCATGTCAAAAAATAATCCAATCTTGATTGAAGCCATTGTCCATCCATTCTGGCTCATTGCAAGAGGCCTCCACCAAAAAAAAAACGGCGCTCTAAAAAAAAAAATAACAACAAACTAACGGAGCTCCTCCTACAAGGAGCTCCACCCACGAGTAATTGTTTTTTTCCCACGCTCCGCCTTATATACTAATTTTTGAAGGACTCTGATTGGCTGAAATTTTTGATTGACATCAATTTCAACCAATGAGAGTCTTTAAAAAAATAGCAAATCAGCAAAGCAGGTATGGAAGCCTGTAAGGGAAAAAAAGGTTAGTGTGAACTTGTGTGACCCTGTATGTATTATACATATTACAGGGCTATTTATGTGATATACATGTTACAGGATAATATCCTGTAACATGTATAGCAAATAAATAGAACTGTAATATGTATAAAAAATAATGTCTAATAGAAATACATGAGCAATATAATCAAATAATTAATAAAGTACATCAATTAATCAATTAATAAATATCAATTAATATATTTTTTTATGTATATGTTTATGTATATTTATGTATATATTTTATGTGTGTGTGTGTGATTGATATATATATATATATATATATATATATTTATATATATATAGATATTGATATATATATATATTGATTGATATATATATATATATATATATATATATATATATATATATATATAGTGATTGATAGATATATTAAATTGATATATATATATATATATATATATATATATATATATATATATATTTGTATATTGATTGATTAATATATTGATTATTGATAGATATATATATATATATATATAATGATTGATATATATATATATATATATATATATATATTGATATATATATATATATATATATATATATATATATATATATATTGATATATATTGATATATTGATATATAGATTGTTTTTTTTTATTTCATTTTTTTTCATGTACAGTTTGGGCCTATATGGTTTTGATTGGTTATTTAGGGTTTTTAAGGTGCGGTTGGGGCCTATATGGTCACAGTTGGTTATTTATGTTTTTTAAGGTGCGGTTGGGCCCTATATGGTCACACTTTGTTATTTAGGGTTTTTAAGGTGCGGTTGGGCCCTATATGGTCACACTTTGTTATTTAGGGTCTTTAAGGTGCGGTTGGGCTCTATATGGTCACACTGTTATTTAGGGTTTTTAAGGTGCGGTTGGGCCCTATATGGTCACACATTGTTATTTAGGATTTTTAAGGTGCGGTTGGGCCCTATATGGTCACACTTGGTCTTTTAAGGTTTTTAAGGTGCGGTTGGGCCCTATATGGTCACACTTTGTTATTTAGGGTTTTTAAGGTGCGGTTGGGCCCTATATGGTCACACTTTGTTATTTAGGGTTTTTAAGGTGCGGTTGGGGCCTATATGGTCACACTTGGTCTTAAGTTTTTAAAAGTTACGGTTTGGGTCTTGAACTTTCTAATGTTTTTTTTGTTGTTTTCTATCACCCCCCAGGTGCAAACTATCTGTGGAAGCAGATTTGTTTGGACTCGTTGGTTGACTTACTGGACGTGAATACCCCGAGAAGGAGAGTCAACTGTTGGTGAGTATATGGTCACACTTGGACTTGTAAGGTTTTTAAGGTGCGGTTGGGGCCTATATGGTCACACTTGGTCTTTTAAGGTTTTAAAAGTTACGGTTTGCGTCTTGAACTTTCTAATGTTTTTTTTTTTGTTTTCTTTCACCCCCAGGTGCAAACTATCTGTGGAAGCAGATTTATTTGGACTCGTTGGTTGACTTACTGGACATGAATACCCCGAGAAGGAGAGTCAACTGTTGGTGAGTATATGGTCACACTTGGACTTTTAAGGTTTTTAAGCTGCGGTTGGGGCCTATATGGTCACACTTGGTCTTTTGAGGTTTTAAAAGTTACGGTTTGGGTCTTGAACTTTCTAATGTTTTTTTTGTTGTTTTCTATCACCCCCAGGTGAAAACTATCTGTGGAAGCAGATTTGTTTAGACTCGTTGGTTGACTTACTGGACGTGAATACCCCGAGAAGGAGAGTCAACTGTAGGTGAGTATCATTGCTTTTCATTTTCTGTCCATGTGTATAGGTGCAAATTTGATGTTGATGTAGTCTTGTCACATGAGGGTTTGCAATCTGTAATGTATACCAATGAATTCAACACACTGTTATTTTAAAGTAATTTTGTGACATAATATAAATTAATATACCGTGATCTCTTTCTTCTATTGGTATCAGAAATGAATACTATTGACTCTCTACTTGTGAAGCCTTTCGGCACCCTAACCTATGAGGAGAAGGTGGAAGTAAAACGGTTAGGACCTGACCAACCAGAGATAAATCTGCAGCAAATCGCAAGAGATAGAGGGAAGCAATATATTCGTACTTTCAATACTGAATGGTACAAGAAGAACGACTGGCTTTGTGGAAGTGTTTCTAGGAAGTCCTTATATTGTTTCCCATGCATCCTATTTGGTGGTGACGCTGCTTGGACCAAAACTGGAGTGATTGACGTCAAACATCTAGCTGATAAATTGGCGAAACACAAAAGTTCTAAAGCTCAATTGGATAACAGGATCAAGTTTGAGATGCTTGGACAGGCGAACATTGCAGTTCAACTGGACCAAGGATACCAAGTCAGTATTCAAAAACACAACGAAGAAGTGGCTAAGAACCGGTACATCCTTTCCAAGATAATTGATTGTGTTCGCTTTTGTGGTGCTTTTGAACTGGCATTAAGAGGCAGTATCGATAGTGCAATGGAACAGCATTTGAAGACTGCAACTGTGTTTAAGGGCACGTCCAAAACCGTGCAGAATGAGCTACTGGACTGCATGCATGAAGTTATTAAGGAAGTGATTCACCAAGAGCTTAAGGAAGCCCAGTTTGTGGCAATCCAAGCGGATGAAACAACCGATATTTCCGATAGGATACAGTGCGTTGTAGTCTATCGCTACATTGACAAGAAGCATCAAGTGGTGGAAAGATTTGATGGCTTCACGGAAATGAAAGCAACGGATGCAGACTCGATTGCTGCTGTTGTGCTGGAAAGTCTGAATACTGTTCTCCCAGAGCCAGAAGACAAGAAGAAACTCATAGCTCAAAGCTACGATGGTGCCAGTGTGATGCGTGGAGTTCAAGGAGTTCAAAGAAAAATAAAAGATGTGTACCCGAACGCACACTACGTCCATTGCTATGCTCACCAACTGAACCTAATAATGGAGAAAGCAGTTTCAAGGATTGGAAGAGTTCGAGTTTTTTTTGCCAACATAGGCGGCATACCATCTTTTTTTTCACGTTCTCCAAAAAGGACTGGAGTTCTGGATGAGGTAGTTGGTAGAAGACTTCCAAGAGGTGCACCGACACGATGGAACTTCAACGTTAGGACCGTGAACGTCATCTACGAGAACAGAGATGCGCTACTTGAGTGTTTCCAGACAATTGAAGCATGTCTAAACTTTGATCCAACATCTATATGTGAAGCCGCCGGTTTCATTGGAATGCTGGAAGACAGGGAGTTCCTTTACTTCCTTAAATTATTTCATTTAATAATGCCACATGTTGACATCCTCTATAGTCAGCTTCAGAAGCGAGACACGGATACTGTTTATATCCAAAAAGTCACAGAAGACTTTGTCGCCAGCATCCAGAAAATCCTTCTGTTGACGAGATAGAAGCAAGTTTGCCGAGCGATGTAACAGTCCACAGACGGAGTGCGGAGATCTCAACCTTGAGACAACTTTCAGGAGAGGTATGTGACATAGTGGTGGTTCATGCAAAAGAAAGTTTTTCATTTTCAAATCACCTAGTCAGTGCCAAACTTGTTCAAAGTGACTTGTATAAAACCCATGACACTTGTTTTCCAACCCAAGCTCTGGAAGACACCGTGCAAGCATATTCAATACTGAAGAAGGAACAATTACGCACTGAGCTGTCACTTCTGTATGGGAAGACAGATTTTCATGCTTGTACAAGTGCTGTTGCTCTGCACAAACTTTTACATCAATTTAATCTGCAGAATGATTTCACAGAGACAGTGAAATTATTAGGAATCCTGATTACAACACCGATGACCACTGCAGAATCAGAAAGATGCTTCTCCACATTGAAGAGGATAAAAACCTTTTTAAGAAGCACCATGTCCCTGGAGCAGTTGAATGCATTGGCGATGCTCTCAATGGAAAAGCAACTGATTTCCGAGATCCCAGACTTCAATGAAAAAACCATTGAGAAGTTTTGTTCTTTGAAAGATCGCCGTGCAAAATGTAAATACAAGTGATTGAAGCAAAGAAGAATGCATACCCCCAGGGTGTGCAAAGATAAACTGCATTAAGCAGCACCACCTCGCTACCAAACATAACTAGTGGTAAGTAAAGTATGAACGGTGTGTGGGTGTGCATATGGAAGGAGCTATGAAAGGTGTGTGCATGATCAGTAACAGTTGTATAAGCCTTGGCGTGGTTTGAAGGAATTGGAGGCACTTCCAAGGGTAGCTGTCACTTCAGAAAGATGCTTTTCCATATTGAAGAGGATAAAAAGGTATTTAAGAAGCACCATGGCCCTGGAGCGGTTGAATGCATCGGTTTGAAGGAATTGGAGGCACTTCCAAGTGTAGCTGTCACTTCTGTACGGTAAGCCAGAATTTCATGTCTGTACGAGTGCTGTTGCTCTGCACCAACTTTACCATCAATTTAATCTGCATAATGATTTCACAGAGACAGTGAAGCTATAAGGAATCCTGCTTACAACACCGGAGACTATTGCAGAATCAGAAAGATGCTTCTCCACATTGAAGAGGATAAAAAGGTATTTAAGAAGCACCATGGCCCTGGAGCGGTTGAATGCATTGGTTTGAAGGAATTGGAGACACTTCCAAGGGTAGCTCTCACTTATGTATGAGAAGCCAGAATTTCATGTCTGTACGAGTGCTGTTGCCCTGCACCAACTTTACCATCAATTTAATCTGCATAATGATTTCACAGAGACAGTGAAGCTATAAGGAATCCTGCTTACAACACCGAAGACTATTGCAGAATCAGAAAGATGCTTCTCCACATTGAAGAGGATAAAAGGGTATTTAAGAAGCACCATGGCCCTGGAGCGGTTGAATGCATTGGTTTGAAGGAATTGGAGGCACCTTCAAGGGTACGTAAAGTTCTCAGAAATGGCACCACCGAACTACCAAAAATAACTAGTGGTAAGTAAAGTATGAATGTTGTGTGGGTGTGCATATGGAAGGAGATATGAAAGGTGTGTGAATGGTCAGTAACAATTGTTGAAGCCTTGGCGTGGCGTTACTGCTCATATGGTTATCCATATGCTAATTCAACGTGTTTGTTTGACATTGATTATTGTGTTGTCTAAACAGAAGTGAAATGTTGTTGTTTTCTTGAATCCCAAGATCCACTGGTTTGGGCCTATACAGTGCTGATTGGTCTTTTAAGGTATGTTTGGGGCCTATATGGTCACACTTGGTCTTCTAAGGTATGTTTGTGGCTTATGGTCACACTTGGTCTTCTAAGGTATGTTTGGGGCCTATATGGTCACACTTGGTCTTCTAAGGTATGTTTGGGGCCTATGGTCACACTTGGTCTTCTAAGGTATGTTTGGGACCTATGGTCACACTTGGTCTTCTAAGGTATGTTTGGGGCCTATATGGTCACACTTAGTCTTCTAAGGTATGTTTGGGGCCTATATGGTTCCACTTGGTCTTCTAAGGTATGTTTGGGGCATATATGGTTCCACTTGGTCTTCTAAGGTATGTTTGGGGCCTATATGGTCACACTTGGTCTTCTAAGGTATGTTTGGGGCCTATATGGTTCCACTTGGTCTTTTAAGGTTTTTAAGGTATGGTTTTGTTCTTGAATGGTCTGATTGCTTTGCTTGTTTTCTTTCAACCCCAGGTGCAAACCCTCTGTGGCAGCAGATTTGTTTGTACTCGTTGGTCAACTTACTGAACGTGAATACCCTGAGAAGAAGAGCCGACTAATGGTAAGTGTCACTGCTTTAATTTTTCTGTTAATGCGTATAGGTGCAATTATGATATTGCTGTAGTCTTGTGACATGAGTTTTTTCAATCTTTTCAATATTGTATACCAATGAATTTAACACATTGTTACTTTACTTCTTGACATTGCTGCATTGCTGATCATGTATTTCAATGGGCTTTACAAGTATAAGGTCATTGGGTGGAGCTTATAAAGGTCATTATGAAGTCAGGAGGAGGAGTTATAAAAATGCGTGTGGTTTGAAAAAGGGGGAGGGGCCATGTTTCGATCTTCAACTTGAAAGTTCACCAGCCGCCACTGGATAAATAGTTGCTGTCTCATGCTTAGCATGCCCACAATCCTGGACACTGCATCATTAGGAGAATAGATAATAGATGAATTCATACACATACCTACAGATTCAAACAACCTGACATTTTTATAGACAGTATCATGCCCTTTACAGGACATGGAACGCTTCTGGATTTTACTAGGAATATTTTATACCTACTAGCGACTTGCCCGTCAAAAATGACAGCAATAAAATTTGGAGCCTGGCAATGCTGTTTGCCACATAATGCGAGGCACTCCATGTGAGCCGCCCCCCCCTCTACTCTATGGGCCTCGCGATGAGCGCCTTTGGCGCTCATTGCGAGCCCCGCAATGAGTGGCTTAGCTGCTCATTGCAGTCTTCTGCAAAACTGCAACTTGTGGCCCTCGCAATGATCGCCTTTGGTGCTCATCGCCAGTCCCACAATGAGTGCCTATGGCTCTCCCCCACTAGTTTACAGGCTAATCGCATTTGCCGCTTATTGCTGCCCGTGGCATGCGCTGCACGCATGCTCAAGGTCCTAAATTCCATGTTATTATTTTTCCCCTATCTCCCTCCCCTGTTTCTTTTCCCCCCTCTCCCTCCCCTTTGTCTCTTCCCTCCTCTCTCCCTCCCCTGTGTATCTTTCCTCCCTGTTCCTCCCCTGTGTGTCTTCCCTCCCTCCCCTGTTTCTTTCCCCCTCTCCCTCCCCTGTGTCTCTTCCCCCCTCTCTCCCTGCCCCGGTGTTTCATTCCCCGCTCTTCCTCCCCTGGGTGTCTTCCCTCCCTCCCCTGTGTGCTTTCCCTCCCTCTCCTGTGTCTCTTCTCCCCTCTACTCCTTCCCCTGTGTCTTTCCACCCTCTCCCCCCTCTCCTTCCCCTGTGTCTTTCTCCCCCCTCTCCCTCCCCTATGCTCCTTTTGCCATTTACATGTGTGAAACCATTTGCAGGCTTGGTGATCCATTTCCCCAAGCCCAAAATTCTCTTCCGAGTTATGTGCTTGAAACAAAATTACGTTTTTACGGCCGCCATTTTATTCCTTGCATAGCAGTTCTGAGACCTCCCAAAAAACGCCAATTAAGTAGCAAATTAGCTTGCAACCTCACTTACAGGCTCCCCTGTGCTGTGTGTGAGGTTGTAAATTAATCTTCTAATTTATTAGTGTCTTTTGGTGATCTCCCAACGGCGCTGATTGCGAGCCTCTTTCCACCCCCTCTTCTTTACGGGACTCACGATGAGCGCCAAAGGCGATCATTGCAAATCACGTCAAAGCCGTAACTTCCGGGCCTATAGCATTATCGCCAAACTCGCAATTACAACTATTATAGTTGCTGTCAATTACTTCTATGTCGTTTATTTTTTAAGAATGCTTTTAAGCTCTGTTATTTTCTACCTAAAATCATACAGTTTGTACCTGTTTGGGTCTGCCCTCTGCAATTTATGCAGCACTTCACTACACAGACTGTGAAGTGCAGGGTTTCAAACTAGCCTGTCAGTGACCTCTCTCAAGCAGGATATTGCAGAATGTTGCCACTGTTTGGTTACACTGCGCACCCTGTACTTAAAAGTAAACTGTCTTCATGAGCTCTAGAGTGGAGAACCAATTAGCAACTATGTGTTAGATTTTTGGCATAAAAAACAGCGCTTTTAAGTACCTCTTAATAAAATAAAGTACATAATAGTAAATAAATGTATAGGTATGTTATATTCCTAGTGAAATCAAAAACCTTTCATGTGCCATTAACATGCACAAACCTAGTTTTGGCCACAATTTAACTTGACCCATGCATGATCCATTCAGGCTAGTTGATGGAATAACTGACACGACAACTTGAGTTGGGAGAAACAACGGGCCACAGCTTTATTTAACACAATGTAAACAAACAACGTAACTTATTCAGATGACTAATTTAGTCCTTTCCTTCCGGGGGAGGAGCCCGGCCACGAACAGTGACCTCACGCTTTGAGCCCTGCCCAAAGCCCCAATGCTTATCTTTAAGCACGCCCTGTGAGGTGGGGCCATCGCCCCCTTAGGCCAGTGGGCCGGGCAACTCACCTCCCGCCGCACAGACATAAATTAACAAAAAACAACATACAATAGCCACTTCTCCGCATTCTTTAACCAAAAATATATATATTAATTTCAATATTTCTTATTTATATTATATATACTTTTTTTTTTTTTTTTTAAAAGAATAAACCATAACATCTGTTAACAACAAATTACAGGGTGGGTGGGTGGGATTCCAGTCGGGAGACCGCGCTGCTGTGTTCAATGGCGCGAAACGGGCTTCCGACACGCCCCCCGACGCTCCTGATTGGCTGATAGCCTCACAGGCTCCGCTGGGTCACGTGACGCTACAGGCTGACCCAGGGAGCCTGTGCAGCCTCCGCGTCGTTCATGACCCATGCATGATCCATTCAGGCTAGTTGATGGAATAACTGACACGACAACTTGAGTTGGGAGAAACAACGGGCCACAGCTTTATTTAACACAATGTAAACAAACAACGTAACTTATTCAGATGACTAATTTAGTCCTTTCCTTCCGGGGGAGGAGCCCGGCCACGAACAGTGACCTCACGCTTTGAGCCCTGCCCAAAGCCCCAATGCTTATCTTTAAGCACGCCCTGTGAGGTGGGGCCATCGCCCCCTTAGGCCAGTGGGCCGGGCAACTCACCTCCCGCCACGGAGCATGCGAGGGACGCCTCCCGAGGCTGCGATCCCCCCCTGCTGGACATTAAAGCCAAAGCCCGCAAAACACTCTCCCTAAACTCCAACATCATCAACTCGTACCCTATTTCCGTAAGATGAACCTTATCCTTTGCGAAAAAATCATCTGCGCCGACCGGTTCGAAATCTTTATACCGGATGGCCGAGAAACCTTGTTTTCTCACAAAGCTCGCAATCTGCTGGTTTATCTTCTGTCTAGCCTTATCTAAGCATACTGGGTCGCGCGCGTTACGCCATGATCTTCTCTTGATCATCTCAGACCAGATAAGGAACGTGCCAGGGAACTTCTTCACCCATTTCTCGATGTCTCGTCTCATCACCTTTAGCATTCGTCTCATGGGAACTGTCCCCAAATCGTTCCCGCCGGCATGAAGAATGATAAGACTGGGCTGCCCGTAACGCTGCGCGTACGTTTCCAAGAGGCCGTCGAGCTGCGCCCATCGCAGACCCCGAATACCACACCACCTTACGCGTAAGTCCGTAACAGGAAAGCCCAGTTGTGCCTTTTCTTCGGTAACTGCGGCTAACCTATGAGCCCAGTACACGTAGGAATGGCCCACAATCCATAGTTGCTTCTGTTCCCCTGAAAGTAGAAAGCAACACCATTAAACCACTGCATTTGGCCGAACATAGGAACGAAAACGGTCCCACCTCCCGATGCGCTTTACTGCCGCGTCGGGCAACCCCAACCTAGCCGCTTCAGTGGCAGCTCCAATCCGAAAGGAGTGTGTCCCAAAGTCGGACTGCTTGAAACCGAGCCGATGCAGTGCGCTTTTTAAAACTCTTTTAAACTGATACACAGACAGTGCCGTTCCATCGGCGTGGACCAGCAGCGAACACCGTCCCACCGGTCGCTGCTTAAGGTACTCCACTACACATGCATATGGGCAACACTCTGTGCCAACCTGATGCAGAACCACTTCTCTTCCTTTACCCACTTGGTCGGTCTTTGACCTCCGCAACCACAATACCACCGTACCTTCCCTGAGGCAGGTATCCACCAATTGCAGACCCCCCGAACCGTGTCTACTGTTCGCGACTAACTCCCCTATCCGAAACGCTCCGAAGAACGCCAGGGAAAAAGCCGTTCGGAAAAGTAGAGATTCAAAGGGATCCCTGCAAACCACCACCAATTCCTGAGCCAATCTCAGCAACAGCGCAAATGTTATTGGCCGCCTACTATCTGGCCTTTGCGCACCGCTGAACATTCCGCGCACCACTTTGCGCACTAGAAACTCCTTAGTAAGGTCCCTCTGCCCAGCAAGCTTAAACATAAAAGCAAGCGCCGTGACCTGTCTCCCTACTACGGGTTTTGATTCGCCTTGCTCGGCGCACCGCAGCAGGTACCAAAGCAAGATCCCTACGCTCTTGTCCTCCGTCGTGGCACCACCTGCCAGTGCCACTAGGCTATCCCATTTAGCCCACACGCGTCTATAAGCGTTCCACGTCGCTGGGGCAACAGACTGTCTCACGAGTCTCGTTACCTGACAGCTCCAATCTCCCAGAGCTCCTCGGGGATGAGCTCCCCCAGGGCGTTCGCACGAGGAGCCAGCGCCTTGAAACGATCCTCCTGAAACCGAGAGAGGGCGTAAGCAATTCCGTTATTCACCTTTGTCACGTGTCTTGCTTGAAACCATATGTTCAAGCGAAGGCAACATAGCACAAGATGCCTAAGCAATCTAATCACTGGTACGGATGCCGCCGTGATGTTGTTCACGGCTTCAACCAACCCCTTATTACCCGAATGGAAAATGACTCGCCTGTCCCTGAAACAAGGACCCCATAAGTGCACTGCTACCACCATAGGAAACAGCTCCAGGAATGTAGGGTTCAGCAGTAAACCCGTCTCTTCCCATTCCTCCGGCCATGCCGCAGCGAACCATCTCCCTTGGAGATACGCCCCACAACCGATCGGTCCAGAACCATCGGTGTGCAGGTCTAGCTCTGCGCTGGTGGTGCCCTCCTTTTGAAGGACCACCCGCCCGTTAAAGTCTGCAAGGAACATCGCCCATACCTCTGCATCGTCGCGCATGGCCTTAGAGACTGTTAGGAAATCATGCGGCTTCGCAATCCCTACCGTAGCCAGAGACATCCGTCTACAGAATATCCGCCTCATGGGGATAATTCTGCACGCGAAATTCAACTTCCCCAATATTGATTGCAGCCGCCGCAGGGTCACCCTCCGTGCGCCCCGCAGCGCCGTAATCTCGGCTTGCATGTCCTCCACCTTCTCTAAGGGAAGACTGCACTCCATTTTGCAGGAGTCAATCCGAATCCCCAGAAAAGTCAATTGTTCCGTAGGGCCCTCCGTCTTGTCATGGGCCAATGGTACCCCGAATTCTGTACAGATTTCGGTGAACACCTCCAGCATAAAACGGCAAGCGTCGTTTCTTGCTGGGCCAACAAAAAGGAAGTCATCCAGGTAGTGGGTAACACTCTTGTACCCCGCCTCGATGCTCACAACGCCTCGAAGTAAGCACAGGATATCGAGCATCCCATGGGTAAACATAAGTCAACGAAGTAACTTCCGTCTACGAAGCACCCCAGCAACCGATGGCTTGTCGGGTGCACGGGGAGCAATCTGAATGCTGCCTCGATGTCCACTTTTGCCATAAGGGCCCCCTGGCCCTTCCTCCTCACCAGATCGACCGCCCGGTCAAATGACTCGTAAGACACAGTAGCCTGGTCTCTTGATATGCCATCGTTTACCGAACGGCCTCTGGGGTATGAGAGATGCTGGATCAATCTAAATTTACCCGTCTCCTTCTTGGGGACCACCCCAAGAGGAGACACAACTAAACCCTGGATGGGCGGGGCCGCAAATGGCCCGGCCATCCTCCCCAATTTTACTTCATTAAGCACCTTAGCTTTGGCTACCCCTGGGAAATCCCTAGCCGACTTCAGGTTTGGGACAAGAAAACCTTGAATGTCGACCCCACATGGAATCCGGAATCCTTCTCGGAACCCGTCCTCCAATAGGCGCGCCGCTTCGGCGGTGCCTGCCAATTTACCGTAGCGCTTTAGCCACAGCAGCATGGCGGGGAGGCGTATGGGCGGCTTGCCCCTTTGCAGGAGGCTCGCCCCTGCCTCCCTCTTTGGGTCTACTGCATCTAGACAGGGGGTGTTCACCTCCGCAGTTTGAGCATGCATGCTTAAACCTGCAGTTAGGCGCCCATCTGCAGACCCCCCCGTTGTACGAAAAACAGGTCTTAAGACCTGCTCCTGAGGCGTGGGTGGGGCCCTTACCTCCACCGGCCCCACTCCGAAAGGGCGTCGTGACTCTCATGGGTGTCATGATGTTTAGCCAATACGCCACCGCTTTGTCGCTCCACGCCATACTTGGCCTTGAGGCCAAGTATTGCCGGAATTCCTCATCGTACCGCCACCAGGCTGTACCCCCATAAACCTTGTGAGCATTCCGAATTTCGTCTATGTAGACGAACAATCCCGAACTCTGTTCAGGGTGCCGCTCACACAGTACGCAAGCCCAAATAGAAAATGCTTGCAGCCAGGTATCAAACGTCCTGGGTAGCCTAGCAAAGGATTTCCCCTCCCTGGGGCCCCTCTCTGCCAGGTCTGTTTGCCTAGACATAGGGAGAAGGGAAAACAACTCTATAAACTCCCTCCTCCAGATCTTTTCCTTTACTTCCTGTGGAAGGTGTGCACCTAAATTATCCAACGAGCAGAGGACTATGGGCCTCATGGCTGCGTCGGTAACCCCCACAGTGTTATTCCCAATTGCTGCTATTGCGCTGCCTACCGGCTCGGGCGCGCGCAAGCTAGCTAGCGCCTCGCTCGCGCTCGCTGGCGCCACTACCGCTGCTGGCTGGGACCATGCACCCTTTGCTAGCCCCCCTATCCACGCTCCCATTTCGCGCTCGCTAACTGCAATGTTATGCGCAGCTAATAGAGTCCTTAATGACCCAATAAAACCACCCTTGTCTGCTGCGCAGCTCAATTCTGAGCGCTCACCTGCTTCTGGAAGCTTAGGAGTAGATACGGCCAACGGAGTATCCCCGCGTCTCTCCTGACGCTCCGGGGACTCTGACCGTCTGGCCCTCCGCGGGCTTCTCCTCTCCGATCCAGTGCAAGCACAGCTGCACCGACAAGATCTTCTGCTTCTAGACCGGGATCTCCTTCTGGATCTGTGGGTACAAGAAGAACAGTCACTAGCTCTCCGCGACCTGCATGCCCGCGCCCATACCGCCCTTTCCTCGTCTGAGGAAGGGTCCTGGTCAGCTAAGCTTGCGCGGCTGGAGTAGGCTAGCACTGCCTCCGCCGCCCCCTGTAGGGGGGCCCCTGAGACTTCCTCGGGCGTTGGAATATCCAGCTGTTGGTCAGTCTTAGACCCTTTGCGCTGTGGCCTAACCGTATCGCCCTCAGTCTCTACTCTGCTACGCCTTAGCGGTGTGTGCTTAAATAGCAGCGGACTGTACCTGCTCGTAGCCTTCTTAGCTCGAGTGGGGCGTCCTAGCCTCGCCACTGCCGCTGTCACAGGCATGTCATCAATCATGACCATGCTGTCTTGGCTATTCATCTCTCTGATGACCCCATCTCTTCTCTCTCTCGTCGTCGCCATGCTCCTCTCGCTGCCAGTTGGGCGTCCCTGTAAAGTACCAGAAGCACTGTTAATTAGGGAAACCCCAGGGACCGTCTGCTTGGCACCGTGAGGGCCTGTAGGAGCCTTTTTAGGACTCCCGGCTTTTCTCTTACCCCCTGCACCCCCCTTGCGGGGTGTTAGAGGGGTGTTTCGCGACCTTTGTCGCGGCCTAGGACCTTTAGGCAAGTTGGCAGGTGGTGGCCGGATTGCTAGGCCCTCACCCCCACCGCCCGTGATCCTGCCGCCCGCCTGCCTGGGGGGTATGGGGTCCCGGCCGCCCTGACCTGTATCCCCCCCATCTCTGGTGTCTCTGCTACCTGATGGACGTGGGTCTGGCAGCCCTACAGTGGCGGGATGGGAAAAAATTTCCCTGGAGGCATCAGGATTGGCTAGGACACCAGCCACCGCAGGCTGTTCCTGTACAATGTGCTGAGCTCCAAGCGCAGAAGGCATGGGAGGTCCCAGCCTGTCCTGCACCCACCTGACCCCTTGGCTTAAGGCACGGGTCCTAACCTCAGCCAGTAAGGCCTCTAAGCCTTCTGGATCCATAGTAATAGCTAACAGGGGAACAAACAGGGGGCACAACAAGCAGAATACAGGCACACACAGACACAGGAACAGACACAGCACACCACAGGGAGACAGGGACACACACACACACACAAAAAACGGGGGAGGAAAAGAACACAAAAACGGACAAAGATAGCCTCAACAGTGATATCCCCTTATATGCTGGTAAGCTGGGGTGAAATCTCAGTAATTAAACCTTCCTACTGTATTTTTTAGCTGCAGGATCTCAGACCTCCGTCCATCCAGTCGGGAGACCGCGCTGCTGTGTTCAATGGCGCGAAACGGGCTTCCGACACGCCCCCCGACGCTCCTGATTGGCTGATAGCCTCACAGGCTCCGCTGGGTCACGTGACGCTACAGGCTGACCCAGGGAGCCTGTGCAGCCTCCGCGTCGTTCAGGCTATTTCTTCTCCCTAATGCACTCTTCAACTAACACCAGCCTTACAGCGGGACCTCTTTACAACAGTTTTTTTTTCTCAGAATTTGTGCCACAACTATTCCATAATAAGAAATTACAATGTCTTTAATATATGTTACTATAAGGGACTGATTTAAAAGTAATAAAAAAAATCTTTCTGTTTGGTTAATGTTCTTGACAAAAATAAGTATTATTAACATAATCTTGTACTACAACTGTACTCTCATCTAAAGTCACACCATATAACAATCAATATTATTAGTGTTCTTTATTTTTTTTTAAACAGAATCGACATATTACTGCTCTCTTACAAAAATAGTCATAGGATCACATATATATGACAACATATAATTCTATCTATCAACATTTCCACTAGCATTGTTCTGACTCTGCGTTATTATACTTCATTCCCATAAAACTACAGAAGCAAAATCAATTGAAAATATGGCTGAATATATCAATCCAATAGCTTGAATGACATGAATTAGTGCAGATTCTGCGGGGGGGGGGGGGGGGGGGGTAGATATGTGACAATGCCTAAACACATGCAAAATTGTTGAAAATTGGTTCAGTATATAAGTATATAACTTTACACTTGTGCAATAAACTTTGGTGAAAAATTTAAAACACACTGATTCCTAGCAATGATTAAGAAGAATACAGTTTTTATGGAATAATGTCTGTAATATTTTTCAAACTGTCTACAATCTGTACTTACAAGAAATGTAAGCTTTATGGGCAGGGCCATATATACCTTTTTGGAGCCCTTAGGCAGTAAAGTGGAGGGCCCCCCTCCACCGACCCATTTTTGTCTTTTCTGTACATGTAAGTTCCCTTTCTTTTTGTAACTGTCTTGTTCTAGGTGGTTACCCCCTAGTAGCCAGTATATGAACCTCAACATTTCATTTTTTAAAGCCAGGAACCATTTTTCTTAAGAAGTGGTGCCCCTTTGCAGGGAAGTGCCCCTGGGCGGCTGTCTAGTTGGCATTATGGGTAATCCGGCCATGTTTATGGGTTTCTTTAACCTTGATACACACAGGGTACCCACACTGGATTTAATATTGTAATGCATTCCTGAAATTGTGGTATATATGAATGACATAAACAAGAACCAGAGTGTAATCTGTGCCCATAAGGACCCAAGTGTAGCCTGTGCTTATAAGAATCAAAGTGCAGCATATGCTTAAGTACATCCTGTGCTTACAAGAACCAAAGTGTAGCTTGTGGAGAAATTGTTGTACATTTGGATTAACACAAAACAGTTAGTGGGTGATAGTAGTACCAAAAGAGGTGGTGACAGCGGATTTGATAGTTAATTTTAAAAAAGGGTTGGATATATTTTTGAGTAGAAAGGGTATTCAGGGTTATCCTGTATAATTAGAGATGGATTATTGCGCCATGGACCAGTCCAATATCCACTATCCGAGGTCAGGAAGGAATTTTATTTTTTTTGCCTTTTGAGAAAATTGCCTATGTTTCAATGTTTTTTTTCTGTTTGCCTTCCTCTGGATTCATTAACAAATAATTTGCATATTGCAGATCAGAGGAGTTCTAAAAAGGTTGAACTTGATGGACTAAAGTATTTTTTCAACCTTAACTACTATGTAATTATGTAACTATGTCTTTCCCAGGCACTAATATGCGAGAAAGCAAAACAATTGCAAGCCTACAACAAGTGATGAGAGCAAAGAAAATGTAAAGACCATCATGGTTGATTTGAGAATTTAAAAAAGAGAACTGGCATTCACAGTGTGGTGAGGCATGGAGAGGCAGCCAGTGCCAACAAAGAAGCTGCTGAAACCTCTGTCAGGGAGTTTATAAACTATGTAGAGGCTGAGGCTTTTGTTTCCCAACAAGTCTTCAACTGTGATGAGACTGGTTTATTTTAGAAGAAAATGCCTACATCGCTGAAGAAGGGAAGACATTGCCAGGGCACAAGCCGATGGAGGACAGGTTAATTATTGTGTGAGAATGCTAGCAGGGTGTCACGATCTACTGCTTCTCAGTCGGGCTTGATAAGGCTGTTACTGCCAAACCTACCCAGCAGATCTACCAGATTATTTTGATCTCTTCACTAAGACAGCTGATGTCTCTTAAATTAGATGTAGTCTTTAAGAATATGAATGCAGGCTCAGCATTACAAGAAATCAGAAACTGTTTTTATTTCTGTGGACAAGGGCTCATCTATAAGGCATCATAACAGCAACTTCATTCATACAGTCATTGCGGTTATCTTCTTACCTCCCTTTTTAGATAGGAGCATATCTGTCTTCAATATATATCTTCTTCCCTTGGCTTAGGAACATATATATATATATATATATATATATATACTTTAAGACATTCAACCCAGCATTATCTCAAATGCCCTCAGAGACACCAATACATCTCTCTCTCTCTGTCAGAAAAAACTCAACTGCCAACTGCTCTCTCCCCTCTCTGACAGTTACCACCGACCACACAACATTCTAAACCATTTAACTCCTTACACACTGGACACAATTAATCATATAGTCATCAACATAACATAACATAGCATAACATTTTACATATTAATTAACATGATATAACACATATAGGGTAATCTAATTAACATAAAAGCATATTAAACAACTAAACTTTTACTGACCCCAAGGAGGTTCAGGGGAATCATGACACATGGATTTACAAATTAAGGGCCCTATTAAATTCCAGCCTCGTAAATAAGAGGCTTCTACTTAAGCCCTACGTACTGCAAAGTTTCTCACATGAACATTTTGCTGCAGGGGTCCATAGGAACCCCCGCAGCCCCCACACATTAACCCCTTGCAGCGGGGGTCCTCGATCGGCACCGATCAGGCCCCCCGCTGCATTTAAAACTTTTAAATTCCCCGCCGCGGCTCCTTAAAGGGGCCGCGGCAAACTATTACCCAATCCCGGCCGCGGCACTTAAAATTAACCCCCTCTATGCTGGGGGTCCCCATCGGGACCCCCGAAGTGTCCCCACATAAACCCATTGCAGGGGGGGGGCCCCGATCTGCATAGATCAGGCCCCCCGCTGCATTTAAAACTTTTAAATTCCCCGCCGCGGCTCCTTAAAGGGGCCGCGGCAAACTATTACCCAATCCCGGCCCTGGCACTTAAAATTAACCCCCCTCTATGCTGGGGGTCCCCATCGGGACCCCCGAAGTGTCCCCATATAAACCCCCTGCAGCGGGGGGCCCCGATCGGCACCGATCGTGACCCTGCTGCAATTCAATTTTAAATTTCCCGCCTCGCGTGTCCTCAAAAGACCGTAAAGGTCCTGAAAGGACTCGCACTAAAAATATTAACCCCAGGCAACTATAATTACCCCATTAACTCATGGTGGTCAATACAGACCACCATAAGGCCTAAATTAACCCATTAACTCATGATGGTCAATACAGACCACCATAAGGCCTAAACTAACCCATTAACTCATGGTGGTCAATACAGACCACCATAAGGCCTAAATTAACCCATTAACTCATGATGGTCAATACAGACCACCATAAGGCCTAAATTAACCCATTAACTCATGGTGGTCAATACAGACCACCATAAGGCCTAAATTACCCATTAACTCATGATGGTCAATACAGACCACCATAAGGCCTAAATTAACCCATTAACTCATGATGGTCAATACAGACCACCATAAGGCCTAAATTAACCCATTAACTCATGGTGGTCAATACAGACCACCATAAGGCCTAAATTAACCCATTAACTCATGATGGTCAATACAGACCACCATAAGGCCTAAATTAACCCATTAACTCATGGTGGTCAATACAGACCACCATAAGGCCTAAATTACCCATTAACTCATGATGGTCAATACAGACCACCATAAGGCCTAAATTAACCCATTAACTCATGATGGTCAATACAGACCACCATAAGGCCTAAATTAACCCATTAACTCATGGTGGTCAATACAGACCACCATAAGGCTCTATTTAACCCCATCAGTCCCATAAGGGTATATTATTACCATTATGGGCCTGTTACAACCCAACATTAACCACATAAGTGCCATGATGGTCCTCAAGGACCATCATGACACTAACTACAAACACTACACTATAACCCCCAATAAACCATTTAATCTAAACTAACCCCCCTCTACACTAATCTATTAACACTTACACTACCTACCTACACTACCTAACCCCTAATAAACCTCCCCAACACTCTAATTACAAAAAACAAAAAACCTACAGTACAGAAAACAAAAAACCTACAGTACAGAAAAAAACAAAACAAATTACAACCCCACCCCCCACTACAGAAAACAAAAAAATACATTACAACCCCCCCCCCACTACATAAAATAAAAAAATTACACACCTGAAAAGGAAAGACAGATAAACACAATACAATACATACATATAATACATATAATACATTACATACAATACATGACATTACATACATTACATATAATATATTACATATAATATATTAAATATAATATATTACATATAATATATTACATATAGCCTAAATCAAATACCCCCTATCTATCTAACATACAATCTATTTAATTTAAAATAAATCCTAACTATATCAAATACATCCCCCTATCTATCTAATATACAAAAAATCCTAACTACATACACAGACCCTAATTCTAAAATAAAATAAAATAATTACAGTCCTAACTACACAGACCCTAATTCTAAGCTAAAATCAATAAATTAAGACCACTTACCTTTAATATGTTGCTTCAGATCACTAACCTATGGGTCAAACAAAAAAAAAAATTAGTACAAAACATTAACATCCAATAAATAAACATTCTATACATTCTAAATATTCAACTCACCTTTACAGCATGTCCCGTCACTGTTTAGCTCTTCCGGCGCGGCCCTGTTAAAAAAAAAACACAATACATGAATACATTAATACAATATATCAACAATAAATAAAATACACAAATAAACATCTAAATATACATTTAACTTACCTCCCCGCGATGTCCCCGGCCTTCTCTCCTTCAGCCCCGGCTGGGCCGCGGAACCATCCGCGCTCTAAAAAAAAAAAATAAAAAAAACTAACGGAGGTCTGCACTGGCAGACCTCCCCGACGCTAATGAACCTCCCGGAGTCGTTTCCGGGAGGAAATTGGCATTGGCGGCTTGTGATTGGCTGAAAAAGCTGTCAGCCAATCAAAAGTCGTCAATGTAGGAGCCAATCAGGCTGCGCAGATGTCTTCTACCAATCACTCCGTGGGGGTGTATCCCATAGTGATTGGCTGAAGGCATCTGAGCGTTGTGATTGGTTCCCAGAAAGATAGACAAGTGTTTTAGCCAATCAGGGTGGGATATTGGGGTGTATCCCATCCTGATTGGCTCACACATTGACGACTTTTGATTGGCTGAAATTGATAGACAGCTTTTTCAGCCAATCACAAGCCGCCAATGCCAATTTCCTCCCGGAAACGACTCCGGGAGGTTCATTAGCGTCGGGGAGGTCTGCCAGTGCAGACCTCCGTTAGTTTTTTTTTTGTATTTTTTTTAGAGCGCGGATGGTTCCGCGGCCCAGCCGGGGCTGAAGGAGAGAAGGCCGGGGACATCGCGGGGAGGTAAGTTAAATGTATATTTAGATGTTTATTTGTGTATTTTATTTATTGTTTATATATTGTATTAATGTATTCATGTATTGTGTTTTTTTTTTTAACAGGGCCGCGCCGGAAGAGCTAAACAGTGACGGGACATGCTGTAAAGGTGAGTTGAATATTTAGAATGTATAGAATGTTTATTTATTGGATGTTAATGTTTTGTACTAATTTTTTTGTTTTGTTTGACCCATAGGTTAGTGATCTGAAGCAACATCTTAAAGGTAAGTGGTCTTAATTTATTGATTTTAGCTTAGAATTAGGGTCTGTGTAGTTAGGACTGTAATTATTTTATTTTATTTTAGAATAAGGGTCTGTGTATGTAGTTAGGACTGTAATTATTTTATTTTATTTTAGAATAAGGGTCTGTGTAGGTAGTTAGGATTTTTTGTATATTAGATAGATAGGGGGATGTATTTGATATAGTTAGGATTTATTTTAAATTAAATAGATTGTATGTTAGATAGATAGGGGATATTTGATTTGGACTATATGTAATATATTATATGTAATATATTATATTTAATATATTATATGTAATATATTATATGTAATGTATGTAATGTCATGTATTGTATGTAATGTATGTAATGTATTATATTTAATATATTATATGTAATATATTATATGTAATATAATATATTAAATATATTATATGTAATATATTATATGTAATATATTATATGTAATGTATGCAATGTCATGTATTGTATGTAATGTATGTAATGTATTATATTTAATATATTATATGTAATATATTATATGTAATATATTATATGTAATGTATGTAATGTCATGTATTGTATGTAATGTATGTAATGTATTATATGTATGTATTGTATTGTGTTTATCTGTCTTTCCTTTTCAGGTGTGTAATTTTTTTATTTTCTGTAGTGGGGGTGGGGTTGTAATGTATTTTTTTGTTTTCTGTAGTGGGGGGTGGGGTTGTAATTTGTTTTTTTTTTCTGTACTGTAGGTTTTTTTGTTTTTTGTACTGTAGGTTTTTTGTTTTTTGTAATTAGAGTGTTGGGGAGGTTTATTAGGGGGTAGGTAGTGTAGGTAGGTAGTGTAAGTGTTAATAGATTAGTGTAGAGGGGGGTTAGTTTAGATTAAATGGTTTATTGGGGGTTATAGTGTAGTGTTTGTAGTTAGTGTCATGATGGTCCTTGAGGACCATCATGGCACTTATGTGGTTAATGTTGGGTTGTAACAGGCCCATAATGGTAATAATATACCCTTATGGGACTGATGGGGTTAAATAGAGCCTTATGGTGGTCTGTATTGACCATCATGAGTTAATGGGTTAATTTAGGTCTTATGGTGGTCTGTATTGACCATCATGAGTTAATGGGTTAATTTAGGCCTTATGGTGGTCTGTATTGACCATCATGAGTTAATGGGTTAATTTAGGCCTTATGGTGGTCTGTATTGACCATCATGAGTTAATGGGTTAATTTAGGCCTTATGGTGGTCTGTATTGACCATCATGAGTTAATGGGTTAATTTAGGCCTTATGGTGGTCTGTATTGACCACCATGAGTTAATGGGGTAATTATAGTTGCCTGGGGTTAATATTTTGAGTGCGAGTCCTTTCAGGACCTTTACGGTCCTTTGAATTGAATTGAAGCAGGGTCACGATCGGTGCCGATCGGGGCCCCCCGCTGCAGGGGGTTTATATGGGGACACTTCGGGGGTCCCGATGGGGACCCCCAGCATAGAGGGGGTTAATTTTAAGTGCCGCGGCCAGGATTGGGTAATAGTGTGCTGCGGCCCCTTTAAGGAGCCGCGGCGGGGAATTTAAAAGTTTTAAATGCAGCGGGGGGGCTGATCTATGCAGATCGGGGACCCCCCCTGCAATGGGTTTATGTGGGGACACTTCGGGGGTCCCGATGGGGACCCCCAGCATAGAGGGGGGTTAATTTTAAGTGCCGCGGCCGGGATTGGGTAATAGTGTGCCGCGGCCCCTTTAAGGAGCCGCGGCGGGGAATTTAAAAGTTTTAAATGCAGCGGGGGGGCCTGATCTATGCAGATCGGGGACCCCCGCTACAAGAGGTTAATGTGGGGGTCCTGATAGAGACCCCTGCAGCATGGGGATGTGTATAGGGTGCAGGGGGGAGCCTCACACTGCTGTCTCGGGCTGTTCCGAGGCAGCACGTAGAGGCTTTCGGATCCCTTGCGTGGACTTTTTGTCCACGTAGGGATTCTTACGATATGCGAGACTCGTGCATAGATTTAAGGCTACGTAGCTCTCTCGGAGCCTATTCTCGGCCATTTTCTCGCAGTCATATCGTAAAGCAGGCTGCGAGAGATTCGGTTCTCGCAAACAGCAGGAAAACTGCCTTTTGCGAGCACCGAGAGAACTACGAGGGAGAATTTAATAGGGCCCTAAGTATCTACTGGTCTATCACAGTGAGAACACCAGATTTTTTAAAAGAGAAAATGTGATAAAAGCCAAAAAAAAAGTGTAATGTGGAGGGCCAACAGTAAAGCCTGGGTGTTTTGCCCCACTGTCAAAACATATTTGGAGGAGAAGGAACTGGCTTTGACGGCTCTGTAAATTATGGACAATGGTCCAGCTCACCCTCCAGTCTTGGAGGACAACTTGCTGGGGGACTTTAATTCTATAACTGTGAAATTCTTGCCGCCTTATGCAACTCCTCTGATCCAGCCCATGGACCAGCAGGTCATCTCAAGCTTTAAGAAACTATAAACCAAGGTCTTCTTCCAGAGGTGTTTTAAAGTGACTTGGATATTGAGTTGACACTGAGAGAGTTCTGGGAGAACCATTTCAATATACTCCACTGTGTCACTGTAATAGATAAGGCCTGGTGTGCAGTCTGTCACAAAACCATGAACTATGGCTGTAGGAAATGTTGGCCAGAAGCTGCAGCTTCAAGGAACTTGGAGGCTGAACCTAGCCCAATAGTGGAAACCATGTGTCTCTGGGCCTGGAGGTCAGTACAAAAGACATCCAAGAGTTAGTGGCGGAGAACAGACAAGTGCTAAGAACTGAAGAGCTGCAGGAACTTCAAAGGGAGCAGCAACAGATAGTGACTGAGGACATTTCTTTAAGAGGATGGAAGGGAGTAATCATCTACTACACTGACTAAATACATATTTGCTAAATGGGTTGAATTACAACATTTTGTTGAAAAATATCAAACTAACAAAGCTCTAGCAAGCTGCAATGTGGACTTGTTTAATGATCAAACAATGTCTCACTTCAGAAACATTAAACATGAAATGAAGGCAGAAGCAAGTTTCTCTTGATAGGTTTCTAGTGGAGCTCCCTACATCAGAGTCTCCAGCAGGCTTCAGTGGTGTTAAGAGACAGAAAAGAGAAACATCCCATGTGCAAGTACCTGATGTTCTAATGGAAGGGGACACCTCTTCCAAACAATTACCTGTCTCCTCCTTCTCCTCCTCTACATTGCCACCATCCCATTGGGCCCTCAAGTCGTCTCAGTAGCATTAAAGTGAAGTTAAATTCTATGTTATTTGATCTACTGTTTTTTATTTATGACTGTTTAGTTTTAAGGTTTTGTATAAAAAAACAACACTATCTGTTCCTACTAAAATGTGAAATTCCGGGGGCTCAGGAAGGATCATTTACTTTTACATGAATTGCTATGGGAAATTCTACCTTGGAATTCAACCTTTGTGGAACTCAACATCCCGTCCGGAATGGATTAAGTTTGAGAACCAAGGTACCACTTTATAGGAATATGTTGAAAAGGAGTCCAACCTCTGAGGTCCTAGAAGGTATGCAATCTCATTAGACTAAAAGTGATAATATAAATTAATTAGCCTTTACAATGTATCATTTTACATGTATTATTTTTGGTGTCTCTAATGTAAGTTTGTATTCCTCTTCATACATACTAGAATAGGTGTCACAAATCACCAAGTGCCAGTTAGGGAAGTATTCTTGTTTCATTGGGCCTCCAGGCAATTCATTAATTGTACTGATGGTACCATGTTCAGCTCTGGGTATATATACTATAGAGGTGGTTGTTTGACTGTGCTGTGATATTGACTGCATTTTATTTGTGAGTAACAGCTTGCTATAATGATTATAAACATGCCTGACATTCGTATGGATTGTTTTAAAATAGTTTTATGGTAATTGAAGGTATACTGTGTGACCTGGCCTATGCAATTGTAATCAAATTATTGTTTTCCAAGGCAAATATACAAGGTCCTTTGTGGAGCTGATACAAATGGGGCACTTTATCATTTAAGGCCTCCTGTGGAGAGATGTAAACAACCATCTACTAAACAGTCACATACTATGAAACTGCTCTGAGTAATTCAGATATCTTGGCCTTCTGATCTAGTGATCTTAATTATGTTACCAAGTAATTGTGTTTAATGGCACCACTGTTTAATTACTTTGTGTTGATATATTTTGTTCATTCATTATTGTATTTTTATTTATGGATATGTTGCACCCTGTTATCTTCTGGTTAAGAATAGGAGGTATGTGCTAAAGGCTTTCCCCAGATCCTGGCATTCCCATGCTCTGTTTATGGCTGTCTGATCATATCAGGCTACCTCTGCTATTCTGCTATCTGCTCCAACTGGTGAGGCGTAGAAAGGAAGCTTGTGGATAGAGTGGACCCTGTTGTGTGACAGTAGGTAATTGTATGTTATGTGAAATGCCAACACAAGCTATTTGGCTTGTATACCATTGGAAGAGCTTCAGCACACATTTGAATCAAAATTGCCTAAAAAGTATAGAAAACATGACATTGGTTTCAGTAGAAATTTGCCTTTAATTCATATATAAATATAGTTTGGAGGAAAAAATATATATTTAAACAAAAATCATTCACTAGACTTCTCAAAAGCTACAAAGGGGCTGTGATGTCTGTTTTATATGGAATGAATAGGAACCAACCATAGTTTGCCCTTTGTACCCTCTAAGAATCTTAGTAAATCTTGACCAAAGAGATTTCTGATTTTTTTTAATTTTGAGATGTCAGAATACAGACAAGTTCATACATATAAAAATAAATGTAGAAACATCTACAGTATACCATAGATGAGAAAACGGAGTGGATATTTTTAAATGCATTGGTGGAATTCCTCAAGTTCTCTATTAAGTCCTCTCCTTTTTAACATATTTATTAATGACTTAGAAGTTGGACTGGAAAGTATTGTCTCCATTTTTATTGATGAAACAAAATTGTACAAGGTAAGTAAATTAGAAAATGATGTACCTTCCCTATAAAGGGATTTGCATGAATTACAGAAATTGGCATCTAAATGGCAGATTAGATTTAATACGAATAAATGTAAAGTTATGCATTTAGAAAGAAAAAATAACCATGCAATTTATAAACTTAATGGAATACATCTAGGGGTATCAGAGATTGAAAGGGATTTGGGAGTGCTTGTAGGAAACCACCTAGGTAACTGTGCTCAATGCCAAGCAGCATCTGCAAAGGCGAATAAAATATTAGCATGTAATAAGAAGGGTATAGAAGCAAAGAAGCAAATATGATTCTGCCACTATACAAATCTCTAGTACACCCTCATTTGGAAAATAGAGTACAATTTTGAGCACCACTTCCTAAAAATGACATTGTAGAGCTGGAAAAAGTAGAGAGAAGGGCAACAAAAGTAATAAGGGGAATGGGGGGGGGGGGGGGGCTAAGTTATGAAGAAAGACTAACCAAAATAATCTTATTTTCTCTTGAAAAATGTGTCTTAGAGGGGATGTGACTAACTTATATACATTTATCCAAGGTCAATATAAGGCTTTGTCAGGTGACAAGAGGTTATCAACTGACAAAAGGACATCTCTGGAGGTTAGAAGGAAATAGCTTCTACCTTACAGAAATGTATTCACAATAAGGAAGTTTAAATTGTGGAATTATCTACCAAAGAAGGTGGTTACATCAGATTTTAAAAAGAGATTAAATATATTTTTTGAATAAAAATGGCATTCAGGGTTATCCTGGATAACTAGAGGAGTAGCTTTGAATCAGGAAGGAATTTTTTGTATCCGGTTTTGTGACAATTGACAATGTTTTAGTGGGGGGTTCTCTGTTTGCCTTCCTCTGGATCAATTAATAGTTAACAACTAAACTGCATATTACAAAGTTAAAAGGAGATCTAAAAAAGTTGAACATGATGGACTAAAAGTATTTTTTCAACCTCCATTAATATGTAGCTATATAATTCAGTACATTGCCAAATGGAAGCATATTTCTGGGAGCAGTTTCCTTGTAGCAGTGTTTCAAATTATATACTATGTAGGGACAGAAAATGAAAGACTAGAGGACTTTTTTATATTCAGGTTGGATAAGTATTATAGAAACAGTCAACAGGAAATAGACAATGTAAAGAGAAGCTTCAACAAGATAATTTAGAATACTGTACAGTAGAGATATTTTAAAAACATTTGGTTAGATTTAATTGGTCATGGAAGGTTTCTGGATTTTCCTAGGTATGTAATATTCCTATGTATTTAATTACCTGTATGTACTTTGTTTTATTAAGAAGCAATTAAAAGCTCTGTTATTACTTCCTAAAAGCAAACAAATAGTCCATGTATGGATCTGCCAGCTGCTTTGTAGGGCTGGGTGGGTGTACAGTGTAGTGTTCTAGTCTAACAGGGGGCACATATCAGAAAACATGCTGCACCATGCTGTTGAGAAATAGTCCCTGTATGGTTCTGCGCACTGCAATTTGCAGTAGCAGGCACTGCAGGGCTGGATGTGCAGTGTAGTGTATTAGCCTGCCAGGTAGCATCTCTCAAAAGCAAGTTTTCAGAGCAGTTGGCAGATCCATACAGGAACTATTTGTTTTGTTTTAGGCAGTAATAATAGAGCTTTTAATGGCTTCTTAATAAAACAAAGTACATCAAAGTAAATAAATATAAAGATATATTATAAAACTAGTAACATCTAAAAACCTTCCATATCCATTTAAGGCTATGTTAAATATAAAAAAATAATCTACCTATGTTCTAAAAAAAAAATTAAATCAAAGAAAATGGAAGTGTCCCATACTATAATGAGCAGCAGTGATCTGCAGTGATGGGATTATGTGGCAATGACTGTTTAATGCCATTAGTGGTATAGGGAATGCCATTTGCTTGTTGAGGTTATTAAATATTTTGCAACTGTTTTAGTTCTAGCAACAGGGAAACTGCAGGCAAAAACTCATTACCTCCTGAAGTTTTAATACTTTTTTCCTGCCAGAGAGAGAGTTTACAAATTTATAAAAGATTTAAATTGCAATTCAGGGCATTCAAATTACCTTATGCCAAAGGAATATCTTTACTGTTCCCAGCTATGAAAGTACAATTTGCTACTAAAAAGAGAAGCTCATGCTATGGACTGGCTCTCGTAGTTGTGTTGTGGTTCCACAGAAATACAGTATGTTGATTTTTAGATAAAATAAGATACTTTTTTAAAATAATTTCTAATTTTATTTTGCTTATAACATACAAAGAAAGAATAGATCAGCATAAGAATACAAAAACAAATACAGACATATATACAAAGGATTGATTCTTACATATAGACAAAATTATATATCAAGTCTCTTAGTTTACAGTCTTTTACACTAGTCTCTTCAATTTGTGTCCAGGAATATGTTGCCATTGGATCTATCCATTTAGCTATATGAGAAAGAATTATCACATCGTGGTAAAGCTGAAGATCTGAGTATGATATACCTCCATTGATAAACTTTCTCGTTAAAATATCCTTTTTCATTCTTGATTTTTTTCCATTCATAACATAGTTGTCTAATAAGGTTTGAAACTTCTTAATCCAATATAAAGGAAGACAAATTGGTATATTTCTTATATAGTAATTAAATCTTGGTAGATAAGCCATTTTTATGGCAGCTATTCTACCTAAAAAAGCAAAGGTTTTTATTATTCCAATCTTGTATAATATTAAAGCATTTTTCATATATTTGTTATTGTTTAATGCAATAATCTTCTGTATGTCTTTATCATACAATATTCCCAAGTGTGTAAATTTACCATTAGACCAATTAAAATGATATTTTGATTTCAATACTTATTTAGTCTCCAGTTTTAAATTCATATCTAGTATTTCCGTTTTTTGAAGGTTAAGCTTATAGTATGAAATACAACTAAATTCATTTAATGTTTCTTGTAGATATTTCAACAATTTTTTAGGTCTAGTCAATATTATTACTACATCATCTGTAAATACAAATATTTTCTGTTCCATTTCATTCATTTCAATCCCCTTCATATTCTTTGAGGACCTTATTAATTCAGCCATTGGCTCTATTAGTAAAGAAAATAAGACAGGGGATAAAGGACACCCCTGTCTTGTCCCATTTCTTATTGGGAATCTACAGGATCTAAATCCAAAACTAGCTACCGTTGCCTCGGGGTTTGTATATAAGGCCCTATTGCTAAATGTCCAAATACCCCAAATCCGAATTTATCTAATGTAAATTTCATATTCTCCCACCCTATTCTATCAAATGCTTTCTCTCCATCTAAAGAAACAAACTAGGTGGGAGTATTGTTTCTACCAACATACTCAATAAGATTAATTAATTTGCGTGAACTATCTCTTCCCTGCCTAACCGGAACAAAACCGTTCTGGTCGTTCGCAATTAAGTCTTGAATTGTCGTTTTTAACCGGGTAGCTAAAAAGTTTAAAGTCTGTGTTCAAAAGGGAGATGGGTTTGTATTCACTGCATTCTAGGTTATCTTGTTTCTTTTTGGGAATTGGAACAATAGTTGAAAGTAGAAATTCACCTGTAGCATTACCAGTGTCTTTTATTTCATTATAGAGATCCCGTAAATGCTCTGCTATAACAGGTGACGTTTATAATTTAAGGTTTTTAATGGCTTCTTCAACCTCAACCACTGTATTAGGACTATTAAGGTATTCGAATTGGGACTCTGAAATACTCTTAAGAGATATGTTATCCAGAAATTCCTGAATTTGTTCTGTTGTCGGTTTTATAAATTGTGGGTTTGCTTCTAAATTATATAATTCCCGATAGTAATTTGCAAGTGTCCTAGCGATATCTGCTGGATTACTAATGCTTTTATCTTTACTATGCAGAGTTTCTATTCTTTTCCTAGCTAATTTATTTTTAATTTTGTTTCCAAAAATTGTATTTCCGTAATGATGCAGCCTTTGTTGAAACTTCCATACAGATCTATCTGATATAATCTGGATTTATTTCTAATTAAAAAGGGAATTCAGGGTTATCATGGATAATTAGAGAGACAGTATTGATCCAGGGAGAAATCTGATCACTAGTATCTGGGGTCAGGAAAGAATTATTATTTTTTTCCCTTTGAGACGATTGGCTAAGTCTCACTTGTTTTTTTTTTTCATGTCATATACATGCAATTGGACTATCAAATGAAGTGTTTAGTAAAAAATACATTACTTCTCATAAATGATACTATACTACTTTTATTATTTGCTAATTTAACAATGTGTTTATATCTTATATTTGCTTACTAATAAATGTGTTTATATTTTATTATTTTATTCATATAACTATATTTATAATAAAGTGCTTTGTGAGTGTTACATTTCATTAAATAAATAGTGTTCATATAACATTGTTTTTTTACAATCATATTGACTCAGAAAAAGAAAACAATATTTGCAAATATAACATATTAACATATGCAAATAACCTATCGAATAAAGTGCTTTGTGAAAAATACATTTCTTCTCATAGACATTTTTAAATACTACACTATTTTTACTATTTGCTAGTTTGTCTCTATATCATATATTTATCTACTAATAAATGTGTTTATGTTTTGTTCATATCATTATTTATATAATAAAGTACAACGTGAGTGTTACATTTCATTCAATTAATAGTGTTCATATTACATCATTTTTACAGTCCTATTGGCCCAGAGAAAAAGAGAAACAATGTTTAAAAATATATAATATTAACCTCAAAATTTCAATACAGTGATTACCTTGTCCCCTTTAGATAAAATAAATAAGCAAATTCAGAGGAAATCAGAGAGAAACATGATCAGCAGGGGGAAATAAAAATAAAACCATCATCAACAATTATTCATTTTCTAAGAGTAGTTACTTACACCACTTCGCAAGAAAAGATTCTCCTTCTTTTGTTGTAATTATGTTTTTTTTTATTATTAAGTGAAATTATCAGTTTTACAAGATATGCCCATTTATACGAAATCTCTTTTTCTCTTAAGATCCTTGTTGTATCTCTGAATTTTTTTCTCTTATTTAAGATTTCTCCTGAAATATCAGGATAAATTTGAATCTTGTCATATGGAGTTTGAAAGGTCTTTTTTATCAAAAGCTTCTTTCATTATTTTATCTTTTATTGCGAAGAGGCTTAGTCTAACTATGACATCTCTAGAAACAGACTTTTCCAGAAAAATTTGGAAGTGGGATACGATATACATTATCTAGATATTCTTCATTGATATTATCTTTTTTTAACAAATGAGCAAGAAATAACAAGATATACCTTTTTAAATCCTTAGCTAGAATTGTTTCTAAAATTCCACGAATTCTTATAATATTTCTTCTAGCTGTTTGTTCTAAACGGCCAGTTTTAAAATTTAGTTCTGTCACTTGCTCTTTTAGTTCCTTAATTTCTTTATTAAGGTTTGCTTGTTCCTAAACACTGTATCAACTTCGCTTGCTTTGCTATAACTAATGTATTCTTAGCTATTTCCTGAGACAATCCTATTTTTATTAAAAACTAAAAATTGAAATTCTCTAAAAAGTATTTTGATTGAATTCAGGGTTACTCTTTCTTCCCCATCTTCTAGGTCAACCTCTTTTTTTGTAGCTATCAATTCCTTCTCAAATCCAGATTGGGTGGTTGAAGAGTCTAGCTGTGAGCTAGATGAACTATCCATTGTTTTTTTCTCTTTAGTTCCTGTTTTTGGGAAGGAGACTGTTTTCGTTTTAGATATATATTTTTTATCTGTTGAGTTACTTTTAATACCTTGGTTCTCTTTATCTCAATTTTTTTTCTAGCTTGCTCATTTCTATCCCCTAACCTTCAATCTCTTTCCTACCTTCCCAATCTGCTCCTTTTACACCTCCTCCTCTTTCTCTACTACCTTCTTATCTATTCTCTTTTTAACAAGGTTCTTATTTGAATGGGATAGTTATAAATTAGTCAATTAAATATTGAGTACTCTAGAGTGTTATCCTAGATGTCCATATAGAGTATATCTGCATCCAAAATTACAAGTTATTGTCAACAAGTTCACTTTTCAATTCAATATTGACACAATCATAACCCAATCCTCCTAAAGGAGTATTTTATAACAAAAAAATGTCCTTTTTTTAAATGTCTTGAAGGAAGAGTACTTAATTCCAAAATGATGTTCACCTTTCTTAAAAAGGGCTTAAAAGTTAGATTTTTAATAAAAGAGCTGTTCCAAAATATATACCATCTTCAGCAGCATTTTCTTACAGTCGGTAATATTTATGTTCATATAATTTGCTTGTGCCTTTTATTCCACTTTCATCTTTCTTCTGTTTCTCCCCCTTTTCCCCCCTCTCCCCTTTCCTCCTTCTTCCTTCTTCACATCTTCCCTTTTTTGACTTCCTTTAGTTTCTTATACACTGCTTTTAGCTTACTCACTACCCTGATGTATAACTCAGGAATCTATGATTCCTCTACCTGCTTCAGGGCATTCTTTAGCAGTGTAAGATTATACAAAGGCAGAGTGTTTCTCCTTTTTTTTTTTCTTTTAAGATCTCGATAAAATAAGATATTGAGTTTGAACTAACAGAAGTGATCAGTCATTAGCACCAAATGCAGCAACTATCGAATGGCACCAAACAACGCCTAGCTATGACGTCATCAGCCTCCTATCATTCTATATTCACTTCTCTGGTGAGATATTGTTTTGGAGCTCATGCACAGCGTACCACGAGGTTGAGACGTCCTAGCTAGGTGTCTCAACCTCGTGGTACGCTGTGCATGAGCTCCAAAACAATATCTCACCAGAGAAGTGAATATAGAATGATAGGAGTCTCAATTAGTCACTTTAGCTACTCAGCCAAGATGAATATCAGTTCCTAACCTCGATATAAATGTTTATAAGACTGAGCTTACAAAAAATGGAGCTCTAGGTCCTATAATATATTATTTAACTGAAACGAGGCAAAATTAACTATTATCCTATGCAATTGCACTAGTCACTTTATTTTAACCTAAGTAGACCCATATATTGGGGAATTCTTTAGGCTATATGTAATAGGTGACATTATATTTATTCCTGATGCATAAGGGGACTTGCACCACTGTAATAGAAATATACCAATTTGTACACAAAAACTCTAGCACTTTTTTAGAACCAAATTAATAATTGTTTGGTTCCATACAATATTAGCACTTTATGCACTGTTGGCACTTTTTGATTTAGCACTTTTCAGACCATTTGTATAGATTTATGCACTTGGTACACTTTCCCCTTTTTATCTGGAATTTCTATATGATATTTAGTGACTTAAAATTGCACACCCTGACTCTGCATATTTTTAAAGACTATTCTTTTTAACTATTTATTAAAAGCTAAGTTTTATCCATTAATTTTTTAACTTGTTTTGAGTCTATATAGGTTGTGCACAATAATAGGGAATGCTGTTGTGTCCTTTGCTATATATATTGATCCCTGCAATCAATGTTTTAAGACATATACGGTAACTTGCATGTAATAGAATATCATATTTAACGCTTTATTAATATTGCATTAAATCTGGAATGTGGGTCAGATCGCAAACTGTAATTGACGCCTGTAGGACTTTGAAATCTACCCTCCTCTTTTTCAGTGACATAACGCTAACAATCTCTTTTTCCATTGGCTCTGTCTGAACCTGTAACTATGGTTTAATTGATCTTCCGCACAGCCCCAAATCCGTTGTTCTATGAACGAGCTACGATTTTCGTCTCACACCTGAAGCTCGCAGTCCCTTCAAATTTAATAGCAACGTAACTCGGCCAAATTTCAATCAAGCAGCCATTACGAGCTACACGTAGGACTAAAGAGGCTCCAATTTAATGAGGCTGATAATTAGTTGTTAATTAGAGTATAATTAAGTATCAATAAATACAGTGAAAATGTCAGCATTTCATAATCAAGTACTTAATGTGGACTTATCACAGGATTGCTATCACTTGGGTTTCCATCTCTCTTTACACCACTAGGCAGGTAAAGTTCACACTGATTTCCGTAGTCAATTTATACCAGTTAATTTGACACTGACACATGCAATAACCATTATAACCTGGCTTATTCTTGTAAACAACCATAAAAAAGTGGGTAAAATCCTCAACAAAAGTACAAGATAAAAATTAACTTTGGTCTTTTTATGTTTCACGCACATATAATGGTTGTCGTAATTGCGAGTTTGTCGGTAACACTATGTTAAAAGTTAAGATGACCATGATCAATGGCTTTCCGCGCTCATCACGAGGCATGCAAGACTTTGAAAAAATTATGGCTTTAACAGCTGACATTTTTTCAAGCCCGTAACTTGGAAGTCGTCGGAAAACCGCCAAAAGACGCCAAATAATTAAAAAAACTTACAACCTCACACTCAGCACAGGGGGAGAGGTAGGGAGCCTGTAAGTGCGGTTGCAAGCTAATTTGATGTTTAATTGGCATTTTTGGGGGGTCTGAAATCAGCTAAGCAAGGCTTTAAATGCTATTGCCGTCATTTTTGACGGGCAAGTCGCTAGTAAAGAAATAAATTCAATACTGTTGCCTCACACAGCATACAGTGCTTAAATGTAGCTAAAGATTTTGGGTATTGGTATCAAAAAGCAATTCTGGGTATTAGCACCAGCTAAGAATTCTGGGATGTGATATGAAAATGATACTGTCTGTGTAGCACCTGTTTGTTTCCACGATAATTTGCCAGATATCAGATTTTTTCATGTTATGAATAAACTAAACTAAAAATAAGACTATAGGGTCGTTAACCCCACAGTGGCAGATGGCATTGTGTACAGAAAAGGGTTTTAGATGGTTTTGCAGATATACATTGCCTATGAAGCACTATATGGACTATAGAACTCCATTCATCTAACGATATTCTAGTGTTGAGCAGGATATAGATTTATACATTTCCTTCCTCAAGTGTTTGTATCTGTTATGTTGTAAAGTTTCTCTTTCACAATTATTTTCGTTTTACTGTGCTGAACTGCTTGCTGATACTTAGCAGCATTTTGCTGTGCAAATATCAACAGATGGTCCGAAATTGCCTGAGTCTTTTTATGATCAAAACCAATTAAAACTGATTTTGTTAGTAAAATAAAGCTGTTAGAATGTCAAATAAAACTATAAATTGCAGAGAGACACATCAAAGCATAGTAAAGTGACTATGAGAGAGATTATCACACAGTAATCTCTCCAAAATGGGGTGTAAAACTGGAAAGTGTTATTCTGATGTACCTTATTATTTGTCCAAACAAACATACCTTAACCTATTATCTTTTACAATTCTTACAGTATGCTGTATTTCACAGATGTTTGCATTTTCTTCAGTTCATCTATACACCCTTTAGGGAACAATATACAAACACAGGATGTAACTTCATGTCTCTTAATCTTAGCTGCTCTTGCAAGGTCTATGACTAACAGCTAAGTTAAATGCATTTTGCTACAATAATAATATTTAGTACCTTTTTATGTGGCATATAAGAAATAAACAGACACTATCAGAAGATGCCCCATCCCAACTCATCAACAGATGGACCTGCAATAGCTTTTATTCATTTTCTGTTAGGCAGAGGTCAGAATTCACTATTCAATGACATTTAAAGAGCCAATGTAATGGTCCATCTTCACTTCATTTTAAATAGTAAAATCAATTTAAAGAAATTTTGAATTCTGATTTAAAAAGTTGATCTTTTGTGAGAACATTTACACTGAAAATAATTAATTTCCTCTTCATCTTTAAACTGTTCCTTCAATATTTTGCAAGGTGCTTAGTATTCGTAAACTGGTATTCGGTATATTGCCACTTCCTTGCAGTAGAGTGATGTACAATCAAAGTAAACCCGTAGAGTTTGTTATATATAGGAGACGCTACAGGTTAGAGATGAAAGGAAACCAGTTTTATTCAATGTAACTTTTCTCACAAAATATCAACTTGTTTAAATCACAATAAATGATTTGTTTCTTACTGATTGTTGAAAGTTATGAAAGCTGGACAATTGCCGTGACCTTTGTTTGCGACTGTAACATTTGAAGATGTTCCACTGCCATCCAGCATGAATGATCAATATATTATGACAAAATGGAGTGTCTGAGATCAGGACTTTTGCATCTGAATAATATAGCATAATAATTCCTTTGTCATTTTTTCTTAAAGTGTTTAAAAATACAAATTTGTTTTTTTTTTCAATTTTTTTAATTGTTTGCAGATTGAAGGAAAATATAGGGTTGCTAGAAAACCATGACTGAAATACATTTGCTTAAATATATAATCATAAATCTAGCCATACCTCCACCCAATGTGTAAATGATGCCAACACTATGTTCTGTTACTACAAGCACTGCACTGACTCATCATTTTCAGCAATGGTTTTGAAAGAGTAACTAACTTTCCAAGTTTATTTAGTTTATAACTTCTCTCAGTTCTTCATTTCACAGTGATCGTAACCTCTATACCCTCTAATATTCGGAGAACAGTCTGTTTTCTTGCACAAAGCAAAATGTCATTGGATTTTGACTAACACAGCCTTAGCAAGTATAGTGTATTCAATATGCTAAAAACAGCTCCTGAAAGACTGATTGCAAGCACAGGAGGCTTTCCAGTATAATTTATTTTCAGCCTTCGCTGACTTTTAATTAAATCACGTATGACAGTATAAATACCACACACTTTATGGGGGTGTGCAAATAGCTTGTGGACGTTACTGAACATATTCTCTATCAAGCCTCTAATTTATCCTCAACTCATCAGAGATAGGTTTCAGGAATGAGTTTTGAAGAATAATTAAATCAGCAGAACAACCACATAATTTGTAAATTAAAAGCAGCTTCTTGAAATCTGAAGCATGGTACTCTAAAATGTTAGGATATAACAGAATACTGAAATGCTTAAACAAAAATAAAATTCTATGAAGACTGAGCAACTCTTAAACTGCGGACACTTCAGCCACCATAGCTGTCCCAAACATTGTAGGAACCAAAGGCACACACATTGGGCTCGATTACATGGCTATTATAAGAAATCTTGCTGGTGAAAAGTTCACATAGCTATTACATTCCACCCACAGCATACCCTTTTGAATAAACTCTTTTGAGTGATCACTACAAATGAGCTGTACCTTGCTCTAATGGGAAATCTTACTTAAAGTGCGCCTGCAAAAATAACTGAACTTCCTCCATGTTTTCGTGGCTCCGTGAGTGGTGGCAGTAAGCCAAATCCTTATGTGTAAACTCAACCTCCCACAAGAGCAGATAAAACCCTTACAAGAACACCTACAATACGCGCAATAAACTCTGAGAAAATAACTTGCCTAAAGAAGCATTTTTCAGGACACTAATAACATAAAACTGAAGCCTACACACATTACAGCACAAAATAAGCCTTTCTAATGGTTAACTCAGCTCTAAACAACAATACTAAAGAACAATCAACTATATCAAAATGACAATTACAAATACCTGCTCACACAATTAAACACAGGCACCCAATGAATGCTAAATAATTCCTGATTAATACAAAGTTAGGGGTGCAGGAACTGGGGGATTTGGGATCCCCCGGTTATACGATTAAAGGAAAGGGAGATATATTCCTTAATATTTTATGTATTTAATATATATATATTTACAATAGTACCTACCTCTCTTACTTTGTAGGGGAGGTAAGTACATTTTCCCTGGTGACTAGTAAAAGAAAAGAGATCACAAAGCATATTGGCTCTCTGAGCTAGCTTCCTCTCCCTCTTTGCACTTCCCAGTACCTCACTCTTACCTCTTCTTGTGGTTGCCTGAATTACCCTAATAGATGGGTTTCACACGATCACACAGGATAATTGTACATATGTATAAAAAGAGATAATTTCGATTAAAAAAATATAGGTGTGTGGGCTCTACATAGACATAGCCACGAAGAGGTTAAATAATAATACAAACTAATGCAAGGGTTTTTTAACCCCTTTGCCTATGTCCAGCTACCCCCTATGAGCCTGAGGATTTCCTCCAATACCCGCTATATGACTTCTTGTAGAACGCCATGATACCAAATATGGACTTGTTATCATGGAGGACCAAATAGACTCCATGGTAATTTAAAGTATAATCATGGGGGTCCCTATGAACCCCCATGGCACCTACCATTAACCCTTACGTAACTGGGGTCATCAAAGAACCCCCATGGCACCTAATGTAAAACCCCATATCACAGGGTAGAAACAGACTACCATGGAACCTAACGTTAACCCCTATTCCATGTTGATCCTCAATGGACCCCCATGGTATACTAACCATTTCTTTGAACTTTAGTTCCCCTTTTCCCATTTCCATTTTATTCTTCTTACTTTCTTTTTCTTTCATATCCCCCTCTCACACTCTTCTAAGTGTTTTTTTATTTTCACCATATTTCTCAATTGTCATTTGTCCTTTAATGCCCCTCCTATTTTGCCCTCACTTGCATCACCAATTCATCTCATATTTTCATCTCTCCTATTTTGCCATCACCCTATATTGTATCTCCTTTATTTTCTTCTGTCCCTATTCCATTTTTCTCATATTCCTCTTTTAACCAACATACTTAAACTTCTTGCAGATTATCTTCTTAATTTGTTTTCTTCTTGCTTCCTTTTTTCATCTCCATGTAACTTCCTTCTAACATTTTTTTTTCAAATCACCATCTCAGTGTCTCCTATTCCATTTATCACTTCCTATTTTAATCATATCACCTCTATCCTATACCCCTTTCAAAGACAAGATAGCTCTGTTGAAATGTACCAGTCATAAAAAATATCTACAAGTTTCTAAATAGGATATTTGGGAAATAAATACATTGTAGGAAAAAAAACACAGAAGTATTCTAGTCAGTTTGTTCATCATTTAGGGTGTTTCTTGTTTTACAGAGTTGGGAACTTTTTCAATGACAATTGATATGATAGATTTCTCTATTACACATACGTTGAGGAGCAGTGTTTTCTTTGGGACCCAAGCAGTACCTCCTCCTTTGTGAGAACTGCTTAGGGTCAATGATATGAAATGTTTGTGGTGTGAGTTAGCTGCTGTTTGCATACTTTAAACTATACCCTATTTCTCCTACATTGGGTAAGATAGGACAAAATGTTACTCCACACAGATTTTACTTTATTAAATTGTCATGAATATATTTCAATAATTCAAAAAGTATTTCAGAAGATAAGGTAATCAATCAAATAGGTTGATGAGTAAAACAAAAAAAAGGGAAGAACCAGGGAAACTTATATATGCCTTTAAACATGTTTAAAGGTATATCTAAGTTTCCCTGTTTTACCTTTTTTTCTAATCTAACACCTGCTGCTTATATCAGAAACACACATTACATTGAGGTATATTTTATTTCAAAATAATCTTTTCCGAACCTCCCAATAGAAATACTGCATTTCGGTATGGGTTTTACTAACCTTCAAGCCAGCAGCAGTTCGATGCAGAGATCTTACAGAGCAGTGTCTTACTCCTGCTGTTTTCTCCTGCAGAGGACTACACATCGCATGATTCCTTCCCGCACAAACCTCCGTCATTGCTATATTGTTTTAAAATGTATTCGCTGCCTGTGATTGGCCAAAACTAATTATGAATTTTATGCAAATTTTATCAGGGATATCAAGGGGTGTTCGCTCTGAAAATCAGCTGCTTGCACATGTAAGAGATTTAGAAAAAAATGTGTTATGGAAGTAAAAATCGAACCCTAAAAGTGGATACACTCTGAAGTTGCTCCAAACCCCTAGCCTACCCCCTCCCAAGACCTTACCACTATTACCTCCTCTGTCAGTAGGTACCCATTTCGAGGCAAGGCGCTTTTTAATAAGAAATTATTTTTTTCTGCAACTTATCCTGGAAAACAATAATCAAGCACAAAGAAAAACAAGGTACAACCTGACGGAAATGCCAGTTCCCTTTTCTATAAATTTACCAAGGTATATCCTAGATTCCCCATTATGGGGTTAATACGAGATAAAATTATTGCATAAAAGCAAAAAAAATAGAGAAACTGAGTAAATGGCAATAGTAGTGTGAAGCAATAAGCTTATATTGGTATGGAAGGGACCAAAAGAAAAGACACACCAAAAATGATCTAGTGCCATTTACTAACGATACTCACAGCTGGATGGGGGTATAATCAACAGACAAGAGCCCTGAGGCACTAATAAGGTAAAACTTAACCTTTAATAAGTGATTAAAATAAAAAAAAAAACGGTAAAAAGTGAATAACAACGACGGCTAAAAAATATATATATACAACTGGAGATTTAGGTCAGAGCCGCAGTATTTAATTAGATCATATTGAACAATTATAGGGTCTGTCCCAAGGGATAAAATATTGACTATTGTGAAGGACACCATTCAACCCTGAATTATATAAATGGAGTCAATGGATCTAGGAGGATATTAGGGAAGTCCAAAAAGAGGCCCTGCCCAACAAGACTAAAAATAACGCCTATAACAATATGATGGAGTTCCCTATCTCGGGAGAGCTAATCTAGGAGGATCCACCATTTACCCTCTAAAGACTAAAATATTCTGGAAAACTAACTCCCTATTATATAGTCTTGTATGCACAAGGTATACAGATACCCTCTACTAGGGACGAGGCTTAATAAGTCAGGTATTTATATAGATGGAAAATATACATGCCCACTCTTATCTGGCAGGTAAGATTCCTATGGTGAAAATGCCCCAAAAACACCAAGTAACTTGTGTCTTGTAATAACTATGATATGCTAAAGTGGTGCAAATAAGTGTCACACACAGGGAATCCCTGCAGTGGAATCCCATTTGGCAAGTGGGGTGCCTGGCTAAGGTGCAGCTGGTAAAATCATGCTGCACTAAGATGTCACAGTTACAGTTAGCCTACACATTAAAGTATATTGTAGCATACTAACAAAAGAACTACATGGGCTGACTAAGTGCGTGTACACTGATAGATCTGCGCCATACAAAACAGCATGTACTCACCTAAGGATCTCCCTAAGAATGAGATGAAACTACACACTTATCTTCCTTTTACATCCAGATCCTATCCAAAGGGCACCTACTGCGGCTCCAGCTTCACTCCAGGAAGGATGCCCGTCAGCCTGACGGCACGTTTTACAAGTTCAGCTTCTACAGAGGCTGGAAATGGACATAAAGATATCGTTTCCTTAAATGCGGTCTTCCACGGAGCACAGGGCCAGTAAAGATGTCAATCATGTAAGGGATATACTATCACGCTCTAGATGCTAGAGCTGTAGGGGGTGTATTATAGAAATATTTCTTGAGCAACAATTTTCTAGCAAATAATTGTAAATCATTAAACGTTTCAAAAAAATCAAAGAGTGAAAACCAACAAGAGGCAATCATGGCCAAGGTGCAAAAAACATTAAAGCCACAAAACACACAAATTGTAAATGTATCAGATAGGGTACTTTCTCCGGCTCAAATTTTTGTCCTAGAATGGGGGCTTTCATTCATTGATTATTTTGAAACGTTTAAAGATTTACAATTATGTGCTAGAAAATTGTTGCTCAAGAAATATTTCTATAATAGAGGAAAATAAATGACCAATGATATTGCATATAATTTGGTTCCTTATGTCAGCACTTTAGATTCCTCCTTAACATTAGATGATAGGCTACTGGAGTATCTTTTAGATTTCATGGAAGAAAATAGAATGATGGAACAAACCAATATCTGGCGTGACAATCTGAAATTGAAGTCTAAATTCAATCCTCCCATGAACATCAGTCCAGCCATTGATGTATTCGTATGATTAGTCACTAAAGAACTAGAACGACTACAACCTATGGGTATTTCCAACACTACCCAAGTTGAAAGGAAATCATTATAGGAAATGGCTAAATGGGATGATACACTCATCAAACCTTCGGATAAAGGGGGTAATTTAGATAACCCCAAAGTAGCAATGTTCTACATGCTGCCACAAATACATAAGAATTCCCCCAAAAAACCTGGGAGACCCATTATATCCGGTAACGGTAGTCTGTGTGAGAAGGCTTGTAAATACCTAGAATTTTGCATGAGAGGCATTGTACCGGACTTGCCATCTTATGTGCGTGACACGATGGACATGCTAAGTAGACTAAACGGTATAAGTGTTAACCCTACTACACTATTGGTTACATTAGATGTGGAATCCCTTTACTCATCCATTGATCACACAAAAGGCTGTAACGCAGTTGCCTATTTCCTCAGTCAGGAGAATCAACTGAATCACAACAAAAATTAGTTTGTGGTTCGATTACTAAGATTCATTCTTAGTCATAATTATTTTACATTCAATGGCAGGTATTTTTTGCAAAAGAGAGGAACTGCAATGGGGCCCCCCCTCATGTGCACCTACTTACGCCAACCTATACTTAGGTTGGTGGGAGAGGGAGATAGTATTTTGCAAGGCCCATACTAAGTACACTGATCAAATATCTTTAGGGATCTGTTACATAGATGATCTGCTTATCCTTTGGGAAGGGGGTAATGATGAACTCCTGGAGTTCATTCAAAATCTCAATGCAAATGATTTAAACTTTAGATTGACTCATCTTGTTGATTTAGTTTCAGTGGACTTTTTAGACCTAACCATTTATAAAGGGACAAATGGCAAATTACAAACTGATTTGTTTCGTATAGCCAAGGCAACTAATAGTACTTTGTATTTTGACAGTTACCACCATCCCACCACTAAAAGGGCGATACCCACTGGGGAGTTTCTCAGATTGTGGAGAAACTGTTCTGATGTAGAGGTATTTAAACAAAGAGCTGGGGAATTGAAAGAGAGATTGCGGATTCACGGCTATAGTCATACATCTACCAAAAAAGCTCTGTTTAGAGAGGGCTAAAATCAGAGGGCTAAAATCTCCTCCAATGAAACAGCAAGATTCATCAGTACGTTTAACCATCAATGGAGGCAGATAGGCTTAATACTTAACAAGCATGCCCATGTTCTAAGAACTAATCCCGTTCTAAAAAATGTGATTGGAGATCACATCCCTATGACTTGGCGTACGTTTAGAAGCCTGAAAGATATACTGGTCCAAAGTCATTTTGGTAAGCATAGGAAAACTGGAACCCTCCCAAAAGGGACCCATAAGTGTGGTCACTGTAAATATTGCCCATTGATGATCAAGGGCCACCACATAATGGATAGAATAAGTAAGTTACATGAGCCACGTTAATTCTACAGTTGCAGCAGCAAATCAGTAATTTACTGTCTGGTTTGCCCATGTGGTTTAAAATATGTGGGTATGACACCCAGAGAAGTGAGGAGGCATTTGGAAGAACTTGTGTGCAACATTAAGAATGCCGAGAGAGATCAACTCCAAGGTAAAACTTTGTCAACAGTTGCATGACATTTCCTTCAAAAATATTAGTCTAGGTATCAGAAATGGGTACTTAGAACAAGAACTCCTGAAAGCTGAAAGCAGGTGGATAACCCTTTTAAACACAACTATGCCAGAAAGTTTGAATGAATATGTAAACTTTACGGTCTACCTATAATAAACCTCCTTGATTGTAGGTGGTTGTAAATTTCACCCCACTGGCTCAGTCCCTTGATATATTGTATGATTATAAATGACTAGAATATTGTCGTCAAAAAATGATGGGAATCAAATTGTAAGTGAGCTAATGCTGTTTTGTGTATGGTAATGAACTAAATAATACATTAATAAAGAAATATACTTTACCTATTTTGAAGTAATAAATGCAGGAAGCATTATGCTGAAGAGCTGACAATCTGTGTTCATGTTGCTGCAGCATACAATGTGTGTTTTGAGTGCTGTGGAGCTGCTGTGTAAGTGTGAGCAATGTGTGCAGTGTGTAGTGTAAATAGTGTGCGTGCGCGAGTAAAATACGTTAGGGTAGATGTGTACTTCCGCATTATGGAAGTTAGTGTTGTAAAATGGCGCCTAATGTGTGGTACACGGCTGTTGGTGATTTAGCGTCCTTGTTCTTGGACCTCGTCCATCTTTTTCAGAAAATATGTATGTGTTTGGTGGTGTTTTGCGTGTTTAGGGTCCTGTAACCTCGTTTTCGTTTTTTTTGTTGGCCATTTTTTCTCTCGCTTAGGTGATTTTTTGGTGTCTAAACTCTTCAATTTGGACTTAAATGGAGGTGTAACGTCACTTGCAGAGGTCCTGGGTGCCCCCTCTTGCTGTGGGTAAGCTTTTTATGTGTTTTGAATGTTTTGAGGTTCGCGTGGGTCGGCCGTTAAAGTCGTAATTTTGCAAGGTCGTTTTTTTTTCTAAGTCCTGCGTCTCGTATTTGTATGTCGTAAGTCCGTAAATGTTGCGAGGTCCGCAGTTGCTGGCAAGGAGCCCCTTTGGCGCTCCTTGCCAGCAACTGCGTCCCTCACTTCGCGAGGGCCACAGCGTTAGCAACAACTTTTGACAACCCGCAGTTATGACAACTATATATGTGATCATATTATAATATATTTATTGTTCTATTCTCTTTGTTCCTTGCCTAGTAATCATTAGGAGCCCCCTTTCCCCTGGGTATACATAATAATCATTTCTGGACATGAGATTAGGTCAAGATATTCTGGTAACCAGTGGACTCCAACACACCTTAATATAAGTGCATCATTTCTATTTGAAAGTTTTACTTTTCATTTCTTTTTGTGGTACTGTTGCTTTTATATCAATAATTTATTAACCACTGATTTTTTATTATTTGTTGGTTTGTGACATTTTTTCTTGCTTAAATGCACCCCCTACAGCTCTAGCATCTATAGCTTGATAGTCTATATCTCTAACATGATTGACATCTTTACTGACCCTGTGCTCCGTGGAAGACCCGCCTATCTCTGCTTCGCATTTAAGGAAACAATATCTTTATGTCCATTACCTGCCTCCATAGAGGCTAAACTCGCGAAACGTGCCGTCAGGCTGAGGGGCATCTTTCCTAGAGTGAAGCTGGAGCCGCAGTAGGTGTCCTTGGGATAGGATCTGGATAGAAAACGGAGATAAGTGTGTAGTTTCATCTTATTCTTAGGGAGATCCCGAGGTGAGTACTTGCTGTTTTGGATGGTGCAGATCCATTAGTATGCACACACTTAGTCAGCCCATGTAGTTCTATTGTTAGTATGCTACAATATACTTTAATGTGTGGGCTAATTATCACAGTGACATCTTAGTGCAGAATGATTTTACCAGCTGCACCTTAGCCAGGCACCCCAATTGCCAAATGGGAATCCACTGCAGGGATTCCCTGTGTGTGACACTTATTTGCACCACTTTGGCGTATCTTGGTTATTACAAGATACTCCTGTTACTTGGTGTTTTTTGGGCACTTTCACCATAGGAATCTTATCTGCCAGATAAGAGTGGTCATGTATATTTTCCATCTATATAAATACCTGACTTATTAAGCCTCGTCCCTAGTAGAGGGTATCTGTATACCTTGTGCATACAAGACTATATAATAGGGAGTTAGTTTTCCAGAATATTTTAGTCTTTAGAGGGTAAATGGTGGATCCTCCTAGATTAGCTCTCCCGAGATAGGGAACTCCGCCATATTGTGCGTTATTTTGGTCTTGTTAGGCAGGGCCTCTTTTTGGACTTCCCTAATATCCTCCTAGATCCATTGACTCCATTTATATAATTCAGGGTTGAATGGTATCCTTCACAATAGGAGATATTTTATCCATTGGGGCAAACCCTATAATTGTGGTTCTGACCTATATCTCCAGTTTTACATATATATATTTTGTAGCCGTCATTGTTATTCACTTTTTACTGTTTTTTTTTTTTTGTTTTAATCCCTTATTAAAGGTTAAGTTTTACCTTGTTAGTGCCTCAGGGCTCTTGTATGTTCATTATACCCCCATCCAACTATGAGTACGGTTAGTAAGTGGCACTAGTTTATTATTGGTGTGTCTTTTCTTTTGGTCCCTTCTAGTGATGTCGCGAACATCAAATTTTCGGTTCGCGAACCGCGGACGCGAACTTCATCAAAATGTTCGCGAACCGGGCAAACCGCCATAGACTTCAATGGGCAGGCGAATTTCAATACCCACAGGGACTCTTTCTGGCCACAATAGTGATGGGAAAGTTGTTTCAAGGGGACTAACACCTGGACTGTGGCATGCCGGAGGGGGATCCAAATCAAAACTACCACGGAAAATTACATAGTTGATGCAGAGTCTGGTTTTAAGCCATAAAGGGCATAAATCACCTAACATTCCTAAATTGTTTGGAATAACATACTTTAAAACATCAGGTATGATGTTGTATCGATCAGGTAGTGTAAGGGTTACACCCGCTTCACAGTAACAGACCAATCTCCCCGTTTAATGCACCGCAAACAACTGCAAACAGTCCATTTGCACAACCGCAAACTCCCCATTTGCACAAGGTTGGATACCAAGTCCTTGTCCTCACTGATGTCATTGAAGGTCTCTTCCTCCACCCAGCCACCAAGGGTCCCCGAAAGGTGACAACAAGCCCCCTGGGACGCCTGCTGTGTTTGGTCTTCCACCTCCTGAAAGCCACCTTCTTCCTCTGACTCCTCTTCTTCAGACTCCTCTCTCTGCATTGCCTCTGTCTGAGTTATTATAAGGTGTGTACTGTTAAGTAGTACTATTCCTATTGGTTTAATCCCTGTTACATCCACTATTAGGGGACGTGTATATGTCATTGATTTTTGGAACAGGGCGATGGAAAAAGATGCTTGGTCGGACCTCCTACTTCGAATTTGGGGCACTGCACGTGCAATGTAATGTGCCACCAGATAGGAGTGGTGTATTAAGTTGTACTATTTATTCCTATCAGTTTGATACCTGTTAAGTCACCTATCAGGGGACGTGTATATGGCATGGATTTTTGGAAGCGGGAGATGGAAAAAGATGCTTGGTCGGTCCCACTTCAAATTTGGGGCACTGCGCGTGCAATCTAAGGTGCCACCAGATATGAGTGTCACTGTGCACTGGCAAAAGTTGGCAGAGTAGGCGCTGTAGGCCTCACACACACGCCTGTAGGCAGGCAACTGATATTCAATCGATTACAGTCAAAATAGTGTTGTTTTATGTCACTGTACACTACGGTTGCACCAGATATGACGTATCACTGTGCACTGGCAAAAGTTGGCAGAGTAGATGCAATAGGCTTCACACACATGCCTGTAGGCAGGCAAATGCTATTCAATCTATTACAGTCAAAAAAGTGTTGTTTTATTTCACTGAGCCTGGCTATCTTTTTCCCTATTAAATCTCCAGCAGCTACACTATCTGTCCTCTCACAACGAATGCAGCTTCAGAATGATTCTAAAATGTATGCTGTCCTTCAGATGGAAGGCCCTGGAAGGGAGTGTATGCTGCTGATTGGCTGGAATGTGTCTGCAGACTGTGAGGTGCAGGGTCAAAGTTTCCTCAATGATAAAGAGTAGGGGGCGAACCCAAAAGCGCATGTGTTCGCCGTCCGATGCGAGCGCGAACGTGCCAAAATCACAGCGAATAGTCCGCGGGCGAACTGCCCGCAACATCTCTAGTCCCTTCCATATCCATATAAGCTCATCCTGGAAAATGCTAACTTGTCCTGAGACTCTGTAACTTGGTCCTGAAACCACAACTTGGTCTGAGAAATCTGTAACTTGTCCTAGCCTCCGGTTAAGCTGTCCTGGATGTTGGGATAAGATACCTGTACAACCTGCTAATGATGGTGTTCTTGGCCTTTTCAAGCCAAATGAAGAGAGGGTTGTGGCAGCTACTCCTGATAGGGCTCTTCTTGATGATGCTGATGCTAATAATATGGTATTTTGTATTTTAGTACTCCTTTGCTCAAATATAAATATGTTGCACAAATATGTCTGATTTGTTTTTGTAATTAAATGAGAAAATTAATTATTATTTGGGTTCTGCAGTATAAAAAGTTTACCTTATTAGCTGATACCCCTACAGACATGCACCATAGGGAACTACCTACTCTGCAAAGAATGGAGGTAAAAAAATAAAACTAAATAAAAACTATAAAAAAACAAAATGCCTCTCATTCTTTATAGAATTATATGTCTAATACATACTTAATACCATAAATGTATTTCAACAAAATTCAGTGCTGACCAACAAATGTATAATATATAATTAATATGTTTAATAAGCCATGTATTGCAAATGATAATTGCTGAAATATAAAGCAAGCTAAAAATCCCTGGGGACTAAGGGGATCAGTAGTCCCCAAAATATGCAATCTATATATGCTTAGGTGGAGTGAAATTCCATAGTTTGGGATGTGTAGTCATTGTACAGAAGTATGTGTTTTACTTAGCAAGCATAAATATGGTGGAGTTGTGCAGCTAGATATCTTCTTTAATTTGCTGCCTCATATTGGTATTTTTTTGTATTAATATTGGTGGAAATATCTATGTTATCTGTGGGTTACAAAATGAAGAACAATAGCTGCCCATTTAATAACAACAACAACGGCGACATTAAATTCTAAATTAATACATTGCTAGGACTGAGTCAGCTTAACGTCTTTAATTAAATGAGAAAAAAATTGCAATTTCTGTTTAAAACAGAAAAATACCCAGAGTAATGAATGAAACTGTGAAATTATTCTCTTTTATCATCGTTTGACATCTACCCAATTAGCAGTAAGAGACTGCTGTTACTGATAAATGAGGTCTCATAACCTGCTCTGAAATGGAATGAAATGAAGAGGGATGCAGCAGCAGGAGCAGTCATGAGATCATTTAGGCAGCAGCGCTTTGCCACTAAAACGGTCAGATGTGCAGTGTTTCCAGATATTTCTTATTTGGTCTCTCTCCAGGTTCTGATATTCTTCATTGGATCAACACAATAACCATATGCAGACTCCTAAATGTGAGCTGTTACCAGCTCAATCATTTTCCTTTGTCAAAAACAGTAGACTTTAAAAATATATTGTAGGTTTTTATGGAAAAATAATTTTTCCTATTTAGGATACCGCACACCCTGAGCCAGCACAAGCTGATTCAAAGCCTTTAGAGAGCCTGTAGATATTGCATACAATAAAATACATACATAGCCCCTGTCCCATACTCTAGAACAGTGGCTCGCAAGCTTTTCAATCTGCAGATCAGCTACTTTCCTTCCAGTGCTCATGAGGACTGCCTTTGAGATCAAGACATTTTAAACAGTGACATATGTGTCATACTACATTTCATTCTATTTTGCATTAATTGAATGCATCTATAACTGTGACTATTGTCAGAGTCATATATAAAGTGTTAAGTTCTCTTCACAAACAAATGTTAAGGATTCCGTTTGTACTCAGTCCTAAATCTACAAAATGATAATACATCTGACAACACTGCAATGACAATGACTAAATACTGTTTTCTATCATGCTTTATGTATTACAACTATACACTGTATTATGCTGTATTTTATTCTGCTTTTAAACTGCACATTTTTTTTCTTTCATTTATGTGTTCAGAGGAAAGAAATTCCATGTTTGTAAAAAAATGACAAAATATAATTAATATTGAGATATGTGTATGCATGAAATTTAACTGGAAAGGGGGTGTTCTTCAGTGCTTATGGCCACTTTCAACCAAAACAGTTGTAGCATATTGTATTTATGTTTTTTTTTTTTACATTTTGAGAATTTATTTTTATTTAAGAATTGTATAAATCTTTGATACCAAAAGGAACCTTGCTCTTAAATTGTTCATTACTCATGATATACTCTCCTCCCACACTATGAACACTAGTTAGCATATTTGCTTATAATTAACATTAATTTAAAATGTTGTTCATTACACCTAGTTTGAGAGATTAATTGAGTTATTGGCACTTACAGTTATTAAGATATACAGTATACACAGTGTGAAAATAAATGTTAAGTCCATGCAGAGTTTTGTATTTCTTGGTCAGAACCCCCTGTGTCTGCCTTACCATTAGCAGTTGCATTTCGTGAGCTAGTGCGATTGCGATTGCATGTGCAACCACACCAACTCAGAGAATTCTGGAGGGAAGATATTGTGCTGCTGAGGGTGCTCCAGGGGTCCCAGGGGGGCCCTTGTGGGGTGGGCTGTAGTGGAGATGCCTGGGAAGGAGGATTTCTAAACTAAAGGAAAAAAAAGAAAGAATATATGCTGTAATTACTAGCGACTTGCCCTTCATAAATTACGGCAATAACATTTGAAGCATCACAATGCTGTTTGCCACACAATGCGAGGCTCTCCCCCTCTAACTTGTGGGCCTTGCAGCCCTCCCCCTTCTCCCTCCCCTGTGTCTCTTGCCCCTCTCCCTCCCCTGTGTCTCTTCCCCCTCTCCCTCCCCTGTGTCTCTCCCTCCTCTGTGTCTCTATGCCCCCCTCCCTCGCCTGTACCTCCCTTCCCCTCTCCCTCCCCGTGTCTCCTTTGCCCCTCTCCTGTGCCTCCTTTTCCCCTCTCCCTTTCCGTTCCCCCTCTCACACCCCTGTGTCTCTATCCCTCCTCTCCCTCCCATGTGTCTCTTTCCCCCCTCTCCCTTCCTATGTCTGTTGCCCCTCTCCCACCCCTGTGTCCCCCCCCCCCCATGTCCCTTCACCTTTGTCTCTTCCCCCTCTACCTCCCCTGCGGATATAACTTCTGCTTATGCTAGTACATTTAAACAACAGATAAGTAGGAACCAGGCAAAAGAGGAATAATTATTCTTAAGGTTCCCCTGTAAAAACATCATCTTATTAGCTGATACCCATTACAGGCAGGCCCCCCTAGGCAACTGCCTACTTTGCAAAGAATGTTCCCAGGTCTAGGTATATACGGTAACTGAAGTGAAAGGAATGGCACCATATGAGAGTACTGCAGGGGATGCAATGTCTGATGGAGTGAACAAAGTTTCTGTTATAACCAATAGAGAGTTGGAAAAAAAAATAATACATTTTTAACTAGTACTTGGGGGGAGGGGGAGTTATGTAATTACTCCCATCGATACCATAATTCTGTCATAATACCACAAAGTGTATGGAAACATTTGCTTGACATTCTATGAATAATCTTTCAGTATTACTAACTTAAAGGTCAGTTTAGCAATATTCCTGTTCTGTGCTGTACATAAGCTATTCAGCTCAAATTGTAAGCACACATCTAATGAAGATCTCACTGTGTTACTAAAAGCTTTTATACTGTTAAAGGCACACCAACTTATAGAAAGATCTGGAATGTAGACAGCGATGAAGAATTAAGTGCCATCGGGTAAAATGTGTAAACATACATGGTCTTATAGTCAAAGCCTTGTATGCACCCACACAAAAGCAGAAGAAGTCAAACAGTCTCACTGATGCACATTCATAGACAGGCTCATAGAAACCAATATGCATATTTCAGTATAGGAGGTGGATAATTATTCTAGGAGATGAGGTAAGTAAAGGTAATTATGATAACAAGGCAATACTTACACTGGATGGAGGACCCTTAGAAAGTCCCATCAGTAGTCAAAGAGCCTATTGCAGCAGTAAATCCTTTTTCTATCCCAAAATGAAACATTAATGTCAATACCCAGGCATTGTGGCTTTTCTCATGTGTTGTCATTGTATGATGCTTTTTTATAGTTTCTTCATTTTATGTAGAATAATAGATGAGATGCTTATATAACAAAACAGTTTTGCGATTAATGTAAAAAGTATGGCATATCAAAAGTTCACACATAGTAATACTTATTAACCTCACTTGATTGGAATATTGGTCATTCTCCAATATAATCAAATTTGGTTGTTATCATGACTTCAGATTTTCTGTATATGGCGTGTTCCACCATGTACAAGAAGTGTATTACCATTAAGAAATGATCCAATACAAAGAGGGCCCAGGAGGATGAGGATATATGTTGGACACTTGTTGGGATTGTTAAACATTTACAGCCTTATTAAATTGTGATTCGGCCAATTGAAAAGGGCTCTGTATAAGCACAGAGCATATTTTTTTTACAGAAGTTTTTAGTTAGTGATCTTCTATCCAAAAGCATGGTCTTCACTAACTAAAAACTTCTGTAAAAAATATGCTATGTGCTTAAGTAGAGCCCTATTCAATTGGCCGAATCGCAATTTAATAATGCTATTAATGTGTAACTTTTATTTATCCCAAATAACTTTGCTATGACAATGAATAGGTATTGTATGAATTTTAAGTGTGTATCATGTATGTTCCTTTGTATATGTGACTTGATCATTGAAAAAGTTACAAATTAACAGCCTTATTAAATTGCGATTTGGCCAATTGAATAGGGCTCTATATAAGCACAGAGCATATTTTTTTACAGAAGTTTTTAGTTAGTGAAGACCTTGCTTTTGGATAGAAGTTCACTAACTAAAAACTTCTGTAAAAAAAATATGCTCTGTGCTCATATAGAGCCCTATTCAATTGGCCGAATTGCAATTTCATAAGGCTGTAAGACTTGTGAAACACCTATGATCAGCCTTTTATGTTTCTAATAGAACACTTATACCTATAATTGTTTGATTATTAAATAAACTGCTAATACATAACATACTCTGTGGTAATACTTCAATACACCAGTTGCTGTGCAATATACAGGCATAGTGGTACACTGTATTAGTATACTAACCATACCCCCACACATATATAATACAGCATATTGGAACGCAAAGTTCATGGCCGCTACTGAACGTGGAGTACCAACCAAAGCTCATTGAGAGCCACTCCCCTGTGTAGTTTAGGGGCCTCACGATGAGTGTTACTGACTTGGGGTAAGTGTTGCTGCTTTGGGTTAAGTGTTACTGGCTTGGGTTAAGTGTTACCGACTTGGGTTAAATGTTACTGGCTTGGCTTAAGTGTTACTGGCTTGGGCTAAGTGTTACTGGCTTGGATTAAGTGTTGCTGGCTTGCGTTAAGTGTTATTGGCTTTGGGCTCTTTTTTACTGCCTTCGGCCTCATTTTCATCCTTTTTTCATTTTTTGGGGCACCATTTTTTTCCTTGCGATTTTTGATCATGAAAAATCAGCAAATATGGCTAAAATTAACTTGCAACCTCACTCACATGCTCCCTGGCTCTCCCCTTTGCTGTGTGTAAGTTAATTTGAGGCATGTTTGGGTTTTTTGGGTGGTCTTTTCAGTTCGGCCGTTAAATTTGTAATTTAGTGCAGGGCCGCAACTGCGGGCCTCGGTTTTCAAGTACCGCAGTTGCATCTATAGGCTTCTGTTTTAAGTCCTTCGGGTTCTAAGTCCTAGTTAACTGAGATTTCCAAAGATAGGTAGACATAGAAAAATATCAGATTCTGCCATAAAGTTTTTTATAAATATTAAAACTTAAAATGCAGTCAGCAATGAAGGTGATGACAGTATCCATTTACATCCATTACAACCTTTAGAGTAACATAGTAGAACAGGAGCTATGTTCAATAAATCAATCACACATATTAAATTGCCTTTCCTGCTTCATATGTTACCAAAGTGGTATTCCACCTCAAAGAATACAGTTTAACCCTTTAAAGAAATATCGAAAGACATTGGAGTATATTTATCAAGCAGGTATAAAAGTGGGTATAGGCAGGGATAAGCAATGATAAGTGAGTTAAGTGGAGGTAAAACATAACATATGTCAATTTTCTATGGAGGCTATTTTCAATAAGGGATACACATTCATCTGTTTGATAACAATACTTTATTAATACTCCCTAGAAAATATAGGAAAAGTAGATATCAAACAGCACTTTTTTACCCCATTTATCCCCACTTTAATAAATGTAGCCCATTGAGTTGGATAGAGGCTTAGTTACAGTTATTGACAAGAACACTATCCGAAACAAATGTATTTACCTTTCAGCCATTTTACACTTGGTTCTGTTGCTGCATAGATTAGAGTACTGATTTTATGGCATTATCTTATAGTATACCAAGAGCCTAGTTTATTTTTGCAACAGTTACAGATCGATTTAATTGAACAAGCTCGCAATTACATGTCTCAAGTCTAAAAACGTAAACTATTAACCTATTCTTTTCATTTCAGGGCATGATCATGCTCAATTAAGCAAGCCAGTAAGCTACAATATAGAAAAAGCCAATAGTAAATGAGACCGTCATCCTGACATCAGTAAAACATGTGTCTTAAATGTCAATCAATTAGCGGTTAGAAGTCCGATGTGCAATCAGGCTCGCAATACAGCAATATAAAAATCAATACAAATTAATGGCCAAACTCTTATAGTCCATATGGGTGGCCTGATATGTATTAACTCCTTGATTTCTAAGACTGATATGACATGGAAATAAAACATAAAAAAAAGGATTTTTATTGCAGACTTGCAAGCTTGACTGTTGTGCAATTAATCATAATGTCTTTCATTGCTTTCCCAGCTTTGTAGTGTTACGAACAAGTGTTTGACATCCTTGCGAGTCCTCTCTAGTACTCAGATGTTTTTTTCTACATTTGCTATTTACAGGTTTGAAGGGAACTGCGGGCTTGTGATTGTAACATTTGCATGCTTGAAAGATCAAAGGCTTAGATATGTCGGAGTGACGTTTTTTACAGCCCTTAGGAATTTTCAGCCTGTAACTCGAAAATAGATAGCGGGTAGCTAGAGGAGGACAATTAAATATCAGTAACTTTTGAGGGCTACATTACGGCCTTGCTATTTTGCCAATTTAATAGAGGCCCTAGTTCTGTAGTTCCACAATTTCAAATACCCGGTTCTGCAGGACCACGGTTTGGTACAGCGATTCTCATGATAATTATGCGATCTCAATGTTTGTATACTTGTTCCATGGAACCAAAAGCCACCTGGACTGGCCAACATAGACCGGCCGGCGGTTAGCCTAGGGTTTTGATGGTAACAATGAGATTTTGGCATTGGGACTCTGAAGAGTAATGATTCCCAGCAAGACAATTCCTAAACTGGAACTTAGGAGGCTCTATTGCATGTTCCGAAAACCAGCACACTTTTCAGGAAGTACCACATATTTATACCTGCAACACAAGATAAGGTAACAAAGAAAACATTAGCTAAAAGAAAAACAACATTATGGCCTTTACTCCCCAGACTGTGTCCTACAGCTAGTTAGGCACACATGGGTGACCTCACAAATTCCCTTCTCAAAATGTTTCAAGCGTTGGGGAGGCTGGTGCCAAGGAGGTCCTCCTCCTGAAAGGCTTTGGTGACCAGAGTGGTAGAAAATAGTACTGTATCATTCTTGGTGAAAATAAAGGCAGTCCTGTAATGTATTGCCATGGGAGCCAGGTGAAATAGCCAGCATCACTTCATTGTCCATGGCAAATCTTTGATATGTTTTGCCCTTTAACAACAGCTTCCTCTTTCATAAGTATGGGGTAGGACCATGCCCCAAAGAACCCAAAATTATTCAGTTCATCTGGGGTCATGACAGTCTGATTCTGTTGTCTTAGAGTTATGTGGCCCCACAGTTCAGTATATTGATTCTGTGGATCCTGGTCATGCAAACATGGAATACAGAAGAAAAAGTCAATATTCTAACATAAATAGAATAAACATTCCATGTTGCTTGTACTATTATAGCAAGGAAACACCTTTATTAAATTGCTGTAATCACCATAAATGCTCTAAATGTTCTAACATATGTTGAGTTGGCTAAAACTGAAAAACATATTTTTCATAAATGTTCTGAGCAGTGAATGCTTTGTTGTTAGCAATGACACAGCAATGTATAATTCAGCCATTCACCCAATAAAAAAAGGTATCACAACCCACAGAGAAACCAATTTCTCCAAGATTAATACGGTTACTAAAACTCAATACTGTTTTCTTCTTCCAATCATGTCTAGAAATAAAATATCTGACACACCAGCTGATTGAAATGAGGATAATTTGACCCTGGTGGGAGTCGCAATTTGTATTTCAGTTTTATGAGCCTGTAACACTTAAACAGAAATTTAATACTTATAGTTTCAGAAAGACCAGGATTGATTATCTGCTAGCAACATTTATGGAGTCTGCTGGATGGCCAGAGGACCCTCCACAACACAATTACTTGGAAAATATGTGGCCACTACTTTTAACGCTACAAATTACCTTCTGAGTTTTAAAGCAGCAATCCATGTCTATTATCTTCTGATAGAAGATGTTTGTTTAATACGTGCTGAACATTTTATATATAACTGTAGTATTTTACATTTCATGTTTCACATGAATGAAAAATTAACTAAAAAAACACATATATAAATAAATACATTTTTCCTTAGAAGCTTAGTGGCAGTAATTTATCCATTGTGGCAGACATCCCTGAGAGGGATATAAGTCATATATTCATTAACAATGATATACAGAGTGCTAGCCATCTCTCTTTTCAGGAAACCAAAGGATAGAGGGAGAGTATTTACAAGACAGTGATTAATCTTATGAATTGGAAAACATTCCCCTAGTATATACTCTTCCTTTGCTCATAAAATATACCATCTTTTAAAAGGGCAACAAAGAGGGTAGCCAGCCCTTTGCAATTTAGTGAAATAGAAAAGTACATTTGCAGTTAGCCAATGAGCTGAAAATAGCAGAAACAAGTACACATTTCTATAAAACAGATTTATTTTTATTTATTTATTTATTTATTTTTTTTCTCCATGCATCATAAAGGTCATCGTTTGATACTATTTTTCCAAAGTCTTTAGACGTTTTTTTAATCTGATTTTCTGAATTTTTTTTAATTGTTCCTATTCTGTCTGTTAATGGATCTAACACCATATTAAAATCCCCGCCGATTATTAATTGTCCCTTTCTGATTTTTTTTATTTCTTTCAAAATCTTTTTGAGATATCTAATTTGTTTTACATTTGGAAGGTATATATTGGCTATTGTCATATTTTCTCCGTTTATTTTACTGCACCAAATTATATATCTTCCTAGGGGATCAATAATTTTAGCTTCCTCATATACTTCTATATTATGACTAAAACAAATTGATACTCCTCTAGATTTTTTATTGTAAGTTGAATCTATTTTAATATTAAAGTTTTTATTATTTACATATCTTAAGGTATCGTCTCCCCAATGTGTCTCTTGTAGTAGAAGAATATCTGCTTTATTTTTTATATAATTATTGTAAGCTATTTTCTTTTTTGCTGGTGAATTAAGTCCATTAACATTATGAGTTATTATTTTAACCATTGTTTATGGTTATTACATTAACCTTCCACTTTTGTGTCCATATATCTAATTCCATCTCACCTCTCATCAATTGTTGAACCTGAGTCATTCGCATTCTTGGGATTTCATTCATTCGTACTTCCTTCATTCGTTCATTCTTACAAATCTTGGGCTTTATTTTCTTGGAACTTAGAATAAGTCCAAATTTACTTATTTTCATATTTTTGCCCTTCATTTTAAACAATAAATAATAAATAAGGGCTGTTATGCCAATTTTAGGAATTGCTAGGAATTATAATAAACTAACTAGTTCATTAGTTGGGAGGTCATATGATCTTATTTCCCTGATTTACGCTCTTCTTAAATATTGTCATTATATATTTTAATTTAATTTTTCTTCTTACTCTCCTTGTCCCTCTTTTCTTTCTTAATCTTTTATCTAACTGATACTATTTAGAGGAATATAAGTGGTAAAAGCCAAGAAAGAAAAAAAAAAAACTATCCTTGTCCACCATAATCAAAGTATTCCCCTATAATATATTTTAAATAGTGTCATCTTACCCTTTTTTATTCTACTGAACCCTTCCCTCCTGGCGGCCTCCTCTTATCTCATCACTTCATATTTCTCCCGGAACAGATCATAATAATACATATTCTAAAAACAATTTCTATCATGATTTAACACACATTTATTAATCTGCATATTGATATATTACGCTCTTAACCTGTTATACTAAAAAAATCGGAATATCTATGCATCCCCCTATATACCTTTATTCAAGAGGGAATCCATACCATTTTTCTCTGGTCCTTATACCCCCCAAACTTAAAGATTGAAATATACTGAGAGAACTAATATTGATATTTACATATATCCCTTTGCCTCTTTGATATATCTTTTCTCTCTTTTCTTTTACCTTCATCCCTTACTTTACCCTTTTATACTCTCTTATCCTCCTTTTCTCTCAAAAAACAAGTATGGATTCTCCTCAGTACATATACCAAAAAATTCTATAATTTCATTTCTTTATAATTTTTAAAGTGAATAATAAATTAATTAAACCGTTCTGTAAATCTTTAAAGTGCATATCAAATAAAGTGCTTGATTTTCCCACCATGAGATATTTCCTCAGTGTTCGCTCAACGAGATAAAAGTGAAATTTTCCTAAACTCTAATATAGTGGGTATTTTTTTATTCCTTCTATATTTTCCCATTTCGTAAACTTATTCTTATTAAAACCTGTTATATATTATCCATACAACTATCCAAAATCACATTCCTTTATCTAAATAGAGTGTTTCCAATGCCATTTTTAAATTTCTATAACTCTATAAAGTGCATGAGTAAAGTGCTTATGTTTACAAATATAATATATTATATCCAATCCACATATAATTAATTAAGGTGTTTGTATCCTATAGTAAACTATTAAATCTGTAAAAGTGCTTTCATATTAAGGTGCTCAATATTCACTACTGTAATATTAGTGATCACTTGGTGAATATCTCTATTCTTATTCTTACTACTATATTCTATGAACCCCTATATATCCACTATAATAAGTGGACCAACCCTAAGTAAGGAGAGGAGAGAAAAAAAAAAAAAAATTATAATATAAACAGTTAATTGGATATTGTCTTTGGGATTAATTGAGAGGTATATTCCATCTTTGTAACAACATATGTCCTTCTTTGACAGAGTCTATTTTGTTCCAGGAGTCTCCTTCCATTATATATAATCCCGTTGGATACTTCCATCTGTATTTAATTTCTGCATTCCTTAAGCTTTGTGTTATTGCCGTATATTCTCTTCTTTTATCCAAGGTATATTTGGACAGATCCGGAAAAATTTTGATTTTATCATATGGTGCCTCCATTGGCCTTTTTATGTAATTAGCTTTGATTATTGTATCTCTATAGTTAATGGATTGAAGATTAACTATAACGTCTCTTGGTATATTTTTATCCAATCCTCTAGGGAGGGGAATCCTTTGTATATTTTCTATTTTCATTTAGTCTTTGGAGGTTTGGGGAGATAAGTTAGTAAATAGATCTTGGATATATCCCCGTAAGTCTTTTTCGGATATGTTTTCATTTATTCCCCTTATTCTAATATTTTTTTTCCTTGATCTGTCTTCCATGATATTAATCTTCATATTTAATTCTTCTATCTTATATTCCAGTTTGTTTGTATATTTCAATAATGCATTATTATCCATGATTAGTTTATCACATTTGGTTTCCAATTCATTTATTCTTTTATTAGTTTCTTTTACTGAGTTTGTGTTTTCCCTCAGCTGTTTTGTTATTTCCAGCATGATCTTTTCTTGGGAATCTTGTAGAAGGTCTTTAATTTTTAAATAGGTTAATGGTTCCTCTTGTTGTATTTCAGTATTATCATGGAGAGAATATGTTATTTTCTTCGGGGAGGAAGTTATGGATTGTTCCAATAGGGATGATTCTGATTGCGTTGTTTCTAATATACTACTTTTTTGTTTTGGGGAAAAGAATTGATTTGATTCTAGGGCCCCTGTTTTCTTCTCCTTGCTTTTTATTTTTATTGTATTTGAGGGTTTCTTATTTGCCATCTTATTGTTTTTTGGGAGGTATTCCTGAGATTTTGTAGTTTTTAGTTTTCTCCACTACACTTTATCTCTTTCTTTTACTTTCACTTCTTTCTTCTCTCCCTTTCTCTTTCTTCCCTTCTTCCTATCCTCCTTCTCCTTTCTTGTTCCCCTCTTTTATTCCTCCTTTCTTTATATAGAGTCTTTTAATTTATAATTTAGATTAGTAGATGACCTTTCGTAATGTCTTAGAAGGGTTCTTTCTATCTCTTCATCTTCGCGCCCTTAGCCTCTTATCTCTATCATATTTTTATACAGCTTATTATTGTTTATCATTTAAACCCTTTCTCCTCAATTTCCTCTACCTCCTCTGCCTCAATATATTATTATAGTCCTTTATCTTTGTATACCCCAATATAGCTCCCTTGCTAGTTTTAGCAGGTTTTGATATTTCTGGGGCTTTTGTACTTATGGCATAATGTGCCTCTTTCTGTTGGTCGCCGTTGTTTTTTTTTTTTTTTTTTTTTTCCTCTTTGGGACTTTTGTGTGTTTCAATATTCACTTACTTATTCTCCTTTAGGTTTCCCGAGCTCTCTCGCGGGGAAACTCTCTCCTTCGCGCCCTTTTGCGCGGTTTGCTCGTATTCTCGCGAGATCTTCACGGGGATCGTCTCCGTCCTCCGACTTTACTATATTCTGCGAGGTTTGTCTTTTTTAAATCCACCTTATATCAGTATCAGTACTAGTATCTTTAAGTACTTATCATTTTTATTTAAATCAACCTATGAGGCATATTTGGGAGGAGGGATGGGAGGTATATGAGGTAACTGCACAGGCTGATAAATTATTCTTTATAGGAAAAAGGTTTTTTAAAAATCTTTACTTAGCTGCATAGTGATAGAATGGTCCTTCTTGAGGCTTTCCAGGCGTAATTAAATCGTTATACCCTTGGGTCCAGGATCCGATGTGAGCTCAGGATTGCTGCTGTCTGCAGGACATGACCTCCCAGCTCTCCTACCACCAGCTCATCTGCGAGCCGGTGTATGTTCCACTTCCGGTACCGCCCTCATGCCGTACACACCTAAAACAGATTTATTTATCCTAGGCAATGTAACAAAAAACGATTTTGTGTGAAGATATTTTGTCTACATTTTCCTTTTTATGGCAAAAATAAAAATAGTCAAAGCTATATTTGCAGTGATCAGTAATCAACCAAAGTAAAGTCAAATAATTCCACTGTAGTTTGGAAAATATCTTAATAGATTTATCTACTTTTGTGTCCTAATGGTCATCCAAAATGTAAATATAAAATATGTGTGACAATAGCATTAGGCTTCACTGTGCAAATGAGCAGCTTTACAAAATTATTATAGTGCAAATTATATTTTATATATAGTATATTGAAGCCCTTTAACGTTCACAAATAGATACTGGTGACTATTTCCCATTGAAATTATTTTAGGTTGGTCCTTTCAGACTATATACATTATTAAGAGTGAGTCCAGGTCCCATGAGTTCTGTCATGCAGGTGTGTAAAATAATATTTTGTCTGCTGCACTTCGGCCTCCTATTAGTGTGGTGTGCACTCGTGTGCATATATCATGTGTTTCCCCAACTTCTCTGGAGCTCAACTGGAAGATGCCAAACAAAAAGTTTAAAACAATAGGTACAATTAAAACTATGCCATATATAGTATCTTTTTAAGAAATGTCTCTGATATTTAAAGTAATATTTTGTTTTACCTCTATTCAAATCTTTGTGATTGATAGGGTAGCTGTACATCTGGAGGGGAAGAAGGAAAAGACCTGAATCTTATAAGGGAAGGAGAACTTAACTTGTAACCAGTGTAAATATAAAAGTATAAAATATATACATATAAGGCTAAGAAGAACAAAGTAAAATAACTCAACTAAAAGAAAAGAGTAACATCAATAACAACCTTATAAATAATAAAAGAAAATAAATGATCTTTTCCAATATAATTACATTTCTCATTTTGTAAGCTTTATATGACAGAGAATTATGTCTTATGGTGTGCATCAACTTATGTCTATGGACTGAGAAGTTTTGCTGGCATATTGGAAAACAGAAGCAGAATCTCAGGCAATAAAAATAATAAAAGTCTTCCCTCTCATAGAAACACAACATTACTATCAGTCTCATTAAATTCGGGCTACGTGTGAAAACGTAGCCCATAATGTGGAAAGTAGGACTTACGGCTATTAAATTAGCCCCATATACCAGGCTGCCGTCTACTTGCGGGTTAAGAAGCAGGACGGCCTAAAAATGGCTACGGGATGTGAAAGTGGAACTTTGCAGCACGCAAAGAGGACTTGTAAGGGGGGTACAGACCAATACGTAGTCCCATAAATGCAAATAAAAACACACAACTGTACTTTATATAAAAGCAAAAGTGATGTTAGGTCTTAGTATTTATATCGATCCCGGCAATCAATGTTCCAATACATATACTGTAACTTGCATGTAAATGAATATCATATTTAGGACTTAATAATATTGCATTATTGTGGTATGTGGGTCCGATCGCAACTTGTAATTAAAGCCCCTTTTTCAGTGACGTAACACTAACAATCTCTTTTTCCATTGGCTACGTCTAAACCTGTAACTACTGTCTACACTAATTGATCGTCCACAAGGCCATAAATCCACCGTTCTACGAACAAGCTACGATTTGCGCCTCAAGCCAGTAGCTTGCAGTCCATTCTAATTTAATAGCAATGTAACTCAAACTCAAATTTCAAGCATGCAGCCGTTACGGCCTTCACGTTGGGGTTACTGGCTGGGAATTTAATAGGGCTGAAAGTGTCCCAAAAATATCATAATGTTAATTTTTGGGTTTTATTTTTAAAATCGTACATGTACATTTTCAAATGAAACTTTTGCACTTTCAATATTACCCCCTTTATTTGGGTTGACCAATCAGAAGTAGTTCGGTGCTGACTAGATTGGACAGTTGGGCCAGCCCCTAACCAATCAGCAAGGGTATTCGTGAGTGCAGATTTCAAGTATAGGAAGGTGGGAAGGGGCTAGAGCTCTGCCCCAGGGGCAGGGGTACAAGTGTGTCTGCCTCCTCCACCATATGCCGGCTTATCTCCCTGGCCATATGGAATGAAGACACGTTCATTGTCTAGAAAACTCATTCAGGCCTTCCCTGGTGTCGCCAGCTTGTAGTGATCATCTCAGGATGGAGTGAGGTACAATAGAGATAACTGACCAACCGACCTAGGGGCTTCCTGACAGGGTCCTTAGACCTTCATTTAGCCTTAGGGTTCTGAGCTTTACCCGGTCTTGATGTTGAAGTTAACTAGGAAGGGGATTATGTGAGTTAAGGGTAGCCAAACCTAGGTGCTTCCTGTCCCTCATCACCATATCGTTATTGAGCCATAGGAACCTAGCTCCTTATTCTAGAATGTATCCAGTGTAGCCAGGGATATGGATGGCAACTGAGGGGGTTGCACTCTCTCCTTTGACTAAAGCGAAGAGTGGATAATCTCCCTGGATTATCCCATTTGAGCAGTTCCTCATCAGTCCACTTGTCAAGAAAAACCACTGGGATTCTGGTTTGCACTGCCCCAATGATGCTGGATGACAAAGTCATTGGACTGTAATGCGAGACTGACCCGCAATAGCCGTCCATTGTCCTCGGCTACTTTGTGGAGCCAACAGAAGAGGTTATGATCAGTGATCACCTAAACAATCATCCATACGGCTCAAGCTTATTCAGGGCCAAGATTACAGCCAAGCACTCCTTCTCAAAAGCTGGCTACCAGTTTACGAATTAGGTAGACGATTGGATGTTCCTCTCTGTTAACAGTTAACTTGACTGTAGTTTGAGGTGTCATAGTTTGAGGTGTCAGGTGTAATTCGTCAGATGTAATTTGAGGTAGGGAGTACTGCAGAGCGGATCAAGTTATCATGCCGCTGTCAGAAGGTGGTTTCACAGGCTCCACGTCTCTGGGCATCTGTGACTACTAGATGGCTCAACATCACACACAGCTAGTGGACTTTATCCCGGTAGTTTTGTAAGTTTGGGTAGTTGATTATTCATTTTTTCAATTGACCCTGCTGAATATTCATTGGATTAATTGAAGAGTTAATTATTTCAGCCGCTCAAGAGGACTCAGCCAGCAGGTCGGGCAGTAGCCCTTCTTTGGGATCTCTACCAGTAGCAGCGCAGACGTCCATGAACAGAGAAGCTTGGTCCTGTTCTATGTAATCTATGTATGTGTCACTCAGGGCCTTGTTCTATTCTAAAGGTGGCCTCTCCAATATTTCTCACTACTCTTCAGGGCCCTTCCCAGGAGGCTTGTAACCTCTTTTGGGATACTAGAAGGAGGGCTAGCTCTCCATCTGATAACTCTATAGTGGGTACCTTAATTATACCCCTGCTGATGCATTTTCTGCAAGTGATGCCGAAATACCCCAGCAAGGGTGTTTAATAGTTCGCAATATGCATATAGAAGAGGGGACTATCGATACCTAACTGTACTTATAGTCTCCTTCCCATGCCTCTCAAATGACATCTAGGGGACATCTCAATTTTTGTCTGAACAGGACTTCAAAGGGGGAGAATCCCATGGACCCCTGGGGGGCTTCCATATAATCAAAAGAGTAATAATTTTCTCAGTCTTGCTCCTGTTCTATGAAATTCTGTAGCATTTGTTTGAAGGTCCCTTTGAACCATTCACATAAGACATTAGTTTGAGGATGATAAGGAGAAGAACACGGATGTCTAATAAAACATATTTGCCACAGTTGCTTGGTTAGATCGGCTAATAATTGAATGTCTTGATCATACAGTATCTGTCTGTGGAACACCTCTCTTGAAACTAGACTGATCAGAGCTTCTGCTATGGTTACAGCTTTAGGATATCAGGCAGCATAGTCTACCATGGTGAGTATATATTTTCCCCCAAATTGACTAGGGTAAGCAATGGGACCCACTATATTGATGGCTACCCGCTGGAAAAGGGTATGTCTAATGAGGATGTTTTGCAACAGGCCCCGTTGCCTGGGTCCCTCTACCTCTGTCACTAAATCGCTGGCAAAGTTCACAATACTGTATTACATGCCTGTTAACCCAGGGCCAGTAGAATATTTGGGTGATATACTGTTGGGTATGCTTATTTCTCAGGTCCTCGGATAGGTGGGTTATCAAGGGTAAATTCTAGTTATGGGAGTCTCATTTTTCGGGTGTATAATCAACTGCTTTTTCATTTACACCTAGTCAGATGTGTTTTCCCTCGTAACAGTTCAATACAGCAACCGCTTATTCCAAAGAAATCATTGTCCTCCTTTTCCTAACTCTTTCTGACAAATCCCGCTAGAGTTCTATCCTCCTGTAACTCTCTCTTAAGCTCACCTATTCTGGCCCAAGTATCCCCAACCCCCAAAGTAGGTAATGGACTTACCCCAGATTGATATAATGAGGGAGCTGCTGGCTCGGGCTCAGGGGATTCCATGGGTTGAGTGGCCGATTGTCCTCGGGTAACAAAATTCACATAGCTGCCCTCCATCAATCCCAGTTTGCTGCCCAATAGAACATTGTCAGTCAGTGCCAACATATATCTTACTTCACTCAGTACTTGCTGGCCCCAATCAATCTGAACAGGGCTATCGGGATCGAAAACGTTTGTCCTCCAACAATCACCACTTCTAGTTTTTTTGTTAAAATAATGAGTTCCGGATGGGTGACAGTGATACCAGCACCAGTGTCCTAGAAACCCTGCCTATGATTGTCTCCTTGCAGTAGTTGTACGGCATAGATTGCACGAAAAATGGAAAAGCTCTTTGAACAGTCATGAAAGTAATTTTTGTGCTATTCATCCTCGCACAAGAGATCGACCCAGTTGCCCTAAGACACCAGTTCACTGGAAGGTGGATGAAAGCAGTGCATTTTTAAAGGTTGCATCTAGTTGTAACTGAAATGCTGGGGCTTCATCTGCTCTACCTTCAGCAGGGTAGAAAGTGGTCCCCTTGGTTCCTCCGGTAAATTGCATTGATTTGCATATCACAATGTACTGTATGTGAAAGGGGCTGTTACAATGGCGGAAAACAACCAAAAAACTATATATACAAATTAATTTACACAGACAGTCGATCAAAAAGCACAATAAAAGCATTTATTGTAACCTGTTTGGTTAATATATATATATATATATATATATATATATATATATATATAAAATGACGGGAATAATATGTTAAGGTAGGAATGCTGTACCTTCGGCGCTCAACACAAGCCCCGCGCTGAGCTGCATTCAGTGCTGATCACGGGCATCGCCATGAGCCTGTTTTCAAAGTCTTTGATGCTCATTGGCAGCCTTTTTCAAAGTATTGTGGACCTCGCGATGAGCGTTGAAGGCGAGGCCTGCAATGAGCGCATTCGGCGAGGCCTACAATGAGCACCTTACAGCCCCCTTCCACTCTCGGGCCTCGCGATAAGCGCCTTCGGCGCCCATTGCGCATGCGCTAGCCCATAACTTTTAACATGGCGCTTCCGACAAACTCCCAATTACAACAACTATTATATGTGATATATATATATATATATATATATATATATATATATATATATATATATATGCTGTTTTGCACCTTTTACTTTGCCTGCTGATTTTGTGATTTTAAAGTTAATTATTGGCATATTGTATGGCATAGAAATTATTTAATAGTCTTAAGTGTTACTTCTCAAGCAAAAATTGATTTCAACACCAACATGCTATTTTTCTAAAGGCAGACTATAGAAGGAAGTGTAATACAGTATATACTCCATGCCTATCCTCATCATACCCTTGGTCACCTTCTACATCAAAAAAGGTAATTGTTATGAATGCAACGGCACCCTGGGCTCGCTACCTGACCCATTCCAGCATGCATGGGGTGGGGTGATCAGCATGGAAATTCAAGTATGCAAATCCACTCTGGGGGTTAAACTGCAAGGGAATATATACAGGTTATTATTTAATGCCACAACTGTTTTTGGGGTTGGCTTCAAGCCTGTGATATAATAACCATGTTTAATTCTGTTTAAATGTTCTATAATCATTTAGGAAAGATAGTGGAATTCATTAAATGCAGAATATGGCTGAGATAATTCACACTTACAGCCAAAAAGGTCATATGGACCTGCTAATTAGAGCACTTAAACTGTTTCATGTCCCTAGGTAGTGGAACAGCTATTTCATTTTGGCAGGATTCATCCTTATCTGACACTCAGGTCCCAGACATTTCAAGTGGCCTTAAAACTGCTCTAAACTCTGGTAAAATGCTGTTTTACATAAATAACAGCAACCATCACATTGTATATGAACAGCCTATTGCTTGGAGGACGTGATGTGCGACACCCTAGAGCTCAAAAGGTCTGCACATTAACTTGTCTGTTAAGTCAAAGAGATATTTTTAACCTTATTCATCTTCAGCAAGTAAAACAATAAAGGGACACACTCCTAAAATATCCAACTTGCTGCAAAGCTGCTACATTGGTAAGCACTGTATACATGCTGCCACCTCTCTCAACCACCTCTCCTTTGCATTGAGAATCTCATACATGCTCTACCACCAATCATAGGTCATTGATTGGCCAGGATCCCCACAGTAATTGCAAAATGGGAGGAGGATGGCTACCCAGTAAGTTTAAAACATCTGTTTTACATGTTTATTTTGACTTTTCTGTTATGTAATTCTGCATAATTTACAACTTGGGAGATTATTATGCATATTTTGACAAATAGAGTGCACTGTTGCCTATTGCCCTCTAAAAACCTGTAGTAGAGTATATCTAAAATAATATATGCAATAAATGATCACAGTTAGCTACTTGTATCTATAATAGGGAAAATAGAGTTTTTGTCAAAAAAATATCTCACAAAAAAAAGATCTGAAACTTCTTTTTTTGGTAAATAAAATAATTACAATTGTTTAAAGATAGACTATTATAAATATTGTAACAGATTGTGCAGACTTCCTCCACAACCATTCTGAAAAGTCATTTATACATTATACATAAATATGGCACAGCATTTACAAAATGTTGAGTGATAGCAATTATACACATGATTGGTTCTAAATTGTTGTGATGGAGAGACCTTCGTTGCTGTTAAGATTTCAGTTGCTACTACTAAATGATACTGTTCAATTATCTGTTTTGTCTCTCTGTGTGCTGTCTCTCTGATTGCTGTCTCTTTCTGTGCTCCCTCTCCCTCTATCTGTGCCCCCTCTCTGGGTACCCTCTTTCTCTCTCTGTGACCCCTCTGTCTGTCTATGCTCTTTCTCTCTCTCTGTGCGCTGTCTCTCTTTCTGTGTGTTGTCTCTATCTCTGTGCACCCTCTATCTCAGTGCACCATCTCTCTCTGTGCGGCTTCTCTTTGTGTCTGTGCCCGCTCTCTCTGTGGCCTCTTCTGTGTCCTCTCTCTGCACTTTGTCTCTCTCCCCCCCTCTCTCGCCCTCTCCTCTCTCTCCATCCCTCTCTGCCTCTCTCTCTCTCTCTCCTCCTACCTCCCTGAGTTAATAAAATCCTGGAAGGTTGGAAAGGGTATCTGGAGCCATGCAGACTGCAGTGCATCCGACAGCTGCTGAATAGTTTGTGATGGATCCAAATGCGAACATGGCAATCAAGGTGGTCCCACAGGTGCTCAATGGGTTCAAGTTTGGGGAATTTGAAAGCCAGGGAAGCACGAGGAAGTCTTCATCATGCTCCTCCAACCACTCCCAGACAATTCTGGCAGTATGACATGCTGCATTGTCCTGCTGGAAGATCCATCTGCTCCAGGGAAGACAGTCAACATGTATGGGTGTACTTGATCTGCAAGGGTGGATAGATGACCCAATCAGTTGAGAGTGCCTTTCAGAGGTATGAGTGGACCCAAAGAAAACATTCCCTAGACCATAACCCTGCCACCACCATCCTGTGTTCTTCCAACAATTGTTGCAGTGTGTTTGTTCTCTGAGGTTTTACACCTGACACTCAAATGTCCGTCCAGTGAATGGAGCAGAAAAACTTACTCATCAGAGAAGGCAGCTCTTTGCCAATCAGAAGAGGACCAATTTGCTTCTGAGCCTATATGCAACAGGGTTGGCTGTACTGTCATTTTAGACACATGTTTAGCTACTCCCTGGTTCATTTGGACGGTGAGTTGTTCAACTGTGGCGTATAGGGTGGCCCTCATATACCTTCGCAGCCGATGTTCACCTATGACATCAATGACACATGGTGCTAGGCAGCTTCCACAACGTTTATTCACAATGCTGCCGTAGGTCTAATCACAGTACACTATAACAACCGCAGCACGCAAACAGTTCCCAAACTACTCTGTTTCAGAAATACCACCACCCTTGGCCCGAAAGCCAATGATCATCCCCTTTTCAATGTTGGATAATCCGCATATTTTACCCATGACAGCGATGGTTGATATGTTTGCAGATTGCCTACATGTCACCTTATATACCCACCAAGCCAGCTCATGACATGTGACGTATCTCATTGGCTATGCGCTGCTGACGCAGAATAATGTGACTCGACCTAGTATAATGGCTAATAAAGGCTTGATTAACATTGTTAAGTTTCTAAAACATTTTGACCATTATGAAATCTAGAAATTCAAAACAGCTTACTGTGACTATGTAGTAAATATGTAAATTTAGTAGTTATTTAAAGGAATAGTGAAAACATGTTGTATTTATTGCATCTTGGTAATGTACCAGTGTGTGTTTTATTTTTTATTTTTTAAATGATGCACTCAAAGCAGAATCAACTGATTTAAGGTATATTTAACATTATCTGGGGGCTTGTCCCTGTCAGCCATATAGATGTATGGGACATTCTTGTCTGCCAATGAAATCTAAATACATATGTATGCTCTGCGCATGTCCTGTTATTTTCAATGAAGTTTAAACAAATTTTACTTAACATTTTTCCATGCAAAACACAGCTTTGGTAATGTGTAATGTCCCTTTACTTACGGAACTATTTTAATTTAGTATTTCTTTAAGTAAAAGTTTCTTCAAAATACAGTATATAAGGTGAGACAGCCTTATTGTTCCTGGGTTTTGGCACCCCTTCATCCTACATTCACTTTAAAAAGTAGTCTAGATTTACATATGTGTCCAGCAATCCAGGTTCCCAGTGGAGTATAGATCTGATAGTCAGTGACTCTGATTGTGATTGAACCAATGTGTTCAGGTAGGGATATTATCTGGCCTATAATTAACATTTAACTTTATATTTTAAGCAACAAGCTTCATTGATTCAAAAATGAGTGGCAAAAACTGGACTCATGAGATTGAAATGCTGGTCCAGTCTTCTGTCAGTGTAGTGAGGCTATCCTCTTCTTCAAAGCCTATTGCTTTAGTGTCTTGTTCATTTTACAGTAAGTGACAGTGTGTCTGCAACTGATGCACTGTTAGAGAATTTTGCTCTTGCTAGCTGGTAAAATATCACATTAGTCCACCCAATACTGCTTACTCATGATAACCAACAAACAAACTTGTTTACAAAGCTACATGACAGATGTTTGCAGTAGGTTGAGAGATGGCTGAAGGCTTGTTTTGTGATTAATAGAATGTGATGCTAATGTATGAATCCTAGTAGGAAACATCCCTTGTACATTCATTATCTCTGTGTAGTCTGTCATTTATCACTGGTTTGCTATTTTATAGCTAAACAGGCAAAAAGTCTGTTTCATCAAGTATCATATGTCTAGTATGTTTAACTTTCCATTTATGACTGTGCCACATGACTATAAGTGCTGGTTTTATTCAGGCACAGTACATACAATAAAATTGAAGAGCTACACAGACAAACCACAGGCCAGGTCAGAGATTGCATTTAATGGCTTGTTAAAGTAGCCAGTAATATAGGAATTTATGCTTTGGTTTTATGGGGTAATTCAACACCAGCATGCACACTTTAATAGAAGAACTTGGTCACACACAAAGTGACCTGCAGTTTTACAGTATAATAAATGAACAGATCTAAGGCTTTTACTGCTGGTAATCACAATAATTAAAAGTAGTAATCTAAAATTAACAGGACAGCAATCAATGGATTTTGAATACATTATGGAGATATAACAGATGAATACCTTACGTTAGCAAATATTCAGAATATATTGTGATGTGCAATAAAATATTAATCATAATGCATATGCTGTCAACTGTCAAATAACACTAAATACAAATAAACTGACTCTTCTAAGACCTTAAAGGACCATGATATGACATTCTTTTAGACATACTGCTTGTGTAGGTAGTGTGCCAAAGAATGAGAATTGAGTATGTTACTAAACAAATAAATGAACTTACTTATTTTTAAAACATTGTATTTTTATTCCATGATGCTCTAATAAAGTAGTCGATATCATGTCTTGCTGCTGTGTTACTCTAGGAGGCTTCTATGGAAATTATGGGTGTGTGTTTGTGCACACTGTCTCTGCCCAGTCTCTTCTATCTGTAAAGCTCTCACTTTTTATCTGCTCCCCTCAATTAATTCGGGGCCGTAACTCGACCGCAAGTAGCCAACTTACTGCGTTTGAGTTGCGAGCTCCAGTAGGTCTACTTTTACTCTGCTATTCAGTTGGCCGGGCCCGCAAATTAGGCGCTGGTCGCGAGAATAGGAAACCATGCTCTTGGGAGTCTCAAGCCTGTACGATTGGAGCACTTTAAAAGCAAATATAAAATCAATCCAGCACTGTAAATGATGGGGAACACAATGGGTGACATTAGGATTAAAAGCACAACATTCTCAAGCTCGCACATCGCCAATATATAATACTTTATTGCAAGTTTAATTTCCATCCAATGTCCTACGGGCTTGAATGACCTCCAAGTCTGTAACTCGTTATTCAAGCCTGTAGGACTTTGAAAAATATGGAGGTTTGATTCCAAAGTCCTACGGGCTTGGAGGTTGAAGCCCGTAGGACATTGGTCGGAAAATAAACATGAAATAAAGTATTTTTTTTTGGCGATGAGCGAGCTTGAGAATGTTGTGCTTTTAATTCTAATGTCACCCATTGTGTTCCCCATCATTTACAGTGCTGGAATAATTTTATATTTGCTTTTAAAGTGCTCCGATTTGTCAGTAAGCTTTTTGGTCCCAGTAACCTGTGGTTCGATTTTTGCCATTTGCTGGCTTGACGGAGGAGAAATCAGCAAATGCGACCTCGAAAGATCAAAGGCTTGGAGGGAAGTAACTTGGATCGCAGCTTGCAAGAGGCAAACCGGAGCCCGCAAAGCGGAGGGCAATTGAATAGCAAAGTTGCTTGCGACCTCCATTTCCTATTCTCGCAGTAAGTTGGAGCCTGGATCTCAAAATTGCAGCAATAGAATGAGGCTGATTAGGTTTAATGATCTCACACATGCCTGATGATTTAAAGGTACAAATGAGACTGAGATGGGGAAACATATACACATATAAAACTTAATTGATAGATATTCAGGTGGCAGGGGTTTGAGAGAAGCTGAGAAATGTCAATACACAAAGAACTGTACAAACAATAAAAGGATGTTTTTTTTTTTTTGCACAAATCTTCTATTGCTATTTCTTTGTGTGAAGGTCGTGGGTCTTTCATGAACTGCCAAATTGCATTATTTGTAGTTCCCATCTTCCAATCACAGACAACAGAATATTTAAATGGACACAATTTAATGAAAAAAGGGCTACACTTTAGGATGGTGTGGACCTCACTCCACATTTAAGAGGGGCTGGTCTGCTTGAGGCCCCAGGGTCATCAGCATTTTGTAAAACAGTGATCAACTGCAGTATATTTACCAGAATAGATTCTACCCTTGCCTTCTCTTCATGTTTGCATGTTTGCCTTCTCTTCATGTTTGCATTTCCTTACACTGATAATACATAAAGCTTCTGACATGTTTTCTGAAGGCTAAAAAACAAACAAACTAATTGTAACATGGACGCATTGTGTACTACATGAGCAACGCAGGCCATCTCTATGCCATGTAAAAGTATGCAAGAATATTAGACACCAATACGAGTCACTTGTAACACAATATATTTATCTATTTAAATTCTTTACAACAACTGACTATGTATCTTGTAAACAAAAAGAAAATTTAATTTAATTGTCCATCAAGCCTTATATTCACCATTTTGCTCAATACTGAAATATCAAGGTACTAAACTTTGCTACAGCTGGTCTGCCTTCACCATAGCCTTACTCACGATTCTTAAATCTACTGTCAGACATTCATGTCTAGTGTGGCTTTTGTTTATAAAGATTCACCTTGTGTCCAACTAACCCCAAATTCCCACTATTGATATACATGGACAAATTAATATAACGCAAAGTGGAATTGTCTTGACCCTGGCAAGATCCAATGGGCTTTAGAATAAATAAACACACTGAAACAGCGTTTCTTGGGAAAAATACGGGCCACAGCTTTATTAAAGCAACCGTAAACCAATAACCAATTAACATAATTAACATTGTTAAATCACAGCTCAAATAACATCCCGGAGGAGGAGCTCGGCCCGGTCAGTAACCTCACGCCCTGGGCCCGCGCTCAGAGCCTCCCAGTGCTTTCCTAAGCAGGCCCATGAGGCAGGGCAACGCCCACTTAAGCCCGTGGGCTGGTTGCCTCACCTCCCACCACAGAGCAGGCGATGGATACCTCCTGAGGCTGTGATCCCCCCTCTTGCTCTCTTAATAAAGCCAAGGCCCGGCTAGCCCCATCCTTAAGCTCAAGGATACACAGCTCTAATCCTATCTCCGTTAGATGGACCTTATCTGGGCAAAAGAAGTTATCGGCATCTACTCCTTTGAATTCTTGGTGTCTAATGGTAATGAAACCCAAATTCCATACAAAACTAGTCATCTGTTTGTTTATCTTTTGCCTTGCTCTATAGACCGAAACCGGATCCCTTGCGTTCCGCCAAGATCTCCTTTTGATCATTTCGGACCACACTATGAACAAGCCTGGGAACCGACTCCGATCCGAAACGAATGTGTGCCGAAGTCCGCCGGGTCCAAGCCTAACTGCCGTAAGGACTTCTTCAGCATCCTTTCGAATTGAAATCGTGACAAGGCCTGGCCATTGGCATGCAATTGCAGTGTGCCTGGCCCAGTTGGCCTTTTTTCCAAGTACAACCTCACACTTGCCTGGGGGCAACACTTCGTTCCAGTTTTGTATATGACCACTTCCCTTCCTTTTCCAGCCTGATCCGTTTTTGACCCCCTCAGCCATACCAACAATCTGTCGCCTTCCAGACAGATGTCCTCCGCCAGCAGCCCCCCCGAGCCGTGCCTGTTTTCCGAGACCAGTTCCCCAATCCTGAAAGCACCAAAGAACGCTAAGGAAAAGGCTGTACGGAAAACCAGGGATTCGAAGGAGTCCCTGCATAGCAAACCCAACGCCTCCCCAGGCGTAGTAACAGAGAAAAAGTAATCGGGCACCTCCTGTCCATCCGGTGCTTCCCTTTGAACATGCCTTTTACCACCCGGCAAACCACAAACTCCTTTGTTAGGTCCTTCCGTCCTGCCAACCTGAACATAAATGCTAGGGTCGTCAACTGCCGAGCCACCGTTGCCCTGGAAGCACCTCTCTGCGCTCCGAAGCAAAAACCACAGCAGAATTCCTATGGCTTTCTCTTCTAAACCCTCCCACCGGCCTCCTCAACCATATCGCTCCACATGTTCCACACCTTCCTGTAGGCCACCCACGTCTTTGGCGCTACCGACTGCCTGATGTAACCAGCTACCCTACCACTCCAATCTCCCAGAGTTCTGAAGGTATGTCCTCTCTTTGATCCTTCACCGCCGGTGCCAGTGTTCGAAACAGGGTTCCCTGTAACCGAGAAAGGGCATCAACCACCCCGACGCTAAGGCCGGGAATACACTCCGCCCTCACCCAGATATTTGCCCGCAGGCAACAAAGAACCAAGTGCCATATGACCCGTATCAACGGTCCAGATGCAGACGTCAAGCTATTGACTACCCGGACCGTTTTCGGGCTGCCTGATTGAAAAAGGACCTGCCAGTTCCTGAAGCCTCTGCCCCACTGATGAACCGACATGGTGACGGCGAACGTCTCCAGAACCGTAGGATCTTGTGTAAGCCTTCCTTTGCCCCATGATTTGGGCCATGGTGCTGCACACCATGCGCCTCTAAAATAGGCTCCCATTCCGACCACACTTAAACCCGCATAGAGGTCTAGCTGCCTATTCGTCACCCTGATCGGCTGGATCAAGGTGCTCCCGTTGAAGTTACGTAGAAACGCCGTCCACACATGTGCATCTTCCCTCATGGCCCCGGACACCTTTATAAAATGATGCGGCTGAGATATCCCCGCTGTAGCCAACGACATTCTTCTGCTGAATATACAGCCCATGGGAACGATCCTGCACGCGAAATTCAACTTTCCCAAGATGGATTGCAGCCGCCGCAGTGACACTCGCCTTGCGCCTTCCAGGGCCGCCAGTTCTGCAGACAGGTCCAACACCTTCTCCATCGGCAAGCTGCATTCCATCTTGTCCGAATTGATCTGAAACCCCAGGAAAGTCAGATCCGTGGTCGGTCCTTCTATCTTCTTTTCTGCCAGTGGAACCCCGAAATCTTGACATATCCTTGAGAAGGTCCGGAGTATGAAGTCGCATGTGGCTAACCCCGCCGTTCCCACAAAAAGGAAATCATCAAGGTAATGGGTAATCCCTTGGCAGCCTGACTCGGTGTGTGCTACCCATTGCAAAAACGTACTGAAGGCTTTGAAGTAGGAACAAGAAATAGAACATCTCATGGGGAGACACAGATCCACAAAGTACTGTTTGTCTACGAAGCAACCAAGGAACCGATGACTCTGAGGATGCACCGGGAGCAAACGAAACGCAGATTTGATATCCACCTTCGCCATCTTTTTCCCGATGCCTGCCCGCCTGACCAGGTCCGTGGCCCGATTGACGGAACCACCTGGAGGATAGGATAAATGCTGGATGAGGCGGAATTTTCCTGCTTCCTTCTTCGGCACTATGCCCAGAGGGGAAATTACAAGACCCTGGAAGGGGATGAAGGGAAAAGGCCCCGCCATCCTACCCAGTTCTACCTCAGTCCGGATTTTTTCCGCCGTTACCCCAGGAAACTCCTTTACAGACTTCAGGTTTCTTAGACGTGACTCGAGCGGGCGAGAGATCATGGAATCTTGAACCCTTCCTGTAAACCCTCGCATAGTAGGACGGCCGCCCCGGCTTTTGTTGCCAACCTACCATAGCGTTCTAGCCACGGCAGCATTGCGCCCAGCTGTATGGGGGTCCGTCCCTTTTTGAGGGGGTTCTCCAGCCCTGGATCCGTCCTTTTGTCTGGTGCATCTTGAGGCCGCGTGATCCCCTCCACAACTCGCACAGACGTGCTTGAAATGGCACTTTGGTGCCCACTTACAGTTGCCCTCGTTGAATGAGTGACAGACGCCTCAGCCAGCTGTGCTTGCAGCGGCAGGGCATCTAGCTCCGCCTGGGTTCTCGCTCCATGCCATCTCCGGACGGGAGGACATGTATTGCCGGAATTCCTCGTCATATCGCCACCATGCCATTCCACCATACGTCCGGTATGCGTTCCTGATTTCCTCCATATACACGAACAGCCCGGAGCATTGTTCCGGGTGTCTTTCTACCATGACGCAGACCATGATGGCAAATGCCTGTAACCAGTTGTCGAACGTTCTTGGCACGCGCCTGAAAGTGTGCCTCCGGTCATCGCCTTTCCTGTGAAACCTCTCTGGATTGTCGTTCATCCGTGACATTGGCAACAAGGAAAATATCTCTATGTACTCCCCTCGCCAGATTTTTTCTTTGACGTCCTAAGGCTAAATGCGCCCCCAGATTGTCCTGGGCGCAAACGATGACGGCCTTGCAGCTGCATCCCGCACGTTTCCTCTGCTCCCGTCCTGTTCTGCACCTCCAGGTGTGCGGCGCCACGCTCGTCGTGTGTGTAGTGGGGTTGGTAAGCTATGCTCAGGGGCGACCTAGCGGGAAGGGATGGAACCGCCCACGCCTTCCCGGCCAAGCCCCCCACCCATGCCCCAACTTCCGCATCGGAGACGGCAATGTTATGGGGTCTATAAGGGCTTTCAGGGACGACAAGAATTGAGATTCCCTGGGAGAGGCTCCTTGTACTGCCACCCCCGTCTCCCTGAAATTTGACAGCTTCTCTCCTGCTTCTCCTAACCCTGGTGCGGCTGCCATCCCTGGGGGCCAACCTGCCGGTCTGGATGAGCGGGCGTCCCTGCACATCTCGACCTGCTGTGGGCTCCTTTCACACCCTCTTGCGTAAGCACAGCTGCAGCCGCAAGACCGTCTGCTCCGAGACCTGGATCTCCCTCTGGCTCTGGGGAAGCATGAAGAACAATCACTAGCTCTCCTGCGTCTATCCCTCATTATGGAACGCGCAGTCCGCTCCCCCCCAAAGGAGTACTCCGACTCTGCGGCTACGCTAGCGCGTAAGGATTCCCTCCGGCTCGGCGGTCAATGCTATCCCTGCGTCAGACCCAGACATATTACACATTTTGTTGAAAAACAGTCAATGCTATTTTTGTATACCTTTGACTATAACCTTAGGATTCACTTGTTATGCTGACCAAGTTGTCAAATATCAAGTACATGGTTTTCATTCCAATCACCTTTTCTGTAGATGCTCTTCAGAAAAGAATTTCAAGCTGATTGTAAACGATTGAAAAGTCTCTTTATGTTCTTGTCACCCTCTTAGAATAAAATGCTAATGTGATCTACAACCAATACTTTCCTTCGGCTTTGCGCCAGTACATGAAGGCATAATTGTTCATGATTAGTGGGGAGTGAGCGACAGTATGAAGAGGAGCCCTTACAACTTTCTTCTATTTCATGCTAGCCTTTTATGTGCAAATGATGTTCCTATCTTTAGCAGGTTCCCTGATTGTGCAGTGTTTTCTAACAGTTTCTGCTAGGTAGCACAATGTGGATACTTTTCCACCTTCTGTTTAATGCATTTGGCCAAGTGTACAAACACCCATTGAGTCACTAATAGCCTCAGAGATTTTATATAATATGATCACTAAATCATAGTGCCGTTTAAAAAAAAATAAGGATAGTATGACTAAATTTTTTATCATTTAAATGTAATTCACTTTCATAGATAAGTCATATAAAATAAGTTTAGCATTACCAAATATGTTGGTGCTTTAATACAGATATTAAGATATTAATAATAAGTCGCAGATACATACCTTTTTGTAATAGACAGTGCTTCACATATTAGCCAATGTGCACTGTGACTACAGTATAGTATTCCAGCAAACAAATAGCTGCAACATTGTTATGTATATGGAGAAAATCAACCATACCTTTATGATATACCTTTAAGACATTATGTTATTTTTGAGGAAGCAGATGTAATATATTTTCATAAATGTCCATGTGGGCACAGCTATGTTGATAAATTCTCTAGATCCATACAGTTGAGACTTAATGAACATACATTTACAATACGTAGTTAATTCCCAGGATAGGCTTATACTTATCCTAGGCATTTTTAAAGAGCGTTTGAACTCACTGTTAGTATTCTTCATGGTGCAAAAAAGGACAAATTGTATGTTAAATTGATCTACATATTTTTTTTATTATACTAGTAATAAGAGCTAAAATATCTTACTTTTTAAATCTTGTCTACATACAGTTTATTCTGCCCACTGGCAGTCTGAGGCTCTATGGGGGAAGACTGTGATTGATAAATGTAAATAACATATCATGAAGAGCTTATATGAATAATGTAAGCACAATATAAAAAAATGCTATTAATTATTATTGTAATACACATCAAAATAAGTGCAATGTCAATATCTTTAAAATATAGATATAGATTGAATATATATGTGTATTATAAAAGTTTATTATGAGATTCAAGACATGTACTCTATTTAAGTGTTTTTAAGTGTTACGTGCTTTTAGGAGATATTTACAGTGATATTTACGGGTCCAAAATATGCTGAATTAAGTGGCCCTTTAAATTTCTTAACTGTATTTAATCCCGCCATTCCCATTAGAAGGAAGTTCCATGTATCTACTACTCTTTCTGTAAAATCATACTTTCTTACATTACCTCTACATTTTCCTCCTTCCAACTTGAAATCATGACCTTTTGTTCTTACATAATTTTTTTCTGTAAGACACATCCCTCATTAATTTTCTTAAACCCTTTAATATATTTGAACATTTATAGCATATGACCTATCTCTCTTTATTATTGCCCTCCCTTTAATAGTTAATGCTATTATTTCCCTGCACTGTTTATATTCTGTCTCTAGTGTCTCAGGACAGAAACTGAGTCAGTAATCGGGCCAACTAAATTAATGTATTAGAACTCTTAAAGTAATACAGCAAAGGTTATTAAACACCTAAATTAATATTACTACTGGTTATTATTAAACATTTTAGATAATTGATAATATCAGATAATTGAGATGGAAAGTTGTGTATTTTGAGCACAAATTGCCTGTATAGGTCATCACTTTCTCTTACTAACATTATCTCACATTATTATATTTCATAGTGAGGGGTGATCACTGATGAGCAATAAGAGCATGCCCAGTTGATAAAAAAAATAATAGATATTTTTTTTTTAAAGGAATATGAAAGTTTCTTGGATTAATACATTTCTGCACTCTTTAGGCAAAAAGCAGCCTATATGTATGCAGCACATGACAAAACATTTTATTTTTATTAATATCTAAAAATCCCTATAGTAATTATATTGACACCTCCAGGGGGTGTCTAAACTGTCATCTGATCCTCCCAATCAGCATAGGGGAGCAATATTAACCCACTATTTACCTGCTGTTGCTTGCTCAGCCAATCTCCTTGCAGCTTCCTGTCTGTATGTCAGCAGCAATAATAAGTACATATATGTGATATACTACAAATCCCTTTACAGCGCAAACAGAAACCCCAGAGTGAATTTAAAAGTTTCAGCTAACCTGATTGGCCAAAACACATCATTTTAAATGATGCTAAGGTAGCCTGGGTTTGGAGGGTGTTAACCCTGATTTCCACATGTCAGAAATTATGACATGTTTGCTGACTTCAATGTAAGTGTTTAAATGGGTTTTTTTTTCATGCAAAAAATGTTTGTATACACTACTAATTATTTTCTATCAGATGCATTCATAATCCAGCAAACTTACAAATATCTTTAAATACCTTATTATTTTAATCTATCCAGTTTTAGTTGCTGTGTGATCATTTGTACAATTCAGAGGCAACAAATGCAGCTCTTCAATTGAAAAAATATTGTTTAATAAGTGCCATAGTGATAGCTGCAAATGGTTTTATGTGTATGATAATTAATTCATACCAAGTTTTCTGCCTATTGTTTTCATCATATGTATGTTCCATTCAGCACCCTAAAATGCAGCCTATCATATGTCTCCCTTTAGCGAATGTAATTGTAAATGCAAGTTGCTGAATGCAATACTCTCAGTATGTCTCTAGTAACTTGTCACCTTGAAGAAATGTTGAATGACAGAGATCTTAAAACACCATATTCATTCCACACTGTGCAAGCTGAGCCCTAATTATGAAAAATAAATCCAGTCAGCACAACTGACACGCGCACACAAAACTTAGGTACATACAGCAATGGGTTTGATGATGCTGCCAGCTCAGAAGAAGCATTATTTCTTCTTTCGTTTACATGCATTTTTTAGCTTGCATTAGTGAGCAGCTTACCGCAACCACACTGTATAAGTAATTCACCGCCACAATTTACTTGTATGTATAATGCAATATGTCATGAACGATTTGGGGGCCATGATGGGATCCCCTGCACCCCACAAGTAACTCTGCTATTTGGATTGCTGGCACACTGAGTGCTAATGTCATGAACTATTACAACGGGTCTGAAACATGTTATGGGGACTGAGTTGATTGTTTTTGTGTGTAGTATGGGCCACAGTAATTCATTTTGGGGTTACTATGTCATGTTTCATGCATTTCATGCACTGTAATAATGTATTTGTGTTAGAAGTAGGCCCTAGGATGCTAGAATTATCTAAAAAATACTGCAGTCACTTATGTGAAAAAGGGTTAAAGGTTCTAAAGAATTTATATGGCCCTGTGATCGGCCATGTGTGACTGCTCTGTCTTTAGTCTGGAAGGGGGAAGTTTAGTTTTATAACCCTGGCAACTAAGAGATGGGGGATGTATCATGGGATAGACATCTCCCAGGTGGTGAGAGTGTAACAAGCTATTGCCCACAAGAGGAGGGGTTAGGCATGTGGGGGGAGTGAGATCTTTCTGTGTTTTTATATATCTCTGTAACAATAAAGAAGTGCCAGTCTGATTTTGGGCACACAATATAAAGGCAGTGTTGGAGTCTGCTTGTACTAATTAAGGGTACAGGGTGTGTGATTCTTGGATCCTAAGAAAAGGGATCTGAACAAAAAGTTGCCCCTTAGATAGAGTTGGGGTGAGCGTAGTCCCTCAAATCTGGCGGTCGTAACACAATACACATACACTTAGTGCAAAGTTCTGTCAGTGTGCCAACAGTCAAATAATTTGTATGAATTGCCCTGTGATGACTTATAATGGGAGAAATGTTCCACGGAGTGGTGAAAATATTGTAACTCTGAACATGTGAAGAAGGTTAATGAGTGACTGTGACTATTAATGCACTGCAGAGCCTGTCTTTATACCTTTTGTCTGTTTATTTCATTCTGCAAAATCAAACTTGAAAACAAATTCCATCAGGTTCAGGGGGAGATTGTTACAATCTGAAACACCAGTCTAAATATTTACATTTAGATTTCTGTAATCATTTGCTATTGGTAATATAAGTTACACAAATATTAGTGTAAGCATGTTATCCTTATAATAGGGCAAAAAAAAAACATAAAGCTGCAAAAGATCACAGAATATATTGCATATGCAAGGGACAGATAATATGATTATGAGCAGCCATTTTTAATACATTTGATCACAAGCTTCCCCTCAAAAATGGGTAGCATTAAAAAAATGCAGTACAATGAAAAATAATGTTTGAAAATGTTAAGTCTCACTAAGAGCATAGTTAAGCAGGAGAAAAGTCAGACATGTAGTTCTTAATTAAAAAATAACAGCCTTATTAAATTGCGATTCGACAAATTTCAAAGGGCTCTATATAAGCACATAACATATTTTTTTACAGAAGTTTTTAGTTAGTGAAGACCTTGCTTTTGGATAGAAGTTCACTAACTTGAAACTTCTGTAAAAAAATATGCTGTGTGCTTATATAGAGCCCTTTTAAATTTGCCAAATCGCAATTTAATAAGGCTGTAAATGTTGATGTGTCAGCAGGACCTTGGAGATGTCCATGATACATAAGAGGAAGTTGTGTGTTAGAGAGGTGATTTCCAGAGAGCTGTTGATGCAGTGAATGATGCAAGGGGTCTTCTTCTGAGTCAGTGAGAGGGAATGGGTCTTCTGTCTATTCAAATCTTATCTTGTGGTTTCTCCTGTTCAGTGGTAGTTGCCTGGCATTTTAAGATTGTATCATTCTTTTGAATGTGATCAAACAGAAATGATACCCCTATGAAGGGCAGAGGTGAGCAAAAAGAGGCTGCTCTCTAAGTACAAAACCTGACCTATAGAACAAACCTACTTATGTCTTCATTCTCAGATTGGACACAACTGACTCTGTTTTGGTTCATCTTTACAATAGTTCTCTTCACTGACAAAACAAACACCATCATGATTCAGCTTTGAACTGTTCGTGACTGGCTTGACTGGGCTGCAATGAACGCCAAAGGCGCTCATAGCGAGGCCCATAACATAGAGGGGGGGGGGGGGGGGAGCTCCAAACGGCTTACGAGTTACAGGTTTAAAAAAAAAAATGATGGGTTTAACGGCCACCATTTTTTTCAAGTCTGTAACTCAGAAGCCAAAGACGCTAATTAATTAGAAAATTAACTTACAACCTCACACACAGTACAGGGGTAGAGGCAGGAAGTCTGTAAGTCTGTAAGTGAGGTTGCATTCTAATTTGCTATTTAATTGGCATTTTTGGGAGGTCTCAGAATGGCTAAGCGAAGACAAAAATGGCAGCCATAAAGCTGTAATTTTTTTCAAGCCCGTAAATCGGAATTACATTTCGGGCTTGGGGAAAATGATCAATTACCCAAGTCCGCAAATGCAAACAAGAGCATAGAGGAGGGATAGGAGGGATAAAGACACAGGGAAGGGAGAGGGGGAGAGGGTGGAAAGGAGACACAGGGGAGGGAGTGGTGGGGGGAAAGAGAAACGCAAGTTAGAGGGGGGAGAGACTTGCATTGTGTGGCAAACAACATTGCCAGGCTTCAAATGTTATTACCGCCATTTTGGACGGCCAAGTCGCTAGTATTAAAATAATGAAGAAAAAAAAAATGTAAGCCCCTCTCTTTGACCCTAAAATCAAATGTACAGTACACAGAGCTTTCACTAAAGCACATAGCAAGATTGAAAACTCGCAGACTTACAATCTAAATGATCTAAAGTGTTTTCTGCCTTTTTGCAAATATTTATATAGAAATATTTATTTTTGCATCAATGTCAAAAGGTGTGGCATGGAGCTCAGAGTTTTTAGATCCACACCAGTGGGAGCAGCTGATATCTCATAAGTCTAATAAAGAAGGTCTACCTGTTCCAGGAGCATGAAAAATGTCTAAAACAAAAGATCATAATTACAATGTATATACTAATATCTTAGACAATCATACAATATTATACTGTTGTAGAGACTTCCATGCAATGTTACCTTCTACCATTTTCCCTGATAAGTATTGATACATCTGTAGGGTATTTATGTTAATTCTCACTGAAACAGACAGAAGGACACATAATAAGTGCTGTATTGAAGGTCAAATTGTAGACAACAGAGGAGGAAACCTTATCACAGTTGAAGTTGATTTAGGGGCTGGCACCAAACTAACATGTCATATATTTACTTTAATAGATATTCTTCTACACACTCCAGATCAAAGAGCAGGTGTGGCTGGTCCTGTTGGCACTGATATTCTACTTTACTTCTGTGCAGAAGCTACACATACAAACACAATACTACTTTACCGCATTGAGACAATATTGAACGTGTCCATAGAGACCTTGTAGGAGTCGTCAACAGTCCTTCCTGTTACAGGCATAAATTATGGTGAGTTTTATCTTCTACAATCACTCACGTGAATAGGCGTCTAAACAGGAAGACAGTCTAGAAATTAACCCTACCACTAGGGAATCAGGTCCAGTGCCATCACAGTATTGCATCAAAAATGTAAAATCATTGTTGAGTTAGAATAATATTGTATTAGACAAGCCCATGGCAAGTTTTTTAGTAGCAGTCTTGTACTGAATGCTTCTGTTCCACAGTCTTCTGCATCAGTAGCCAGTGTTTATCTGTTATCACCTATTAATACAGAGGCCAGTCAATTAATGGCACCTCTTACCACAGGAGTGTAGTTGATGAGGAAATCTGTTGTAACATTGGTAAAGGATTTTTCCAGTGCGATAGACATACCTTAGTTTACTTCACTGACCGTAGCTCTCACACTCCTGGGGTCTTCAGTCATGTACACTTGAGAACAGACACTAAATTGTGCTAATTGGTTAACCAGGGGACCCACTTTTCCACTGATACTAAGGAAATAAATTTACATTAGGGGATTATTGAACTATTCTTGTTGCTGCCATATTTTCATTATATTTAGGTGGGTAAGGACCTGAAGACTGGGGATGTGAAGAAGGATGAAGAGTACCATTAAAACAATACAGGCAAATCCCAAACACATTTGATAGCTGAAGTCAAGCATATACAGTACTGGGTGAGATTGGTAAGTGCATATGGAGTCATGGCATGGCGGAATATGATTAGGTGTTCTGGAACAAGACTGTTGAGCCATCTATGTCATGGGTTTATAAAGTCATCTCATTGGGATTAACATTTCTCAGGAGTGCAGGTGGATACAAAGCTTCAGGCCCTACCTTTAGGCTATTAATTGGATTGTGATGTACTGTACTGCATGTACAACACATATAGCATGTACCCTTATAAACAATAACATTTAGATATTTATGTATTATTAGTTATTATTATTATTTGATATCACAATTTATTAATTATGTTTCTTACATTTTTATAATGCCAATAGTTTGTGGACCACCTGAATTAAGCTCCTAGCCTCTTCTATATCCTAACAATGCCTTCTATATTTTGGTGTTTGTGCCTCTATCTACACTACATATGAAATATTAATTAAACAACTATCATTTTCAATCAGGCAGTATGGAGAAGAGACAGTTATTTCAAATTATGGGAAAAGAAAATGGTTCAATAAAAAATCTCAGTGTTACAAATACACTAACTTTAATAAAGTATTTTCTATGCTCTGCCTTCAGAAAGCTTTACATTGCTGTTTCATCAGCATTTTATAAATGATGCACTAGTTGTGATTTCCTTTCAAAGAAATGCAATCAGAAACAAACAAACTGCATATCCCTTAAACAGCACAAATGAATCAAAGGCATAAATAATTCAGAAGATAATTAATGGGAGCTGAATTATTCTAATTACCAACACAGTTAAAAAAAAATAAAAAAAACAAACAAAAAAATACCCACTGGTTTTATTAAAAAAAACAGCTGGTAGGAAAACACAATGTTAATCAGTATGTGCCTCACTATTTTAAAACTCCTTGGAAATATACACCAGCAAACTGCTTTGAAGTTCAATTTTAATTTACATGCAAAGTACCCAAAAGCATGATCGTATAAAAAAAGCTTCTGGCGCTCTATAATTGCAATGCAACAGTGTTGTCATATTTGATTAGAATATCATCTCAGTCACTTGTTTTCAGACATCCCAGTAGTCCCAGTATATGATACTGTGTGAACTTGAAACTTTCTACCTACTGGGAATCAGTACAGTACCCCCGAGCTCAGAACCATTCGAAGCATTATTTGTACACACTTGCAAAGATAGTAGCAGTTTAAATACTTATTTAGGTTTCATGGATCATGAATGCAAATTTGGTATTGTCGAAAACATATTTTTTCATGAAAAAATACCAAAAAAACAATAAACATTATTAAACTTACCCTAATTTTTTATAAATCTCTTGAGCAACCATTTTGCAAGCACCCCTAGAAATCCCTGCTAAAATTAGCATATAATTCCTATTTCGTTTTGGCCAATCATAGCCAGCTAACACATTGTATCAATTTATATAGGAAGGCATCATGGGATGTGTAGTCCCCTGAACAAAGAAGCAAAGATGAGCCCAGACATTGTTCTGTAGATCTCTGCACCATGCTGTTGATGGTTTGAAGGTTAGTAAAGGGTTATAAATTGTACCCACATTGACAGCTTTATTAAATTGTGATTCAGCAAATTTAAAAGGGCTCTATTTAAGCGCACAACATATTTTTTTACAGAAGTTTTTAGTTAGTGAACTTAACTGAACTTAACAAAAGCAAGGTGTTCACTAACTAAAAACTTCTGTAAAAAAATATGCTATGTGCTTAAATAGAGACCTTTTAAATTTGCAGAATCAAAATTTTATAAGGCTGTGAGTCTTTATATTGCGAGGTTCACTGTGCCTATGTAAGCATCTCTCTCTGGGTTTGTGTATGTTTATAGAATAACTTAATGTAATGTGTGTTTCTGTTATAAGCAGCATGTGTTAGATTAGAAAAAGGTAAAAACAGGGAAACTTAGATAAACCTTTAAGTTTTTGTTGATAAATACTTTCTACACATAAGTAGTAAATAGGTTAAAGTGTGATGCTCAGCTTCTCATCCACAACTAACTCGCTCTATTTGTAAATAAACATCAATACACAGTGGTGTAATGGGGTTTTATATATATGGTATTCTGGTCTGGTTTTCTTGACTTATCTTCATGAGCATGTCCTATGGCTGGAAGACAGGTCTAAATTACTACAGAACAAGGTGACCCTTTTCTCTACATAGTACTGCCATAAATTAGTTATACATATCTTGAATTATTTAATAAAATACAAAATAATTGTATTAATAATAGTAATAATAGCAATATATGTGGATAAAATAATGTAATCCCAATATGATAACTTATACAAAGAAAACCTTTAAAACTCATTTCTTATGCACCTGCAGAACTAAATTCCTGGCCTACTTCCATTACATTGATTATATTCTGATCACCTGTGAACAAGACATAATCCAATTGCACAGACGATTGAACAAATTCCCTTGAGCCATTAATATTACTCTAAAGCACTCAGTTACATACATACATTTTCTGGATACCAAAATCTACATCAAGGACACAACTCAATGAAACATCCTTGTATCACAAACCCATGGCCGAGCCTTATAACTTACTTTTTCACAAAATACATAATAAACACCTCTTAAAAGAGAGTGGAAGAGAAAAGAGGTAGTGGGCAAATGTGAGAGACCAGTGGGGACAAAGAATGTGAAAGGGCGGAAGAGAGAAGTAATTGGGGTATATGAAGGGAACATAGTGTGAAAGGTAAATGGGTTAAAGAGAAAAGGGTTAAAAAGAATGGATAGAAGGGGTTTTGAAGGAAGGAGAAAGATAAATGGGTGGAACACTTTTTCTGCCACCTCTAAATTCCCAACATCCCTAGGCTCCAGCCTTGTTTGTCTTTTATGAAACCTATCCCGCCACCACCTCTCCATCTACACATGGTCAGTAACAGGCAGTCATACTACAAAGTAAATATTCTGCATTCACTGCTCTGTAAAGAAAGGGAAGCATTATTGGCATTTAAGTGGCTATATGACATAACCCTCTTCAAGTACAATTTTATTTTACACTCATACCATAAGGTCACCAAAATACAAAGCATGTAGAATAAACCTACAGGACTGTGGTTGGAAGAAAAAGGAAGAAAAATGCAGATTAGTACACTAGGCTTTATAATGTCATGCATTTAATTGAAAAAAGACAATTTGATTGATGCAGCATCTGGTTCCAGACAAAATAAGAAACTGAAAGTTATAATACACCACACACTAAATCTTATTTTGCATTTTATTCTTAATTTCACATAAAGACCACCAATGGAATGGTGGTACATAATCTCTGCTATGAAGAGCTTACAATCTACTTATATGGGTGCGAGGATTGCATACAGAAAAATAAGTGGAAACGGGTAGGTGCATGTGAAGAGTGAAGAGACCACTAAGTACCTAGAAGTGCCTTCTTTAAAGAAAGAAACAAATGAGTTGTGTTATATTTTAAAAACATATTTGATATTACTCACAATAAGCTGAAAAATAACAATATATTAATTTTGTAAGTAGATTAAATGTATGTTTGGATAAAAAGTAGCTGACCAACATAGAATCTGCACAGAAATGCCTTAGGGGTAAATAAAATAATGATTGATATAATATTGTAAGTAAGTGTTGTATAAAATGTTAATTTCCCATATTTCATTTCATTTAATAGTGTGTGTGGTAATGTAAAGCATGTTGTACTATATATGACTTAGTGCTAATAATACCACATATTAAACTTCTTCTTCATTTTTTATTTCCAATGAAATTCCAGTTTCTTTTTCTATATAAATGTCCTAATACAATGTGAAGTATGGATTTATCAACTCAATTGAATCTTCCACATTAATATAAGTGTTACAGAGACACATTGACCGTTAGTAAACTACATGGAGATTGTCATGACTTTTATTGTGACTATAAAAAAATTATACATTGATGTCGTAAATGTGCTTTGAAAAGCATGCAAGTCCTTAATCTTAAGGTCAAAGGTGAATCAGGCAGGCCACTTGCGCTTGCTTTCTGTCATTTCCACTGAGGATATATGATTTCCGCCTTGACCTTTTTTGTCAGATGTTGAAAGCTGATGTACATTATGTGAATCTGAAATCTAATGTACAATGACATTTGTGTGGGATTTTCATGTTAAGCCAATAAATAGTCACATCCTCGAGATAACCAATTCTTTATGTGATGATAAAGATGTTGCCCTCTCCTCCTGTGACCTCATGAACTTTGATACATCTCACACCATATATTTCTGAAATGAGAAAGAGGCTACTATTCTTGTCACAGAGTAACTTTAATTCACTTTTACAGTTTCAATTTCGTAGGGCTCATAAATATTTTCTTATCATTAAGAAAAATCGTCATTCTCTTAACATAGGTAGAGTTCCATTTAACCTTCTTCAAATTTCATTGTGTTAGAAGAAGTATTTTATAAACCCCCATTCATTGCCAGTATTTCTTGGAGTAAAAATAAACACATACATCAACACGTATAAAAAACAAAAATATGTCCATGCTTTATAATTATGCATTTTTCATTAAATAGCTAATAGGGTGTCTGGTTAAAATATCCTCTTTTGAAGAACTATGGTTTAACATAAGAAACATGATTTTAGAAGGTAAAAAATAAAATAATGCATCCACTAATTTCTAACTATAAAAGTTAAACATTAGAGGCTGTGTGTATTTTTGTTATTTACTATTTTTGCCATTATCAAGTTATTCAAAAGACCATATAGAAAACATTAAACCACAGTGTTCCTTTAATTCAAACAAGACAAGCATGAATAGATTGTGATGCACGATGTACCTTGTATTGTCTAATAATAGAACTAAATTATGAATCAAGCAAAAAAAAATAACCTGATAGGATTTCATCGTGGTTTTGCAATAAATGGTAGAATAAGGAATGCTATATCTGTAAAACTGGAACTTAAAATTATATAAATGCAAAAAAATATATAAAAAAAATAAATGCAAGAAAACACAAAATTAAGCACTGAATGATGTAGACTGATTCTTATGTTTGATCTCATATCAAGAGAATATTCAGTGTTAGTGTGAAATCTAAAAACAGCAAAGACTGCTCCCAGGTGTTTCTGTTAGGAGCAGTCTACACTTGAGACTAAATAACTTGTAAACACTTTTGGGCCTTTTAAACAAATGACATTGAGCTTCATTCATTTGGGGCATCGGGAGATCTGGGCTTCCGTAATGGAGGCCGTAACTTATTTTGCTATTCAATTGGCGTCTTTTTGCAAGCTCCGACTGGGTTACAGGCTCCAGCCTCCGATTCATTGTGATACTTAACATCGCAAGTTAAAGGCCGTCCAGCCTTTGATCTTTCAAGGCCGGAAGGTTTCCGATCGTTAAAATCACAAATCGCTATTCAATTGCTCCAATTCCACGGCCCCCCCCCCCCCCCCCCGTTACGGGTTCCAAGGAGGACTCGCAAAGGGCTTAACACATGTCAGGAGCACTTTCGATGCAAATAAAAAATCAATACTGTACTTCAAAACATGGGGAAAGGGTTGAAAGACATTAGAATTAATTGCACAACAGTCTCAACCCCGGATATCGGCAAGCAAAAATCATTTATTTTTCAGTTTAATTTCGAGGTTAGATTGATCTTGGGAATCAATGAGTTAATACATATCGAACCCCCGAATCTCTAGTTGATTGCCGTGTCATGTTTTATTGATGTAATGAAGACAGGCTCCTTTTTTTATTGGTTGTTTCTAACTCGGGTGTTACGGCCTTGCTTAATTGATCATGATCACGCTCTGAAATGCTACGTATGATGGCATGGATTACGGTTTTGGCTTTCTGGCCATAACTTGCGGGCTTGATCAATTGAATAGCACCATAAGACAAAGACACTGTGGACCCGCAGCAGTCCCACAGACATATGGCCTACATCCCAGGAGGTACAGCCTTCAAATTGAATGAGGCTCATTGTCTTCAAGTTTGGAAACACATGGTATCTACAGGGTACTCTAGGTGAGGTTGAATGTGTAACTATGAACCAATACAAAGTCATCCAGAAGCTAATAACTATTTTGAATCATGGGTCAATTAACTTGATAGCTGAAATACAGATTAAATAAATAATGTGGGCCCGATTCAAATGAGCAATCGTAAGTTATCGGAGCCCGTAAGCGAGGGCCGTAAGTTAATTTGCTATTCAATTGGCGTCTTTTGCTGGCTCCGGACGGTTTACGGTTATGGGCTTGAAAACTTTGCGATGGTTAAACCTGGAACTTACAGCCTCCCGAAGCCTTTGATCTTTCACTTCCGCAAGAGTTACAATAGCTAAAATCGAAAATCTCTATTTCATTGCTCCAATTCCCCAAGCACGCAAATGTTTTCACACCCTGTTAATGGCAAATGTTGGAGAAAATACTACAATTGCTAGAGAGGACCCCTGTCCGCAGCACTGTAAATGCAAATATAAAATCAATACTGCACTGTAAATGACAGGGAAAGCGATGAAAGACATTAGAATTAATTGCACAACAGTCTCAAGCTTGCAAATCGGCTGTAAAAATAAGTTAATTTTTATGTATCATTTTGGGGTTATAGCGATCTCGGGAATCAATGAGTAATACATACCATACCACCCACATGGACTAGAATAGTATTGGCAATAATATTTATGATTTTGTATTTTGAGGGTTTGCGAGTCCCATCGTATATCAGACCCCCAGACCTAATTGATTGACATGTAACCTCCAAGTTTTACTGACAAAATGATGGCGGTCTCATTGTTTATTGGCTGTTTCGAAATGGGTGGCTACGGTCTTGCCTAATTGATCATATTCCCGCCCTGAACTGCTACAAACGAGTGCATGGTTTGCGGAGTCGGCTTTCAGACCATAACTTGCGGGCTCCTTTAATTGAATAGCACCATAATCAGAGACGAATGGGAGCAGGGAGCACTCCCGCAGACATACAGCCACAATCTTGCGAGATGCGGGCTTGCAATTGAATCGGGCTCTGTGGTAGTAAAAAATTAATAGCCATTTTAATCCAATTATATAAAGACAAAAAAAACTAACTCAGAGCTGCTCAATCTGAGAAAGAACTTACCCAAGTGGTTTGTTCTACAGGCTTTGTGAACCACACAAAGGTCAGTCTTTTTTTGCTCATGTCACAGGGAATAAATATCCTATAACATATCAGTTATGTCTCACTCCAAAGAGTGATTCTACCCCAATATACCAGGCAATTCATCCCTGAAAAGGATAAACAGCAAACCCCAGATGTACAGTATATTACAGCCTTGTTGGGTTTTAACGGTGAGGTTTAGCTGGACTTCCTAAGGCACAGTGAGCAAGATGGCCAACATCTGGAGTCCCCTATGATCCTTTTGGGAGATCAAATCCTAAGGATCATTTGCATACAGACAAAACCCAAAGTGAGAGGGCACTCAATCTGAGAACAAACTAACTCAAGTGGGTTTGTACTATGGGTTGTGACCAACTCAAATAGCAGCTCCTTCACAGGGAAAAAAATAACTTGTTTATTGTATTTGTGCAAATGTTCCTTGGCGTTTGGTCTCCCTTGAGGTCATAGGGAGCTCCGGGGTGTTGAATTCAATGCTCACTGTACTTTAGGGAGTACAGCTAGGCAGAAAAAGGGAAGAATTCAGGAAGAATTGTCTGGTATTTTGGGCAGGATAACCCTTTGGAGTGAGACCTGACTGATATGATATACTGATGGCTATGCTTTCTGAATAGGTTACTATGCCCATAGAACAAACCCACTTGGTCTAGTTCATTCTTGGATTGAGTGCCTCTGTTGTTTGTTATAAAGAGTGATTAATTATTACTATTTTTAAATTCCCCTGTAATTAACATTAAGAGACATTGTGTCAGGTAAACAAACAGCAAGTTCTAAATCTCCATGTTACATCTCAAATTGCAAACATGGGATGTACCTTCCATTGGTCTACTGGTAATAGGGTATGCCTTTTAGTGATAGAGCTAACATAATTTGACTGTCTGGGCTAATAGAGAGCCACTGATTGTGCTGTGTTTCCCATAGACAGACATAATGGAAACCAAAAGAGACACAACTTTCTGCTAACCCACATTGCACAGTGATATGCTATGAAGGATAGAAATTGGTAGATAGGCCAACTTGACACTCGCACAGACTTAGGCATAAGGAAATATAAAAATAGTAACCTTAACTTTATATAATTGGGTTTAAAGGTAATCTATTATTGTCACAACCCATATTTTAGGGGCTCAGTACACCCATAATTTTCAGGGTTATTAGCTGCCGACCCCCCACTGAGCTTAGGAGCCTTAACATGTAAGATTTCACCTGCTACCTATTCTCTCAAAGGGGTAATTAGAGAGTCAATGTCTCCCTGTTTAGCACCTTACTTCTTCTGATTTAAACATTCAGGGACTGACCATACTAGTAAGTAAACAAATTGCGTGTGGCAGCACATCATCTGAGGAGCCACAAGGCTCGATAATTTGGCAGGAAAATGGCAATATGGAGGCCTTTTTTCCATACTAAACTGGATTCTGTTATGACCAAGCACCTCACAACTGATGACCCCTCTGCCCAGAGACCCTGGTAATACACCTCACTAAACTCTCTAAGGAAAATGCAGCATTTGAACACTATACATGCTTGTGTACCCCACACACACTGCTCTGTATAATACACATAATTTAATGGCCCCAACATTAATTATTGAGGCCTACAGTAGATTACAAATAGCAGCACACCATCATGTCATATTTCTTAGCAAGTCCACAGACTGAGATTATGAATAACCATGATTCAGATACCAGATTTCCCCAAAGGGCCCACACAGTCCATAGTCCCCCCAAAAGTTCAGTGGTGGGGGCTCTCCTAGGCATGACAGCTTCATTCCCCCCTGTTCTAATGTGGCTTGGAAATTGATCTCACTGACGGATGACCTTCCCAGCCACACTGATCTCACTTATTTGGGTGATGGGGTTGTGGGTACCCCACACTTCACACTGTCTCCCCAATCCCAGCGGGCACACAACTTTGGGCATAGCTTCCATGGTGCCTCCCCCCTGACCATGGCAAAATGCCCCCTCTTTCCCTGTGGGTCAGGAGCCAACCTCTTTTCTTTGGGGACCACATGACAACCATGTCCTGGAGGGGCCTTACTGGTAGTCCAAGCTAGGTACTAGGTACTTGCAATAAGCCCCTTCCCAGGAGACCCCTCACCAGTTGGAGCACTGAGATAACCTGGCCTACTGAATCCAAGGCTGTGCCGTGCCCAAGGGGTCAAAATGTGGGCCACAATTTCCTTTCCAGAGCAAACCTTCCCCCACCCAGCCAGTCCCAACAGCTGTGCTGTGATGACACAGGAGACCACTGGCCCGCTACAGCTTCAGGGATCCACTAGATTGTCTGAGTTCTGGTGATCTCAGTATCCAGCGTACTTCTGTAGGTCAGGAACCGATGTAGGAACCCAGGATACAGCAGGTACAGCAGGTACAACCAGGAACAAGTAGGCAGATGTAGGACCAGAGAGAGAGGTATCAGTATACCCTGAAGTGATTTTAGCTCAGGAAGCCCTTACCCAAGAATGGCAGTACACCGTGGTTATTCACAGCCAGACTGGACTGATGTAGGATGAGGCCAGATGCACAAGTATTTATGCAGAATAAAACAGTATGGGACAGCCACCAATCCAATGATCAGAGGAGTGACCATGTTTGAATTACCCGCCTAGGTGTATGGGAATAAATCAGTACACTAGTTATGCTAATTAGGTTATCTCTGAACCGCTCATAGGGAATCTGTTCCATGGGACAGAACACACCTCCTAGCAATCTCCGCCCAATTTGGATTGCAATATGAGTAATTTGCTACTTGGTTATCCATGTGGCTGGTTGCTACCTCTTGGGAAAATAATAGAAGGGCATGAATTTGAAACCAGTAACAGTCACTATTTTGAGTCACCACATAGTGGCCAGTAAAGCATGTTCTTTGGTGTGGGCAAATATCAAAACATCAGGGCACAGTAATGTCAGTCTGCACAGTAATTACAAATTCCCAAATCACACAATTTTCATGGACATAACTTAGAACCTATTATCATAGACATAACACACAGTGGGGCAGTAGTGTGGTTATGAGTGGGCAACAATATCTTCACAGTATTTATAATTCCTCTAGCAACTGGCTGTAACAACAGCCATTGAGCATACTTTGTCTTGGCCCTGGGTTAGTTTATTCCTAGGCCCGGGTATCCAGGGCTGACCAAACTACAAGTTTCCACCATCCCTCCACAAGGGGAAACATTAAGGTACAATAAGGGGCTTGTTTAATCACTGGTGGTGTGTTCTGGCAGTTGGTAGCAGGGATAACAAAGTCTTTTGCTTCATTGGCCCGTTCAAACATAAGCAGCCTGCTGATTGGCTAGAAGTCAATCCAGTCATGGAAACTGAAGCTCCAGCTGGAAGTCTTCCTGGGCTGCCAAGTGAGCCAATCATAGGAATACCTACAAGCCTGGGAAATACAAACAGGCCAATCACAGACAGGCCTCAAGTCTATGGGAAATAACATTAGAACATCCTTCCCATAAACTTTTATTGTAACAGTCCCTGTTATGTTTAAACGGTTGTTTTTGAATGTAATTCTCTGTAGGATGGTTTTAGGCTGATCAAAGCAGTCAAGAGTGGGGTTCAGAGGGGTCCTCCTTGACCCTCAAAGTCTGGTCATGACAATTATGGTGAATGTAACTTACACTTTTAAAGGACCATGACATATTTTACCACTGTGGTGTCCCTTCGACACTTTAAATTACCCACACTGGTTTTGATTTTATTTTGTCAGCAGCCAAAGTGGACAAATCAATTGCACATTATTACATTTACTCAGAGTGCTCACATCTATTTGGAAGCAACTGCTATATCTCTGCAGCATCAGTTGTTGCTTGAAGCAGACAGAAACAACATATTAGAGAAATGGTTACATTGCTGTACATAAACAGACTTGAAGGTGGAAATGTAAGTTATTTAACTATTTTTTGTTTAATTGTTCCTCCATAATATATCTCTCACACCCTTCCTGTGTTAATGGTGACAAGTTTGACTATGAAATGTGCAGGGGCATGCAAGCACAGTATGTTGTGAAGCAGCTCCATCTCCATACTTTCCAGGATAAAAAAAAAACATAAAATATGAAAATTACATAATAGTTCTCTAAAAAAATGTTTATACTATACTAAAAAAAGTTTCTCTATGTTCTCAAATGTTGCTTGTTGTTGCTCAGTCCTTCAGGCTTGTCTGACTCTCAGTGACCCTATGGATCACATAATTCCAGTCACATCTTTTGTCTGGTTGTGCTCATCCATATGTTTTTTTTATGGCAAAGACAGTGGAGTGGGTTGTCAGTTCCTTCTCTAGTGGACCACAATTTGCCTGACCTCTGTGCTATGAACTGCCCATCTTGGGTGACCCTACATGGTATTAGCTCACTGCTTCACTGGGTTACACAAGCCCCTTCACCATGACAATGTAGCGATCCAGAAGGGGTATTACTAAATACTCTATACTAAATGACTGTGGGGCATATGTACTAGAGGGTGAGAGCTAGAAAAAAATGTTTTTAAAAGTAAAGGAAGCACATATTTCAACAGCACTATTAAGCTAGAGAGAATCTTTGCAATGATTTCCCCATTGCATTTTGACTAGATTTTAAAATATTTTTCAGTGCACAAACAGGGCACCCCACCATGCAGCCAAACTAGACATTTGCTTACTCTGTCTAATGAAAACTATGGTCCTAAATGCCACAGCCCATGACTAACGTACTGACAGACAGCCTAAGCGGACAATGCATCAAAAACAAGCATTTGGAATATGCATGCAATACATGTCAAAGCATGTTTCAACATTTTTTAATACTACTCTCTGAAGAATGTTGTCAGGAAATCTTCAGAGTTCAATACTTGGCGAAAATCCAGTACAGTTTGACTGGTTCCTATTTATCAGTGTTGGAATATCTGATGAAGTATTCCCTATGGCAAGCATTGATTGCTGCATGGGGATAACATGCATCAGTCTCTACATAAATATCCAAGTCTTGAAGTGACAGCCAACCAAGAAATATTGGATGTGGATTAATCTAAGATGAATCTAAACCTGACACTTAATTTAAAATATATTTTTTTGCAGAGGCCAAATAATTCTTTAACTGTTTAGCCTCTGGAATTATAGTTGAAATGTGTCTTGCTGTTGAAAGATAAGGCATTTCATGCAAAATTAAATCTCTACATGGTTACCTGAGTAAGGTTAATGATGTGTAGCTGTGAGAGGATTTCAGAATGAATTAACCATTACAGTTAAGGACATAGATGGTATCCACGACAGCTGACAGGATTGCCAGACCTGTCTATGGAAAGGATTACATTGCTTGGGATACATTTATCAGAAGGTTTGCCTGAAAGGAATGTTCATAGAAATCACCATTTCTTCCAGGTAATATTACTGATAAATGTATCTAGAACAAAGTGTCACCTTGGCCTGCTCTTTGGAAAATGTTTGTGAGAATGTCATGGTCACGAAACAATGGATCTGAAAGAATTTGCTAAATCTGGGACCATATTAAATTCGAAGCCCCCTGGTGCACCGCAAATTTGGCGGAGTTACAGAGCGATAAAATTAGCCAGCCCACAACAGACCTGCTGACATCCACATTCCGTAAACCATTCTTGCATAAGTTGCATTTTGCGGCCGTGAACACAATCAATTAGTCAAACCTGTGGTTACGTGTTTAGACGGAGCCAATGGTAAAAGAGATTGTCATCATTACGTCACTGAAAAATGCAGGTTAGATTTCAATCCCTTACAGTACGTGTTTCGATTGGACCAGCATTTCAGAAATAATGCAATATTAATAAATCAAAAAATATGATATTCTAGTCCATGCGAGTTCTATTATATGTTTTAACACATTGATTGCCGGGATTTATATAACACGGAAATTAAACATAAAATAAATATTTTACATTGCAGATTTGCGAGCTTGAGAATATTGTGCTATTGATTGTAATACCTAACATGACCTTTCCCTTTAATTTAAAATACAGTATTTTGTTTATATTTCATTTACAATGCTACGAAATAGGATTTTAACCCCCTTGCGGGGTCCTTAGGGTTTTTGTCTTAATTTGCCATTTACGGATTTGAACGCCAGTGCGTCCTTTTGGATTCGTAGCAATTTAATAGCAATTTCTGATTGTAACATTTACCGGCTTGACAGATCAAAGGCTTAGCTGAGACCGAGTTCCTATTTTGACAGCCGGTAGGGTTTTTCCTTCTGTAACCCGCAGATCATTTGCAGGTAGTTGAAACAGGCCAATTTAATAGCCTTAAGTCTAGAGGGCTCATTATGGACTACGAATACTTCAGTAGAAGAAATTTTATTAGGGCTGATGTGTTCTCTTTAATGCCTCAAAAATAAGTATACTAGCGACTTGCCCCTCAAAAAATTACGGCAACAAGATTTGTAAGGCAGGTATGTCCCAAATTTTTGGTGTTTTAAGATCTACTCGGCGCTCATTGTGAGCTCTCTTGGTTGTTTGTATGCTATGAGCAGCGTTGTGTTTTTTTTGTATGGCAATGAATAATTAATAAAATAAGAAATTAATATACTTTACCTATTGTGAAGTAATATATGCAGGAAGCATTGTGATTGAAGAGCTGGCAATCTGTTTTCATGTTGCTGCAGCATCAGTGCTGTGGAGCTGCCTGTGTAAGCGTCATGATTGTGTGCAGGGTAATAGTGTGCGTGCGCAATGCAAATCGTTTAGGGTAGCTGTGTACTTCTGGATTGTATAACTTAGTGTTCTGAAATTGCGTCTAATGTGTGGTATGCGGCTGTGGCTGATTTTAGCGTCCTTGTTTTCGGATATCGTCCGACTTTTTCGGAAAATCCGTAGGTGTTTGGTGGGGTTTAGGGTCCTTTAGCCTCGTTTTCGTTTTGTTCGGCGGCCATTTTTTCTCTCGCTTAAGTGATTTTCAGGTGTCTAAACTTGCAGAGGTCCTTGCTGTGGGTAAGCTTTTTATGTGTTTGTTGTGTGTATTTATTGTGTTTCCAATGTTTTTGGGGTCGCGCGGGTTGCGTCCTTGTTTTCTGATCTGGTACGTCTTTTCGGAAAATCCGTAGGTGTTTGGTGGTGTTTTGCGTCTTTAGAGTCCTGTAGCCTCGTTTTTTTTGCGGGGGCCATTTTTTCTCTTGCTTAGGGGATTTTTGGGTGTCTAAACTCTTTTATTTGGAGTTAAATTGAGGTGTAACTTCTGTTTTCGAGGTTTGTTTTGTGTATTTATTGTGTTTTTCATGTTTTCATGTGCGCGGGTTTCAGATGTTTTTTGCAAGGTTGTAATGGGTCGTAACGTGTCTCGTAATTCGGTTTCGTAACTCGTAAATTTACAAGGTCTGCAGTTGCTGGCAAGGAGCGCCTTCGGCTACGCGAGCCTGCAGCGTCAGCAAAAGGCCGCATGCTCACAATTATATATGTGATTGGATTGCACCAAACTCTGCTACCAACAAGTACTAATAAAGCTAGTTATAGAATTTGTATTAGAGTACCAGCATAGTTTTAGTTTTGAAGTATGTAATAAACAATATTAGCAGCTATGTATGCAATGGTCATAAAAGGATTTTCACTGAAAACCTTACTTCTGACAAACTATGCTTGTATCTGTAGGCTTCTCTTTTTATTGCTGCCTACTGAATTGGAGCCTGAGGGGTATGCTTTGTCAATTGATTCTATTAAGCAGTGATGGATAGAGCCCAGGCTTTGTGGCCTCATTTGTGAGTGAGCTCATCTTTTAGTATTTGACACATCCCACCCTCTCCTGCACATGACCAGTCTACTAAAAGATTTTTCTATAATGCTTTTGACTTTCATAACTGTTAATGTCATTGGCTTGTTGTATATTTTATAAACATGTGACATGTTGCCCATATTACTATGTGCTTTCAATGTCTCTTAGGGATATGTGCTAAGGTATTGCTTTTATAAAGTTTAACTCATTAAAAAATATGTCCTGTTAAAATATATTTAAAATTAAGGTAATTAATGAATTAGATGTTAATTAGATGTTAAAAGTGAAAATAGTGCTGTCACGCTTCTTCAATCAGGCCTGCCCAAGAAACTGTTCTGACCCACCCAGCGATATGTGGTGGTTCTTGTTGTTATCCTTGTAGCAGAGATAGAACCAGATCGGTATTTAACCCTCAGGACGATCACAGGAACACAAGAATGGTCAGGAAGAGCAGCAGGGTTACTGGCTGTAACTTCTCTTTTAGGCAGATGTGGAATTGCTAACCCCTATGATCAGGATACTCCCCTCAAGAAGAAGCATGCACATAAATAGGTATGACACACTAAGCTATTTGTCATCAATCCAACAATGTTATATATCTTAGTCACCCCTCACCACCAAGTCACACCCCTTAGCAACAGTCCCCTTTAGCCAATCCGCACCTGTCAATTATGTGATCTCAGCGTTTCTAGTGACCCCCTCCAGGTCCTTTGGAGCCTGGGATAGCAATTAACAAAAAATAACTCCTTTGTTCTATATATCAGTCCCTTCTCTGTGAACTTAGTGGGGGGCCCTCTGTATTTATAGGGACTTTAGGTCAACCCTTTGATGCCATTGCTCAGAGAAAAAGGAGAATGCCTCTTACCCATAAGGGCCCCGGCTTACTAGTATAGATTAATATTAATACTGATAACCCTAATCATAATGAGATCCGCACATAACTTTTTTTTTTATTAAAACCCACCAGGAAAGTCCTGCATTTCAAACTAACAGGACATTTACAAGTTCACATGGACACCATACCATAATAATTGGTAGAAAATAGGGGAAGAACTCTTTGGACAAGTTACTACAAACATGGGGAATAATATTGCATAGCCTGATAGAATAACATGGCACACATGCTAACCTTATAACTGTCAACATGTCCTGCAGCAGTTCTGATCCAGGTGGCCAAAATTGGATATTAAGGTATATATGAACAACCCCTTTCCAACTCATAGCTTGGCCTACAGAATATGCAATCCCGCTTCAAGGTAAAGATACCCTAGTGTTACAAACATATAGTTGCTAAGACTGACAATCCCATTACCTGAAAAAGTAATTAAAAACGGTAGTGAAAAGGGGATGACATTTTATTAATGGTGGAGCCCTTCCATTCTTGACCTGCAAACAGCCTGTCTGTAAGGAAAGGGTGGGGGGGGGGTGCAATAGTAATCAAATATGGAGTCACTGAGCAAGATGAGGGCCTGGCTCCGTAAGGGCCCATGAACTGGATGGTTGTTAGTACAACATGTACCACAATACACAATATGGCTGTCCCATACCGACATTTGTAGTAACATTTCTAGTTCTGGGGAAAACATGGCAAACCACAGTCTATGTATTCAGATGGGGGGGGGGGCAATCTCTTCGATGAAAAGGGATCAGCTTGTGCCACTTTATACCCATGCCCATCCAAAGCCCATTAGTTTAACACAGTCTCAAAGATCCCTAGGGGTCCCCCTGGGCATCACAAGCGCAATGTAAATACAGGAAATACTAGAGCAACAGAGTTCAGGGCTAACTGTCATTTATTCATACCAGAAACTTCTATACCCAAAATAGATATGCAGAGACTGAAAGTTGAGGATAAACGTTAGTGAGGTATAACAGAATATACAGTATAAACTCACAATACATGTGTTCATTAAACATAACTAAGTCCTGTCTGCTGTCCAGCATCAATATACCACTGCACAAGCCAGGGTTCCCATATTCCCAGTTGCAGTGGAGCAAATAAATATAAAAGGTAGTGTTATCCTTCCAGCATGATGACTTGAATACCTGAATGTGGATTAAGTAAATATGTACAATAAGTAAATATGAGACAGACTGAATTACTTCTGTGGCTTTAAAACTGCAAACTTCCAGTTCGACAACAATAAAATCACCTTACCAAAATAACAGGGAGGGAGGGAACTGTCTTACCCTGCAGCCTAACAAGTAGCCCCAAGCATGCAGAACCAAAATATCAGGAGAAGGGACCGCTATGGCTCAACCAACCACTTCAGTATTACCGGCTCCCACTTCTTACCCTGAAACCAAACCACTTCACTAGCATAACATCCTCCGGAAACTTAACTGACGATCATGATCTCTGATTCCAGCCGCCCTTCGTGCCCAATAAATTAATGAGTAACCCACAATCCACAAGTGTAAAGGAGGGGCCTGCAAATACAAACATTATAAGAATCAAAACATAAATTACGCACATGCACACAATAGAAATTCAATGACTTTTTATTTGTTTAACAACGACTTGCCCTTCCCTTTATTATATTTATTTATATATACATTTTTTTAATATTTTTTTTGCCTGTATTAGTATATAGCATTTCAGACACTTCAATACCAATTGCCACATCAATCACACTACTGGCGGCAAAGAGGCAGTAATTGAATTAATTGCCTGCACCACACCTAATAACTACATGTTGATTTCTCAGCTTCTCCCCAAACGTTAAGTTCTTTAACACCTTTTCCCTTACTCCATCAGCAGGCCAACTCTCCGTGCACACACTGCCCACCAAAATATGCCCAAAACCTATTGAACCTGATGCATCCGTAAATAACCTCCAATACCTCATTAAACACTGGACTCCTCACATCAAAGTTTTCCCATTCAAATTTTGCAAAAACAAATACCAAACTCTCAAATCAGCCCCTGTGTCAGCAAGTATTCTTATGTGATGATGGGCTGACTAACACCCGCGGGTAGCCAATGACAGTCTCGCAAATATCCTTCCCATGGGAATTAATGCGACACGCAAAATTTAACTTTCCTAATAATGACTGCAAAACGACCTTTCTTTCCAGGTAAACTACATTCAAAAGAAACTGAATCAATGTGAATCCCCAGAAACTGCAATGCCTGACATGGACCAACTGACTTTCTCCTCTGCCAACAGGATTCCAAACTCTCCTGCTAGCACCTGAACTCATGGAACAGCCTACTACAATCGTGGAATCCTGCCTGCCTATAATTAAGAAATCAACAAGATAATGCACCACCGCATGTAAACCAGTCCTATAACAAAATATCCAGTGTAAGAAAGTACAGAGTTTCTCAAGATATTAACAAGAAATTGCACCCCATTGGTAAACATAAATCAACAAATTAACGATTCAGAACATGCACCCCAACAAATGATGAGAGTCCGGATGCACTGGAAGCAATCTAAATGCAGATTTTATGTCAACTTTTGCTAGCCAAGCACACTTCTCCCCGCCTTCACTTATTAACCTAACTGCTGCTTAACTGAATATGTATCAGATACCGAGTCCTTGTCAATTCCATCATTCAGCGGATAGACCTTATGGGTGTGACAAGTGATGAATCAACCTGAATTCTTCTACCTCTTTCTTGGGAACCAAGCCTAATGGAGAAATCCTCAAATTTACTCAACAGAAACGAATCAAAAGAACCCGCCATCCTTCCTTTCTCCCCCTCCCCCCATTAGCTTTTTCCATACCATATCAGGCTGCTCCCTGGAAGATTTAAGTTAGGAGGCTCTACTAAAGGGTCAACATCCACCGCTTTGGAATCACAAAAACCTCTACAAACCCTTACTTAGCAAGACTGCGTCCCCAACTTTCCCAGGGATTTTAGCGTTATAACCTTAGCTACACCCCCCATCCTTTTTGAGCTGCACCGGGACTCATCCCCTTTTAACAAACTGCCCCCTCCCCCCTTTCTGACTCCTTGTTCTTTTGAAACAACGAAAAAGAGGATGCCCTCCTGGAACATGTTACCTTGCCAAAGTAAAACAGAAAACCTTTCTTGCTTACAGTTTCGTAACTGTGGCCCCACCAGACGTCATGGTGTAACAACCTTAAGCCAACCTACCCATAAACCCTATCATCCCACTGCATACTAGACCTAACTGCCATATGCTGCCTAAACTTCTCATCATACTGCCACCACGCAAGTCCCCTATACATCTGGTGAATACCCTCAATCTCGTCTAAGTAGCAGAATAGGGTGTTGAGCAACACTCAGAAAAATTCCCCCCACTATGCTGGCTAGTTATGACATACGCCTGCAACCAATTACCAAAAGTTTTCGGGATCTTCTATATCTCTTCTTTCTCTCCTCTTCCTCTTTCTTTGAATACTCTTTTTTCTCATTGTGCTTTAATTCCACAAAACTATCTATTTGTAGCAATGAGAATATCTCTATAAATTCCCAATGCCATATGTTTTCCCTGATGTCCTTCAATATGTGTTCCCGATAGGGCCTACAGAAGCATAAAGCTTGACTTCTGCTTTGTAGTATCCGCTACTTTTAACACTGACAGGATTTCACACCCTGTACCCCGGGGCTTTTCCCTCTCCCCCTCTTTGGCTGCTGCCTCTGTGTTCCCTCACCCGACTCTCCCCCACGGGTGACCTCCTCACGTGGCAACTGAATATTGAACTGGGTATTGCTCACTCCCCCTTCGTGCACACCCATGCCTTGCCTGGGCCCAGTTCCTTACTACTTGTAATTTAGCCAACAGTCCTGTTAACCCCACTACTAACTCGTGAATCTTACCACGCATTTCTAACATTAACAAGTGAATTTGCATTATACTACCACTGTACCTCCCATCAGTAGTTAACAGAGGGGCAGTAACACCTAGCAGTTGAGCTGGACATGCTGTTTATCCTGTCTTTGGCTGAGGATGGACGCGTTCTGCTCCTGTTTCCGCCCTCTCTGTTGTCCTTTCCTCCGACTGAGGATGGACGCGTTCCTGTCCTGCTGCCGAACCTCTCTGTTGTCCTTCTCTCTGGTTGAAGATGGACGTTGCACCACTCCTGCTGCATAGCTCTCTGTTATCTCTTCTGTTGACTGATTATGGCCGCCATCCGCTCCACTGTCCATTTCACTGCGCATTCTCTTGGATGTGCCTTGTACCCTCCCTGTCCATCGTGGAAGGCAGTACCTGCTCCCTGCGGCTTCTCTCCCCCTGCCGGTATCTGTAATGACTAAAACACCTCTCTCTGCTCCTATATCTATGGTCATGCTCCCCATACTCTCTTCTGCGGCCTGGGGAACCCCACCTTGACCCAACTCTCTCCCATTTCCTCCTGATGCGCACCCTGGGTCTTCTTCCCTTGCTGCCCTTCTTATCTTCCTGCTTTACTGCTATCACTCTTTTCTTCTTCCCCCTTGCCTTTACCTTGCTCCCCTAGCCAGCCTCCTGACCTTCTTGACCACACTTCTGCGCGTGTCCCACTCTGATGCCCTTCTGATGCCCTTCTGACCACCAACTAGTTCCTCCCCTGCCACTGCTGATCCACGTCCCTTCCTCTTCCCTCTTATCCCAGCGTTCTCTTCCCCCCCTTCTACCCCCACTACCCATTCCTCTCATACCTGTATCTGGCTCTCCCTCACTGTCCTCTGTTGCCTACCTCCAGGCCTCATATCTAGCCTTCTCATCTCCCCTCCATCAGACCTGCTCGTCAGACTGTCGGCACCACTCTCCTCACCCTATGCTGACGTAATCTGCGCCTCGGTTCCGTCGTGCTGGCTCTTCTTTCTTGCTCGGGTTGGATCCCTCACTCCGTCTCCGCGCCATGCAGCACTGCACCCCCGATCCATCCTCTGTTTGTCGTCCGGACATACCTGGGTCTTCTCCTCACGATGCTTCTCACCGCTGGACCAGGTAGGTGCCTTCCAGACCACACCAGATCCTCCAACCTCTTCAGTATGCGGCCTCCTGCAGCATCTTACCATCCTTACTCTTTGATAATAATAGTTTATTTGATTCCGCCTTACTGTCTGCCAATGTGAGCACTATAGTTTAAGATTTAAAACTATCTAATAATACATGGCACTATCTAATATACATGCCACATCTAATATACCATACTATCTAATAATACATCCCCCTATCTATCCTATCTAATATACAGTACATGCTATCTATATATATAGCAACCCTAATTCTAGCTTACAATAAATTAATTAAGACCACTTACCTTTGAGATGTCTTTTCAGATCAGCAACCTACGGTATAAAAAGATTAAAAAAATTAATACAACACGTTACATGAAATAACTAAACATTCCTAAACATTCTAAATATTCTAAATATTAGTTTCAACTTTCCAGAATGTCCCGTCCCAGCATGTCCCGCCCAGCATGTCACGTCCCAGCATATCACGTCCTCCATGTTTGCCTCTGCGGCGCTGCTCCTGTAATAAACGCTTCCTATGGAGTGTTCCAGAAGAAAATTGACAATGGCGGCTTCTGATTGGCTGAAAAGGCTGCCTATCAAATTCAGCCAATGAGAAGACCCCAATTGTGAACCAATGAAAAAAGTATACACCCCAAAAAAAACACGCTGATTGGATAACACACCTGTCAATCTTTATTTGAACCAATCCTAAGTCTTATTTCCATCAGCCAATCACAATGGAATATACCCCCACGTACTGATTGGTGAAGACATCTGCGCCTTCCCATTGGCTGTAATATTGATTGATATTAACAGTAGCCAATGAGAATGCGCAAATCCTTCACCAATCAGTACGTGAGGGTGTATTCCATTGTGATTGGCTATTGTCAGTGCAACCAATCAGAATACGCAGAGGCTCCAACCAATCACCCTGTGGGGTGTATTCCATTGTGATTGGCTGAAGGCATCTGCGCCTTGTGATTGGTTTAAATAAAGATTGACAGGTGCAACATCCAATCAGAGTGGGATTTTAGGGTGTATTCCTTTGTGATTAGTTCACACATTGGCGCCTCCTATTTGGTGAATTTGATAGACAGCGTTTTCAACCAATCAGAAGGCGCCATTGCTTATTTTCTTCCGGAAAAGTCTCCTGGAGCCTCATTAGTGTCGGGGATGTCCGGAAGTGCGGATGTAAGTATATATATATTTTTTTCAAACAGGGCATGGCAGAAGAGGATCTGGAGGAGGCCGGAGACATTGCGGAGAGGTAAGTAGAATGTAGATTATGTTTATTGTATTTGATTAATGTTGTGTTTTTTTTAACAGGTGCCGCGCCGGAGCAGGATTAAAAGGACATGCCGGAAAGGTGAGTAGAATGTTTAGAATGTATAGAATGTTTATTTTAGAACTGTAAACGTGTTGCACTAATTTTTATTTTTTTCGTAGGTGGCTGATCTCAATGGACATCTGCAAAGGTAAGTGGTCTTAATTATTTTTATTTTATTTTAGCTTAGACTTAGATTAGTTTATATATAGATAGCATTTATTGTATGTTAGCTAGGGGTATGTGTTTTATATATATAGCATAGCATGTATTGTATATTAAATTGTGGTATTTATTTAGATAGATTGGAATGTATATTACCGTATATACTCGAGTATAAGCCGACCCGAGTATAAGCCAAGGCACCTATTTTACCACAAAATACTGGGTAAAATGAGTGACTCGAGTATAAGCCGAGGGTGGGAAATGTGCTGCCCCCTGTGTCCCTCTTGTGTCCTCTGTGTCTTCTCCCCTCCCTTCCCTCTGTCTCTTCCAACCTCTCCTTCTCTGTGTCTCTTCCCCCTCCCTTATCACCCTCCCCAACCCCACTCCTCAACCTCCTCCTCATCCTCCCTCCTCATCCTCAACCTCCCTCCTCATCCTCCCTCCTCATCCTCACCCTCCCTCCTCATACTCAACCCCTCCTCAACCTCCCTCCTCATCCTCAACCCCCTCCTCATCCTCAACCCCCTCCTCAACCTCCCTCCTCATCCTCAACCTCCCTCCTCATCCTCAACCTCCCTCCTCATCCTTAACCCCCTCCTCAACCTCCCTCCTCATCCTCAACTCCCCTCCTCATCCTCAACCTCCCTCCTCATCCTCAACCCCCCCTCCTCAACCCCCCATCCTCAACCCCCCCTCCTCAACCCCCCATCCTCATCCTCTCTCCTCAACCCCCTCCTCAACCTCAACCCCCCTCCTCAACCCCTCCTCCTCATCCTCAACCTCCCTCCTCATCCTCTCTCCTCAACCCCCCATCCTCAACCCCCCTCCTCAATCCCTCCTCCTCATCCTCATCCTCCTCCTCAACCCCTCCTCAAACCCCCCAACCTCAACCCCCCTCATCATCCCGCTCCTCATCCTCCCTCCGCATCCTTCCTCCTCATCTTCCCTTCTCAACCCCCCATCCTCAACCCCCTCCTCATGCTCCCTTCCTCAATCTCAACCCTCCTCAACCTCAACCCCCCCTGAACCCCAACCCCCCCCTCAACCTCCCTCCTCAACCCCCCTCCTCAACACCCTCCTCAACCCTCCCATCCTCATCCTCTCTCCTCAACCCCCATCCTCATCCTCCCTCCTCAACCCCCCCATCCTCAACCCCCCATCCTCATCCTCCCTCCTCAACGCCCTCCTCAACCTCAACCTCAACCCCCTCAACCTCAACCCCCCCTCAACCTCCCTCCTAAACCCCAACCACCCTCAACCCCAACCACCCTCCTCAAACCCCCCTCCTCACCTTTCTCCTCAACCCCCCTCCTCATCCTCCCTCCTCAACCCCCTCCTCAACCTCCCTCCTCATCCTCAACCTCCTTCCTCATCCTCCCTCCTCAACCCCCCATCCTCATCCTCTCTCCTCAACCCCCATCCTCAATCCCGCTCCTCAACCTCAACCCCCTCCTCAACCCCTCCTCCTCATCCTCACCTCCCTCCTCATCCCTCCTCAACCCCCTCATCAACCTCCCTCCTCAACCCCCCCCCCCACCATTACCCCTTCCCCCTCCCTCCTCCCTTTCCCCTTATCCTCCTCCTCATCCCTTTACCCCTCTTCCTCCTCCCCCTCCTGTTCCCCCCCTCATCCTCCTCCTGTTCTCCCCTCACTCTCCTGTTCCCCCCTCACCCTCCTCCTTTTCCCCTCACCCTCCACCTTTCCCTTCACCCTCCTCCTGTTCCCCCACATCCTCCTCCTTTCCCCCTCATCCTCCTGTCCCCCCCTCATTCTTCTGTTCCCCCCTCATCCTCCTGTTCCCCCATCATCCTCCTGTTCCCCATTATCCTCATGTTCCCCCCTCATCCTCCTCCTGTCCCCCCTCACCTCTCCTGTTCCCCCCCTCACCCCCTCCTCCTTTTCCCCTTCACCCTCCTCCTTTCCCCTTCAACCCTCCTCCTGTTCCCCCTCATCCTCCTCCTTTCCCCCCTCATCCTCCTGTTCCCCCTCATCCACCTGTTCCCCCCTCATCCCCCTGCTCCCCCTCATCTCCTCCTTTCCCC